>JAUIMM010000251.1:0-375000 GCA_031769625.1 Taudactylus pleione
TGTACTGTATAGTGCTAAGTGCTGGCCCCATCTGTATGTTTTGTATAGTGCTAAGTGCTGATCCCATCTGTATATTCTGTATAGTGCTAAGTGCTGACCCCTTCTGTATGTTCTGTATAGTGCTAAGTGCTGGCCCTATCTGTATGTTCTGTATAATGCTAAGTGCTGATCCCATCTGTATGTTCTGTATAGTGCTAAGAGCTGATCCCATCTGTATGTTCTGTATAGTGCTAAGTGCTGATCCCATCTGTATGTTCTGTATAGTGCTAAGTGCTGGCCCCATCTGTATGTTCTGCATAGTGCTAAGTGTTGGCCCCATCTGTATGTTCTGTATAGTGCTAAGTGCTGGCCCCATCTGTATGTTCTGCATAGTGCTAAGTGCTGGCCCCATCTGTATGTTCTGTATAGTGCTAAGTGCTGGCCCCATCTGTAAGTACTGTATAGTGCTATGTGCTGGCCCCATCTGTATGTTTTGTATAGTGCTAAGTGCTCATCCCATCTGTATGTTCTGTATAGTACTAAGTGCTGGCCCCATCTGTATGTTCTGTATAGTGCTTAGTGCTGGCCCCATCTGTATGTTTTGTATAGTGCTAAGTGCTGGCCCCATCTGTATATTCTGTATAGTGCTAAGTGCTGATCCCATCTGTTTATTCTGTATAGTGCTAAGTGCTGATCCCAACTATTTGTTCTGTATAGTGCTAAGTGCTGACCCCATCTGTATGTTCTGTATAGTGCTAAGTGCTGGCCCCATCTGTATGTTCTGTATAGTACTAAGTGCTGGCCCCATCTGTATGTTCTATGTAGTTCTAAGTGCTGGCCCCATCTGTATGTTCTGTATAGTGCTAAGTGCTGGCCCCATCTGTATGTTCTGTATAGTGCTAAGTGCTGGCCCCATCTGTATGTTCTGCATAGTGCTAAGTGTTGGCCCCATCTGTATGTTCTGTATAGTTCTAAGTGCTGGTCCATCTGTATGTACTGTATAGTGCTAAGTGCTGGCCCCATCTGTTTGTTTTGTATAGTGCTAAGTGCTGATCCCATCTGTATATTCTGTATAGTGCTAAGTGCTGACCCTATCTGTATGTTCTGTATAATGCTAAGTGCTGATCCCATCTGTATGTTCTGTATAGTGCTAAGAGCTGATCCATCTGTATGTTCTGTATAGTGCTAAGTGCTGATCCCATCTGTATGTTCTGTATAGTGCTAAGTGCTGGCCCCATCTGTATGTTCTGTATAGT
The DNA here is from genome assembly GCA_031769625.1 of Taudactylus pleione. NCBI lineage: Eukaryota > Metazoa > Chordata > Amphibia > Anura > Myobatrachidae > Taudactylus > Taudactylus pleione. The sequence continues at coordinate 1,236 of JAUIMM010000251.1, forward strand.
ACTAAGTGCTGGCCCCATCTGTATGTTCTGTATAGTGCTTAGTGCTGGCCCCATCTGTATGTTCTGTATAGTGCTAAGTGCTGGCCCCATCTGTATGTTTTGCTTAGTGCTAAGTGCTGGCCCCATCTGTATATTCTGTATAGTGCTAAGTGCTGATCCCATCTGTATGTTCTGTATATTGCTAAGTGCTGGCCCCATCTGTATGTTTTGTATAGTGCTAAGTGCTGGCCCCATCTGTATGTTCTGTATAGTGCTAAGTGCTGGCCCCATCTGTATGTTTTGTATAGTGCTTAGTGCTGATCCCATCTGTATGTTCTGTATAGTGCTAAGTGCTGGCCCCATTTGTATGTTCTGCATAGTGCTAAGTGCTGGCCCCATCTGTATGTTTTGTATAGTGCTTAGTGCTGATCCCATCTGTATGTTCTGTATAGTGCTAAGTGCTGGCCCCATTTGTATGTTTTGTATAGTGCTAAGAGCTGGCCACATCTGTATATTCTGTATAGCGCTAAGTGCAGATCCCATCTGTATTTTCTCTATAGTGCTAAGTGCTGGCCCCATCTGTATTTTCTGTATAGTGCTAAGTTCTGTCCCCATCTGTATGTTCTGTATAGTGCTAAGTGCTGGCCCCTTCTTTATGTTCTGTATAGTGCTAAGTGCTGGCCCCATCTGTATGTTCTGTATAGTGCTAAGTTCTGAGCCCATCTGTATGTTCTATATAGTGCTAAGTGCTGACCCCATCTGTATGTTCTGTATAGTGCTAAGTGCTGGCCCCATCTGTATGTTCTGTATAGTACTAAGTGCTGGCCCCATCTGTATGTTCTATGTAGTTCTAAGTGCTGGCCCCAACTGTATGTTCTGTATAGTGCTAAGTGCTGGCCCCATCTGTATGTTCTGTATAGTGCTAAGTGCTGGCCCCATCTGTATGTTCTGCATAGTGCTAAGTGTTGGCCCCATCTGTATGTTCTGTATAGTGCTAAGTGCTGGTCCCATCTGTATGTACTGTATAGTGCTAAGTGCTGGCCCCATCTGTATGTTTTGTATAGTGCTAAGTGCTGATCCCTTCTGTATATTCTGTATAGTGCTAAGTGCTGACCCCTTCTGTATGTTCTGTATAGTGCTAAGTGCTGGCACTATCTGTATGTTCTGTATAATGCTAAGTGCTGATCCCATCTGTATGTTCTGTATAGTGCTAAGAGCTGATCCCATCTGTATGTTCTGTATAGTGCTAAGTGCTGATCCCATCTGTATGTTCTGTATAGTGCTGGCCCCATCTGTTTGTTCTGTATAGTACTAAGTGCTGGCCCCATCTGTATGTTCTGTATAGTGCTTAGTGCTGGCCCCATCTGTATGTTCTGTATAGTGCTAAGTGCTGGCCCCATCTGTATGTTTTGCTTAGTGCTAAGTGCTGGCCCCATCTGTATATTCTGTATAGTGCTAAGTGCTGATCCCATCTGTATGTTCTGTATATTGCTAAGTGCTGGTCCCATCTGTATGTTTTGTATAGTGCTAAGTGCTGGCCCCATCTGTATGTTCTGTATAGTGCTAAGTGCTGGCCCCATCTGTATGTTTTGTATAGTGCTAAGTGCTGGCCCCATCTGTATATTCTGTATAGTGCTAAGTGCTGATCCCATCTGTTTATTCTGTATAGTGCTAAGTGCTGATCCCAACTATTTGTTCTGTATAGTGCTAAGTGCTGACCCCATCTGTATGTTCTGTATAGTGCTAAGTGCTGGCCCCATCTGTATGTTCTGTATAGTGCTAAGTGCTGGCCCCATCTGTATGTTCTATGTAGTTCTAAGTGCTGGCCCCATCTGTATGTTCTGTATAGTGCTAAGTGCTGGCCCCATCTGTATGTTCTGTATAGTGCTAAGTGCTGGCCCCATCTGTATGTTCTGCATAGTGCTAAGTGTTGGCCCCATCTGTATGTTCTGTATAGTGCTAAGTGCTGGTCCCATCTGTATATACTGTATAGTGCTAAGTGCTGGCCCCATCTGTATGTTTTGTATAGTGCTAAGTGCTGATCCCATCTGTATATTCTGTATAGTGCTAAGTGCTGACCCCTTCTGTATGTTCTGTATAGTGCTAAGTGCTGGACCTATCTGTATGTTCTGTATAATGCTAAGTGCTGATCCCATCTGTATGTTCTGTATAGTGCTAAGAGCTGATCCCCATCTGTATGTTCTGTATAGTGCTAAGTGCTGATCCCATCTGTATGTTCTGTATAGTGCTAAGTGCTGGCCCCATCTGTATGTTCTGCATAGTGCTAAGTGTTGGCCCCATCTGTATGTTCTGTATAGTGCTAAGTGCTGGCCCCATCTGTATGTTCTGCATAGTGCTAAGTGCTGGCCCCATCTGTATGTTCTGTATAGTGCTAAGTGCTGGCCCCATCTGTAAGTACTGTATAGTGCTATGTGCTGGCCCCATCTGTATGTTTTGTATAGTGCTAAGTGCTCATCCCATCTGTATGTTCTGTATAGTACTAAGTGCTGGCCCCATCTGTATGTTCTGTATAGTGCTTAGTGCTGGCCCCATCTGTATGTTTTGTATAGTGCTAAGTGCTGGCCCCATCTGTATATTCTGTATAGTGCTAAGTGCTGATCCCATCTGTTTATTCTGTATAGTGCTAAGTGCTGATCCCACTATTTGTTCTGTATAGTGCTAAGTGCTGACCCCATCTGTATGTTCTGTATAGTGCTAAGTGCTGGCCCCATCTGTATGTTCTGTATAGTACTAAGTGCTGGCCCCATCTGTATGTTCTATGTAGTTCTAAGTGCTGGCCCCATCTGTATGTTCTGTATAGTGCTAAGTGCTGGCCCCATCTGTATGTTCTGTATAGTGCTAAGTGCTGGCCCCATCTGTATGTTCTGCATAGTGCTAAGTGTTGGCCCCATCTGTATGTTCTGTATAGTGCTAAGTGCTGGTCCCATCTGTATGTACTGTATAGTGCTAAGTGCTGGCCCCATCTGTTTGTTTTGTATAGTGCTAAGTGCTGATCCCATCTGTATATTCTGTATAGTGCTAAGTGCTGACCCCTTCTGTATGTTCTGTATAGTGCTATGTGCTGGACCTATCTGTATGTTCTGTATAATGCTAAGTGCTGATCCCATCTGTATGTTCTGTATAGTGCTAAGAGCTGATCCCATCTGTATGTTCTGTATAGTGCTAAGTGCTGATCCCATCTGTATGTTCTGTATAGTGCTAAGTGCTGGCCCCATCTGTATGTTCTGCATAGTGCTAAGTGTTGGCCCCATCTGTATGTTCTGTATAGTGCTAAGTGCTGGCCCCATCTGTATGTTCTGCATAGTGCTAAGTGCTGGCCCCATCTGTATGTTCTGTATAGTGCTAAGTGCTGGCCCCATCTGTAAGTACTGTATAGTGCTATGTGCTGGCCCCATCTGTATGTTTTGTATAGTGCTAAGTGCTCATCCCATCTGTATGTTCTGTATAGTACTAAGTGCTGGCCCCATCTGTATGTTCTGTATAGTGCTTAGTGCTGGCCCCATCTGTATGTTTTGTATAGTGCTAAGTGCTGGCCCCATCTGTATATTCTGTATAGTGCTAAGTGCTGATCCCATCTGTTTATTCTGTATAGTGCTAAGTGCTGATCCCAACTATTTGTTCTGTATAGTGCTAAGTGCTGACCCCATCTGTATGTTCTGTATAGTGCTAAGTGCTGGCCCCATCTGTATGTTCTGTATAGTACTAAGTGCTGGCCCCATCTGTATGTTCTATGTAGTTCTAAGTGCTGGCCCCATCTGTATGTTCTGTATAGTGCTAAGTGCTGGCCCCATCTGTATGTTCTGTATAGTGCTAAGTGCTGGCCCCATCTGTATGTTTTGTATAGTGCTAAGTGCTGGCCCCATCTGTATATTCTGTATAGTGCTAAGTGCTGATCCCATCTGTTTATTCTGTATAGTGCTAAGTGCTGATCCCAACTATTTGTTCTGTATAGTGCTAAGTGCTGACCCCATCTGTATGTTCTGTATAGTGCTAAGTGCTGGCCCCATCTGTATGTTCTGTATAGTGTTAAGTGCTGGCCCCATCTGTATGTTCTATGTAGTTGTAAGTGCTGGCCCCATCTGTATGTTCTGTATAGTGCTAAGTGCTGGCCCCATCTGTATGTTCTGTATAGTGCTAAGTGCTGGCCCCATCTGTATGTTCTGCATAGTGCTAAGTGTTGGCCCCATCTGTATGTTCTGTATAGTGCTAAGTGCTGGTCCCATCTGTATGTACTGTATAGTGCTAAGTGCTGGCCCCATCTGTATGTTTTGTATAGTGCTAAGTGCTGATCCCATCTGTATATTCTGTATAGTGCTAAGTGCTGACCCCTTCTGTATGTTCTGTATAGTGCTAAGTGCTGGACCTATCTGTATGTTCTGTATAATGCTAAGTGCTGATCCCATCTGTATGTTCTGTATAGTGCTAAGAGCTGATCCCATCTGTATGTTCTGTATAGTGCTAAGTGCTGTTCCCATCTGTATGTTCTGTATAGTGCTAAGTGCTGGCCCCATCTGTATGTTCTGCATAGTGCTAAGTGTTGGCCCCATCTGTATGTTCTGTATAGTGCTAAGTGCTGGCCCCATCTGTATGTTCTGCATAGTGCTAAGTGCTGGCCCCATCTGTATGTTCTGTATAGTGCTAAGTGCTGGCCCCATCTGTAAGTACTGTATAGTGCTATGTGCTGGCCCCATCTGTATGTTTTGTATAGTGCTAAGTGCTCATCCCATCTGTATGTTCTGTATAGTACTAAGTGCTGGCCCCATCTGTATGTTCTGTATAGTGCTTAGTGCTGGCCCCATCTGTATGTTTTGTATAGTGCTAAGTGCTGGCCCCATCTGTATATTCTGTATAGTGCTAAGTGCTGATCCCATCTGTTTATTCTGTATAGTGCTAAGTGCTGATCCCAACTATTTGTTCTGTATAGTGCTAAGTGCTGACCCCATCTGTATGTTCTGTATAGTGCTAAGTGCTGGCCCCATCTGTATGTTCTGTATAGTACTAAGTGCTGGCCCCATCTGTATGTTCTATGTAGTTCTAAGTGCTGGCCCCATCTGTATGTTCTGTATAGTGCTAAGTGCTGGCCCCATCTGTATGTTCTGTATAGTGCTAAGTGCTGGCCCCATCTGTATGTTCTGCATAGTGCTAAGTGTTGGCCCCATCTGTATGTTCTGTATAGTGCTAAGTGCTGGTCCCATCTGTATGTACTGTATAGTGCTAAGTGCTGGCCCCATCTGTTTGTTTTGTATAGTGCTAAGTGCTGATCCCATCTGTATATTCTGTATAGTGCTAAGTGCTGACCCCTTCTGTATGTTCTGTATAGTGCTATGTGCTGGACCTATCTGTATGTTCTGTATAATGCTAAGTGCTGATCCCATCTGTATGTTCTGTATAGTGCTAAGAGCTGATCCCATCTGTATGTTCTGTATAGTGCTAAGTGCTGATCCCATCTGTATGTTCTGTATAGTGCTAAGTGCTGGCCCCATCTGTATGTTCTGCATAGTGCTAAGTGTTGGCCCCATCTGTATGTTCTGTATAGTGCTAAGTGCTGGCCCCATCTGTATGTTCTGCATAGTGCTAAGTGCTGGCCCCATCTGTATGTTCTGTATAGTGCTAAGTGCTGGCCCCATCTGTAAGTACTGTATAGTGCTATGTGCTGGCCCCATCTGTATGTTTTGTATAGTGCTAAGTGCTCATCCCATCTGTATGTTCTGTATAGTACTAAGTGCTGGCCCCATCTGTATGTTCTGTATAGTGCTTAGTGCTGGCCCGATCTGTATGTTTTGTATAGTGCTAAGTGCTGGCCCCATCTGTATATTCTGTATAGTGCTAAGTGCTGATCCCATCTGTTTATTCTGTATAGTGCTAAGTGCTGATCCCAACTATTTGTTCTGTATAGTGCTAAGTGCTGACCCCATCTGTATGTTCTGTATAGTGCTAAGTGCTGGCCCCATCTGTATGTTCTGTATAGTACTAAGTGCTGGCCCCATCTGTATGTTCTATGTAGTTCTAAGTGCTGGCCCCATCTGTATGTTCTGTATAGTGCTAAGTGCTGGCCCCATCTGTATGTTCTGTATAGTGCTAAGTGCTGGCCCCATCTGTATGTTCTGCATAGTGCTAAGTGTTGGCCCCATCTTTATGTTCTGTATAGTGCTAAGTGCTGGTCCCATCTGTATGTACTGTATAGTGCTAAGTGCTGATCCCATCTGTATATTCTGTATAGTGCTAAGTGCTGACCCCTTCTGTATGTTCTGTATAGTGCTATGTGCTGGACCTATCTGTATGTTCTGTATAATGCTAAGTGCTGATCCCATCTGTATGTTCTGTATAGTGCTAAGAGCTGATCCCATCTGTATGTTCTGTATAGTGCTAAGTGCTGATCCCATCTGTATGTTCTGTATAGTGCTAAGTGCTGGCCCCATCTGTATGTTCTGCATAGTGCTAAGTGTTGGCCCCATCTGTTTGTTCTGTATAGTGCTAAGTGCTGGCCCCATCTGTATGTTCTGCATAGTGCTAAGTGCTGGCCCCATCTGTATGTTCTGTATAGTGCTAAGTGCTGGCCCCATCTGTAAGTACTGTATAGTGCTATGTGCTGGCCCCATCTGTATGTTTTGTATAGTGCTAAGTGCTCATCCCATCTGTATGTTCTGTATAGTACTAAGTGCTGGCCCCATCTGTATGTTCTGTATAGTGCTTAGTGCTGGCCCCATCTGTATGTTTTGTATAGTGCTAAGTGCTGGCCCCATCTGTATATTCTGTATAGTGCTAAGTGCTGATCCCATCTGTTTATTCTGTATAGTGCTAAGTGCTGATCCCAACTATTTGTTCTGTATAGTGCTAAGTGCTGACCCCATCTGTATGTTCTGTATAGTGCTAAGTGCTGGCCCCATCTGTATGTTCTGTATAGTACTAAGTGCTGGCCCCATCTGTATGTTCTATGTAGTTCTAAGTGCTGGCCCCATCTGTATGTTCTGTATAGTGCTAAGTGCTGGCCCCATCTGTATGTTCTGTATAGTGCTAAGTGCTGGCCCCATCTGTATGTTCTGCATAGTGCTAAGTGTTGGCCCCATCTTTATGTTCTGTATAGTGCTAAGTGCTGGTCCCATCTGTATGTACTGTATAGTGCTAAGTGCTGGCCCCATCTGTTTGTTTTGTATAGTGCTAAGTGCTGATCCCATCTGTATATTCTGTATAGTGCTAAGTGCTGACCCCTTCTGTATGTTCTGTATAGTGCTAAGTGCTGGCCCTATCTGTATGTTCTGTATAATGCTAAGTGCTGATCCCATCTGTATGTTCTGTATAGTGCTAAGAGCTGATCCCATCTGTATGTTCTGTATAGTGCTAAGTGCTGATCCCATCTGTATGTTCTGTATAGTGCTAAGTGCTGGCCCCATCTGTATGTTCTGTATAGTACTAAGTGCTGGCCCCATCTATATGTTCTGTATAGTGCTTAGTGCTGGCCCCATCTGTATGTTCTGTATAGTGCTAAGTGCTGGCCCCATCTGTATGTTTTGCTTATTGCTAAGTGCTGGCCCCATCTGTATATTCTGTATAGTGCTAAGTGCTGATCCCATCTGTATGTTCTGTATATTGCTAAGTGCTGGCCCCATCTGTATATTCTGTATAGTGCTAAGTGCTGATCCCATCTGTATGTTCTGTATATTGCTAAGTGCTGGCCCCATCTGTATGTTTTGTATAGTGCTAAGTGCTAGCCCCATCTGTATGTTCTGTATAGTGCTAAGTGCTGGCCCCATCTGTATGTTTTGTATAGTGCTTAGTGCTGATCCCATCTGTATGTTCTGTATAGTGCTAAGTGCTGGCCCCATTTGTATGTTCTGCATAGTGCTAAGTGCTGACCCCATCTGTATGTTCTGTATAGTGCTAAGTGCTGGCCCCATCTGTATGTTCTGTATAGTACTAAGTGCTGGCCCCATCTGTATGTTCTATGTAGTTCTAAGTGCTGGCCCCATCTGTATGTTCTGTATAGTGCTATGTGCTGGCCCCATCTGTATGTTCTGTATAGTGCTAAGTGCTGGCCCCATCTGTATGTTCTGCATAGTGCTAAGTGTTGGCCCCATCTGTATGTTCTGTATAGTGCTAAGTGCTGGCCCCATCTGTATGTTCTGCATAGTGCTAAGTGCTGGCCCCATCTGTATGTTCTGTATAGTGCTAAGTGCTGGCCCCATCTGTAAGTACTGTATAGTGCTATGTGCTGGCCCCATCTGTATGTTTTGTATAGTGCTAAGTGCTCATCCCATCTGTATGTTCTGTATAGTACTAAGTGCTGGCCCCATCTGTATGTTCTGTATAGTGCTTAGTGCTGGCCCCATCTGTATGTTTTGTATAGTGCTAAGTGCTGGCCCCATCTGTATATTCTGTATAGTGCTAAGTGCTGATCCCATCTGTTTATTCTATATAGTGCTAAGTGCTGATCCCAACTATTTGTTCTGTATAGTGCTAAGTGCTGACCCAATCTGTATGTTCTGTATAGTGCTAAGTGCTGGCCCCATCTGTATGTTCTGTATAGTACTAAGTGCTGGCCCCATCTGTATGTTCTATGTAGTTCTAAGTGCTGGCCCCATCTGTATGTTCTGTATAGTGCTAAGTGCTGGCCCCATCTGTATGTTCTGTATAGTGCTAAGTGCTGGCCCCATCTGTATGTTCTGCATAGTGCTAAGTGTTGGCCCCATCTGTATGTTCTGTATAGTGCTAAGTGCTGGTCCCATCTGTATGTACTGTATAGTGCTAAGTGCTGGCCCCATCTGTATGTTTTGTATAGTGCTAAGTGCTGATCCCATCTGTATATTCTGTATAGTGCTAAGTGCTGACCCCTTCTGTATGTTCTGTATAGTGCTAAGTGCTGGCCCTATCTGTATGTTCTGTATAATGCTAAGTGCTGATCCCATCTGTATGTTCTGTATAGTGCTAAGAGCTGATCCCATCTGTATGTTCTGTATAGTGCTAAGTGCTGATCCCATCTGTATGTTCTGTATAGTGCTAAGTGCTGGCCCCATCTGTATGTTCTGCATAGTGCTAAGTGTTGGCCCCATCTGTATGTTCTGTATAGTGCTAAGTGCTGGCCCCATCTGTATGTTCTGCATAGTGCTAAGTGCTGGCCCCATCTGTATGTTCCGTATAGTGCTAAGTGCTGGCCCCATCTGTAAGTACTGTATAGTGCTATGTGCTGGCCCCATCTGTATGTTTTGTATAGTGCTAAGTGCTCATCCCATCTGTATGTTCTGTATAGTACTAAGTGCTGGCCCCATCTGTATGTTCTGTATAGTGCTTAGTGCTGGCCCCATCTGTATGTTTTGTATAGTGCTAAGTGCTGGCCCCATCTGTATATTCTGTATAGTGCTAAGTGCTGATCCCATCTGTTTATTCTGTATAGTGCTAAGTGCTGATCCCAACTATTTGTTCTGTATAGTGCTAAGTGCTGACCCCATCTGTATGTTCTGTATAGTGCTAAGTGCTGGCCCCATCTGTATGTTCTGTATAGTACTAAGTGCTGGCCCCATCTGTATGTTCTATGTAGTTCTAAGTGCTGGCCCCATCTGTATGTTCTGTATAGTGCTAAGTGCTGGCCCCATCTGTATGTTCTGCATAGTGCTAAGTGTTGGCCCCATCTGTATGTTCTGTATAGTGCTAAGTGCTGGTCCCATCTGTATGTACTGTATAGTGCTAAGTGCTGGCCCCATCTGTATGTTTTGTATAGTGCTAAGTGCAGATCCCATCTGTATATTCTGTATAGTGCTAAGTGCTGACCCCTTCTGTATGTTCTGTATAGTGCTAAGTGCTGGCCCTATCTGTATGTTCTGTATAATGCTAAGTGCTGATCCCATCTGTATGTTCTGTATAGTGCTAAGAGCTGATCCCATCTGTATGTTCTGTATAGTGCTAAGTGCTGATCCCATCTGTATGTTCTGTATAGTGCTAAGTGCTGGCCCCATCTGTATGTTCTGCATAGTGCTAAGTGTTGGCCCCATCTGTATGTTCTGTATAGTGCTAAGTGCTGGCCCCATCTGTATGTTCTGCATAGTGCTAAGTGCTGGCCCCATCTGTATGTTCTGTATAGTGCTAAGTGCTGGCCCCATCTGTAAGTACTGTATAGTGCTATGTGCTTGCCCCATCTGTATGTTTTGTATAGTGCTAAGTGCTCATCCCATCTGTATGTTCTGTATAGTACTAAGTGCTGGCCCCATCTGTATGTTCTGTATAGTGCTTAGTGCTGGCCCCATCTGTATGTTTTGTATAGTGCTAAGTGCTGGCCCCATCTGTATATTCTGTATAGTGCTAAGTGCTGATCCCATCTGTTTATTCTGTATAGTGCTAAGTGCTGATCCCAACTATTTGTTCTGTATAGTGCTAAGTGCTGACCCCATCTGTATGTTCTGTATAGTGCTAAGTGCTGGCCCCATCTGTATGTTCTGTATAGTACTAAGTGCTGGCCCCATCTGTATGTTCTATGTAGTTCTAAGTGCTGGCCCCATCTGTATGTTCTGTATAGTGCTAAGTGCTGGCCCCATCTGTATGTTCTGTATAGTGCTAAGTGCTGGCCCCATCTGTATGTTCTGCATAGTGCTAAGTGTTGGCCCCATCTGTATGTTCTGTATAGTGCTAAGTGCTGGTCCCATCTGTATGTACTGTATAGTGCTAAGTGCTGGCCCCATCTGTTTGTTTTGTATAGTGCTAAGTGCTGATCCCATCTGTATATTCTGTATAGTTCTAAGTGCTGACCCCTTCTGTATATTCTGTATAGTGCTAAGTGCTGGCCCTATCTGTATGTTCTGTATAATGCTAAGTGCTGATCCCATCTGTATGTTCTGTATTGTATAGTGCTAAGAGCTGATCCCATCTGTATGTTCTGTATAGTGCTAAGTGCTGATCCCATCTGTATGTTCTGTATAGTGCTAAGTGCTGGCCCCATCTGTATGTTCTGTATAGTGCTTAGTGCTGGCCCCATCTGTATGTTCTGTATAGTGCTAAGTGCTGACCCCTTCTGTATGTTCTGTATAGTGCTAAGTGCTGGACCTATCTGTATGTTCTGTATAATGCTAAGTGCTGATCCCATCTGTATGTTCTGTATAGTGCTAAGAGCTGATCCCATCTGTATGTTCTGTATAGTGCTAAGTGCTGATCCCATCTGTATGTTCTGTATAGTGCTAAGTGCTGGCCCCATCTGTATGTTCTGCATAGTGCTAAGTGTTGGCCCCATCTGTATGTTCTGTATAGTGCTAAGTGCTGGCCCCATCTGTATGTTCTGCATAGTGCTAAGTGCTGGCCCCATCTGTATGTTCTGTATAGTGCTAAGTGCTGGCCCCATCTGTAAGTACTGTATAGTGCTATGTGCTGGCCCCATCTGTATGTTTTGTATAGTGCTAAGTGCTCATCCCATCTGTATGTTCTGTATAGTACTAAGTGCTGGCCCCATCTGTATGTTCTGTATAGTGCTTAGTGCTGGCCCCATCTGTATGTTTTGTATAGTGCTAAGTGCTGGCCCCATCTGTATATTCTGTATAGTGCTAAGTGCTGATCCCATCTGTTTATTCTGTATAGTGCTAAGTGCTGATCCCAACTATTTGTTCTGTATAGTGCTAAGTGCTGACCCCATCTGTATGTTCTGTATAGTGCTAAGTGCTGGCCCCATCTGTATGTTCTGTATAGTACTAAGTGCTGGCCCCATCTGTATGTTCTATGTAGTTCTAAGTGCTGGCCCCATCTGTATGTTCTGTATAGTGCTAAGTGCTGGCCCCATCTGTATGTTCTGTATAGTGCTAAGTGCTGGCCCCATCTGTATGTTCTGCATAGTGCTAAGTGTTGGCCCCATCTGTATGTTCTGTATAGTGCTAAGTGCTGGTCCCATCTGTATGTACTGAATAGTGCTAAGTGCTGGCCCCATCTGTTTGTTTTGTATAGTGCTAAGTGCTGATCCCATCTGTATATTCTGTATAGTGCTAAGTGCTGACCCCTTCTGTATGTTCTGTATAGTGCTAAGTGCTGGCCCTATCTGTATGTTCTGTATAATGCTAAGTGCTGATCCCATCTGTATGTTCTGTATAGTGCTAAGAGCTGATCCCATCTGTATGTTCTGTATAGTGCTAAGTGCTGATCCCATCTGTATGTTCTGTATAGTGCTAAGTGCTGGCCCCATCTGTATGTTCTGTATAGTACTAAGTGCTGGCCCCATCTATATGTTCTGTATAGTGCTTAGTGCTGGCCCCATCTGTATGTTCTGTATAGTGCTAAGTGCTGGCCCCATCTGTATGTTTTGCTTATTGCTAAGTGCTGGCCCCATCTGTATATTCTGTATAGTGCTAAGTGCTGATCCCATCTGTATGTTCTGTATATTGCTAAGTGCTGGCCCCATCTGTATGTTTTGTATAGTGCTAAGTGCTGGCCCCATCTGTATGTTCTGTATAGTGCTAAGTGCTGGCCCCATCTGTATGTTTTGTATAGTGCTTAGTGCTGATCCCATCTGTATGTTCTGTATAGTGCTAAGTGCTGGCCCCATTTGTATGTTCTGCATAGTGCTAAGTGCTGGCCCCATCTGTATGTTTTGTATAGTGCTTAGTGCTGATCCCATCTGTATGTTCTGTATAGTGCTAAGTGCTGGCCCCATTTGTATGTTTTGTATAGTGCTAAGAGCTGGCCACATCTGTATATTCTGTATAGCGCTAAGTGCAGATCCCATCTGTATTTTCTCTATAGTGCTAAGTGCTGGCCCCATCTGTATGTTCTGTATAGTGCTAAGTTCTGTCCCCATCTGTATGTTCTGTATAGTGCTAAGTGCTGGCCCCTTCTTTATGTTCTGTATAGTGCTAAGTGCTGGCCCCATCTGTATGTTCTGTATAGTGCTAAGTTCTGAGCCCATCTGTATGTTCTATATAGTGCTAAGTGCTGACCCCATCTGTATGTTCTGTATAGTGCTAAGTGCTGGCCCCATCTGTATGTTCTGTATAGTACTAAGTGCTGGCCCCATCTGTATGTTCTATGTAGTTCTAAGTGCTGGCCCCATCTGTATGTTCTGTATAGTGCTAAGTGCTGGCCCCATCTGTATGTTCTGTATAGTGCTAAGTGCTGGCCCCATCTGTATGTTTTGCATAGTGCTAATTGTTGGCCCCATCTGTATGTTCTGTATAGTGCTAAGTGCTGGTCCCATCTGTATGTACTGTATAGTGCTAAGTGCTGGCCCCATCTGTATGTTTTGTATAGTGCTAAGTGCTGATCCCATCTGTATATTCTGTATAGTGCTAAGTGCTGACCCCTTCTGTATGTTCTGTATAGTGCTAAGTGCTTGCACTATCTGTATGTTCTGTATAATGCTAAGTGCTGATCCCATCTGTATGTTCTGTATAGTGCTAAGAGCTGATCCCATTTGTATGTTCTGCATAGTGCTAAGTGCTGGCCCCATCTGTATGTTTTGTATAGTGCTTAGTGCTGATCCCATCTGTATGTTCTGTATAGTGCTAAGTGCTGGCCCCATTTGTATGTTTTGTATAGTGCTAAGAGCTGGCCACATCTGTATATTCTGTATAGCGCTAAGTGCAGATCCCATCTGTATTTTCTCTATAGTGCTAAGTGCTGGCCCCATCTGTATGTTCTGTATAGTGCTAAGTTCTGTCCCCATCTGTATGTTCTGTATAGTGCTAAGTGCTGGCCCCTTCTTTATGTTCTGTATAGTGCGAAGTGCTGGCCCCATCTGTATGTTCTGTATAGTGCTAAGTTCTGAGCCCATCTGTATGTTCTATATAGTGCTAAGTGCTGACCCCATCTGTATGTTCTGTATAGTGCTAAGTGCTGGCCCCATCTGTATGTTCTGTATAGTACTAAGTGCTGGCCCCATCTGTATGTTCTATGTAGTTCTAAGTGCTGGCCACATCTGTATGTTCTGTATAGTGCTAAGTGCTGGCCCCATCTGTATGTTCTGTATAGTGCTAAGTGCTGGCCCCATCTGTATGTTCTGCATAGTGCTAAGTGTTGGCCCCATCTGTATGTTCTGTATAGTGCTAAGTGCTGGTCCCATCTGTATGTACTGTATAGTGCTAAGTGCTGGCCCCATCTGTATGTTTTGTATAGTGCTAAGTGCTGATCCCATCTGTATATTCTGTATAGTGCTAAGTGCTGACCCCTTCTGTATGTTCTGTATAGTGCTAAGTGCTTGCACTATCTGTATGTTCTGTATAATGCTAAGTGCTGATCCCATCTGTATGTTCTGTATAGTGCTAAGAGCTGATCCCATCTGTATGTTCTGTATAGTGCTAAGTGCTGATCCCATCTGTATGTTCTGTATAGTGCTAAGTGCTGGCCCCATCTGTTTGTTCTGTATAGTACTAAGTGCTGGCCCCATCTGTATGTTCTGTATAGTGCTTAGTGCTGGCCCCATCTGTATGTTCTGTATAGTGCTAAGTGCTGGCCCCATCTGTATGTTTTGCTTAGTGCTAAGTGCTGGCCCCATCTGTATATTCTGTATAGTGCTAAGTGCTGATCCCATCTGTATGTTCTGTATATTGCTAAGTGCTGGCCCCATCTGTATGTTTTGTATAGTGCTAAGTGCTGGACCCATCTGTATGTTCTGTATAGTGCTAAGTGCTGGCCCCATCTGTATGTTTTGTATAGTGCTTAGTGCTGATCCCATCTGTATGTTCTGTATAGTGCTAAGTGCTGGCCCCATTTGTATGTTCTGCATAGTGCTAAGTGCTGGCCACATCTGTATGTTCTGTATAGTGCTAAGTGCTGGCCCCATCTGTATGTACTGTATAGTGCTAAGTGCTGGCCCCATCAGTATGTTTTGTATTGTGCTAAGTGCTGATCCCATCTGTATGTTCTGTATAGTGCTAAGTGCTGGCCCCATCTGTATGTTCTGTATAGTACTAAGTGCTTGCCCCATCTGTATGTTCTGTATAGTGCTAAGTGCTGGCCCCATCTGTATGTTTTGTATAGTGCTTAGAGCTGATCCCATCTGTATGTTCTGTATAGTACTAAGTGCTGGCCCCATCTGAATGATCTGTATAGTGCTAAGTGCTGGCCCCATCTGTATGTTTTGTATAGTGCTAAGATATGGCCACATCTGTATATTCTGTATAGCGCTAAGTGCAGATCCCATCTGTATTTTCTCTATAGTGCTAAGTGCTGGCCCCATCTGTATGTTCTGTATAGTGCTAAGTTCTGGCCCCATCTGTATGTTCTGTAGTGCTAAGTGCTGTCCCCATCTTTATGTTCTGTATAGTGCTAAGTGCTGGCCCCATCTGTATGTTCTGTATAGTGCTAAGTGCTGGCCCCATCTGTATGTACTGTATAGTGCTAAGTTCTGAGCCCATCTGTATGTTCTATATAGTGCTAAGTGCTGATCCAATCTGTATGTTCTGTATAGTGCTAAGTGCTGGCCCCTTCTGTATGTTCTGTATAGTGCAAACTGCAGGCCCCATCTGTATGTTCTGAATAGTGCTAAGTGCTGATATCATCAGTATGTTCTGTATAGTGCTAAGTGCTTATCCCATCTGTATGTTCTGTTTAGTGCTTTGTGCTGATTCCATCTGTATGTTCTGTATAGTGCTAAGTGCTGATCCCACCTGTATGTTCTGTATAGTACTAATTGCTGGTCCCACCTGTATGATCTGTATAGTTCTAAGTGCTGATCCCATCTGTATGTTTTGTATAGTGCTAAGTGCTGGCCCCATCTGTATATTCTGTATAGTGCTAAGTGCTGGCCCCATCTGTATGTTCTGTATAGTGCTAAGTGCTGGCCCTATCTGTATGTTCTGTATAGTGCTAAGTGCTGGTCCCATCTGTATGTTCTGCATAGTGCTAAGTGCTGGCCCCATCTGTATGTTCTGTATAGGGCTAAGTGCTGGCCCCATCTATAAGTACTGTATAGTGCTATGTGCTGGCCCCATCTGTATGTTTTGTATAGTGCTAAGTGCTGATCCCATCTGTATGTTCTGTATAGTACTAAGTGCTGGCCCCATCTGTATGTTCTGTATAGTGGTTAGTGCTGGCCCCATCTGTATGTTTTGTATAGTGCTAAGTGCTGGCCCCATCTGTATATTCTGTAGAGTGCTAAGTGCTGATCCCATCTGTTTATTCTGTATAGTGCTAAGTGCTGATCCCAACTATTTGTTCTGTATAGTGCTAAGTGCTGACCCCATCTGTATGTTCTGTATAGTGCTAAGTGCTGGCCCCATCTGTATGTTCTGTATAGTGCTTAGTGCTGGCCCCATCTGTATGTTCTGTATAGTGCTAAGTGCTGGCCCCATCTGTATGTTTTGCTTAGTGCTAAGTGCTGGCCCCATCTGTATATTCTGTATAGTGCTAAGTGCTGATCCCATCTGTATGTTCTGTATATTGCTAAGTGCTGGCCCCATCTGTATGTTTTGTATAGTGCTAAGTGCTGGCCCCATCTGTATGTTCTGTATAGTGCTAAGTGCTGGCCCCATCTGTATGTTTTGTATAGTGCTTAGTGCTGATTCCATCTGTATGTTCTGTATAGTGCTAAGTGCTGGCCCCATTTGTATGTTCTGCATAGTACTAAGTGCTGGCCACATCTGTATGTTCTGTATAGTGCTAAGTGCTGGCCCCATCTGTATGTACTGTATAGTGCTAAGTGCTGGCCCCATCAGTATGTTTTGTATTGTGCTAAGTGCTGATCCCATCTGTATGTTCTGTATAGTGCTAAGTGCTGGCCCCATCTGTATGTTCTGTATAGTACTAAGTGCTTGCCCCATCTGTATGTTCTGTATAGTGCTAAGTGCTGGCCCCATCTGTATGTTTTGTATAGTGCTTAGAGCTGATCCCATCTGTATGTTCTGTATAGTACTAAGTGCTGGCCCCATCTGAATGTTCTATATAGTGCTAAGTGCTGGCCCCATCTGTATGTTTTGTATAGTGCTAAGATCTGGCCACATCTGTATATTCTGTATAGCGCTAAGTGCAGATCCCATCTGTATTTTCTCTATAGTGCTAAGTGCTGGCCCCATCTGTATGTTCTGTATAGTGCTAAGTTCTGGCCCCATCTGTATGTTCTGTAGTGCTAAGTGCTGTCCCCATCTTTATGTTCTGTATAGTGCTAAGTGCTGGCCCCATCTGTATGTTCTGTATAGTGCTAAGTGCTGGCCCCATCTGTATGTACTGTATAGTGCTAAGTTCTGAGCCCATCTGTATGTTCTATATAGTGCTAAGTGCTGATCCAATCTGTATGTTCTGTATAGTGCTAAGTGCTGGCCCCTTCTGTATGTTCTGTATAGTGCAAACTGCAGGCCCCATCTGTATGTTCTGAATAGTGCTAAGTGCTGATAACATCAGTATGTTCTGTATAGTGCTAAGTGCTTATCCCATCTGTATGTTCTGTATAGTGCTTTGTGCTGATTCCATCTGTATGTTCTGTATAGTGCTAAGTGCTGATCCCACCTGTATGTTCTGTATAGTACTAATTGCTGGTCCCACCTGTATGATCTGTATAGTTCTAAGTGCTGATCCCATCTGTATGTTTTGTATAGTGCTAAGTGCTGGCCCCATCTGTATATTCTGTATAGTGCTAAGTGCTGGCCCCATCTGTATGTTCTGTATAGTGCTAAGTGCTGGCCCTATCTGTATGTTCTGTATAGTGCTAAGTGCTGGTCCCATCTGTATGTTCTGCATAGTGCTAAGTGCTGGCCCCATCTGTATGTTCTGTATAGTGCTAAGTGCTGGCCCCATCTATAAGTACTGTATAGTGCTATGTGCTGGCCCCATCTGTATGTTTTGTATAGTGCTAAGTGCTGATCCCATCTGTATGTTCTGTATAGTACTAAGAGCTGGCCCCATCTGTATGTTCTGTATAGTGGTTAGTGCTGGCCCCATCTGTATGTTTTGTATAGTGCTAAGTGCTGGCCCCATCTGTATATTCTGTATAGTGCTAAGTGCTGATCCCATCTGTTTATTCTGTATAGTGCTAAGTGCTGATCCTAACTATTTGTTCTGTATAGTGCTAAGTGCTGACCCCATCTGTATGTTCTGTATAGTGCTAAGTGCTGGCCCCATCTGTATGTTCTGTATAGTACTAAGTGCTGGCCCCATCTGTATGTTCTATGTAGTTCTAAGTGCTGCCCTATCTGTATGTTCTGTATAGTGCTAAGTGCTGGCCCCATCTGTATGTTCTGTATAGTGCTAAGTGCTGGCCCCATCCGTATGTTCTGCATAGTGCAAAGTGTTGGCCCCATCTGTATGTTCTGTATAGTGCTAAGTGCTGGTCCCATCTGTATGTACTGTATAGTGCTAAGTGCTGGCCCCATCTGTATGTTTTGTATAGTGCTAAGTGCTGATCCCATCTGTATATTCTGTATAGTGCTAAGTGCTGACCCCTTCTGTATGTTCTGTATAGTGCTAAGTGCTGGCCCCATCTGTATGTTCTGTATAGTGCTAAGTGCTGGCCCTATCTGTATGTTCTGTATAATGCTAAGTGCTGATCCCATCTGTATGTTCTGTATAGTGCTAAGAGCTGATCCCATCTGTATGTTCTGTATAGTGCTAAGTGCTGATCCCATCTGTATGTTCTGTATAGTGCTTAGTGCTGGCCCCATCTGTATGTTTAGTATAGTACTAAGTGCTGGCCCCATCTGTATATTCTGTATAGTGCAAAGTGCTGATCCCATCTGTATGTTCTGTATTGTGCTAAGTGCTGGCCCTATCTGTATGTTCTGTATAATGCTAAGTGCTGATCCCATCTGTATGTTCTGTATAGTGCTAAGAGCTGATCCCATCTGTATGTTCTGTATAGTGCTAAGTGCTGATTCCATCTGTATGTTCTGTATAGTGCTAAGTGCTGGCCCCATCTGTATGTTCTGTATAGTACTAAGTGCTGGCCCCATCTGTATGTTCTGTATAGTGCTTAGTGCTGGCCCCATCTGTATGTTCTGTATAGTGCTAAGTGCTGGCCCCATCTGTATGTTTTGCTTAGTGCTAAGTGCTGGCCCCATCTGTATATTCTGTATAGTGCTAAGTGCTGATCCCATCTGTATGTTCTGTATATTGCTAAGTGCTGGCCCCATCTGTATGTTTTGTATAGTGCTAAGTGCTGGCCCCATCTGTATGTTCTGTATAGTGCTAAGTGCTGGCCCCATCTGTATGTTCTGTATAGTACTAAGTGCTGGCCCCATCTGTATGTTCTATGTAGTTCTAAGTGCTGGCCCCATCTGTATGTTCTGTATAGTGCTAAGTGCTGGCCCCATCTGTATGTTCTGTATAGTGCTAAGTGCTGGCCCCATCTGTATGTTCTGCATAGTGCTAAGTGTTGGCCCCATCTGTATGTTCTGTATAGTGCTAAGTGCTGGCCCCATCTGTATGTTCTGCATAGTGCTAAGTGCTGGCCCCATCTGTATGTTCTGTATAGTGCTAAGTGCTGGCCCCATCTGTAAGTACTGTATAGTGCTAAGTGCTGGCCCCATCTGTATGTTTTGTATAGTGCTAAGTGCTCATCCCATCTGTATGTTCTGTATAGTACTAAGTGCTGGCCCCATCTGTATGTTCTGTATAGTGCTTAGTCCTGGCCCCATCTGTATGTTTTGTATAGTGCTAAGTGCTGGCCCCATCTGTATATTCTGTATAGTGCTAAGTGCTGATCCCATCTGTTTATTCTGTATAGTGCTAAGTGCTGATCCCAACTATTTGTTCTGTATAGTGCTAAGTGCTGACCCCATCTGTATGTTCTGTATAGTGCTAAGTGCTGGCCCCATCTGTATGTTCTGTATAGTACTAAGTGCTGGCCCCATCTGTATGTTCTATGTAGTTCTAAGTGCTGGCCCCATCTGTATGTTCTGTATAGTGCTAAGTGCTGGCCCCATCTGTATGTTCTGTATAGTGCTAAGTGCTGGCCCCATCTGTATGTTCTGCATAGTGCTAAGTGTTGGCCCCATCTGTATGTTCTGTATAGTGCTAAGTGCTGGTCCCATCTGTATGTACTGTATAGTGCTAAGTGCTGGCCCCATCTGTATGTTTTGTATAGTGCTAAGTGCTGATCCCATCTGTATATTCTGTATAGTGCTAAGTGCTGACCCCTTCTGTATGTTCTGTATAGTGCTAAGTGCTGGCCCTATCTGTATGTTCTGTATAATGCTAAGTGCTGATCCCATCTGTATGTTCTGTATAGTGCTAAGAGCTGATCCCATCTGTATGTTCTGTATAGTGCTAAGTGCTGATCCCATCTGTATGTTCTGTATAGTGCTAAGTGCTGGCCCCATCTGTATGTTCTGTATAGTACTAAGTGCTGGCCCCATCTGTATGTTCTGTATAGTGCTTAGTGCTGGCCCCATCTGTATGTTCTGTATAGTGCTAAGTGCTGGCCCCATCTGTATGTTTTGCTTAGTGCTAAGTGCTGGCCCCATCTGTATATTCTGTATAGTGCTAAGTGCTGATCCCATCTGTATGTTCTGTATATTGCTAAGTGCTGGCCCCATCTGTATGTTTTGTATAGTGCTAAGTGCTGGCCCCATCTGTATGTTCTGTATAGTGCTAAGTGCTGGCCCCATCTGTTGTTTTGTATAGTGCTTAGTGCTGATCCCATCTGTATGTTCTGTATAGTGCTAAGTGCTGGCCCCATTTGTATGTTCTGCATAGTGCTAAGTGCTGGCCCCATCTGTATGTTTTGTATAGTGCTTAGTGCTGATCCCATCTGTATGTTCTGTATAGTGCTAAGTGCTGGCCCCATTTGTATGTTTTGTATAGTGCTAAGAGCTGGCCACATCTGTATATTCTGTATAGCGCTAAGAGCAGATCCCATCTGTATTTTCTCTATAGTGCTAAGTGCTTGCCCCATCTGTATGTTCTGTATAGTGCTAAGTTCTGGCCCCATCTGTATGTTCTGTATAGTGCTAAGTGCTGGCCCCATCTGTATGTTCTGTATAGTGCTAAGTTCTGAGCCCATCTGTATGTTCTATATAGTGCTAAGTGCTGACCCCATCTGTATGTTCTGTATAGTGCTAAGTGCTGGCCCCATCTGTATGTTCTGTATAGTACTAAGTGCTGGCCCCATCTGTATGTTCTATGTAGTTCTAAGTGCTGGCCCCATCTGTATGTTCTGTATAGTGCTAAGTGCTGGCCCCATCTGTATGTTCTGTATAGTGCTAAGTGCTGGCCCCATTTGTATGTTCTGCATAGTGCTAAGTGCTGGCCACATCTGTATGTTCTGTATAGTGCTAAGTGCTGGCCCCATCTGTATGTACTGTATAGTGCTAAGTGCTGGCCCCATCAGTATGTTTTGTATAGTGCTTAGTGCTGATCCCATCTGTATGTTCTGTATAGTGCTAAGTGCTGGCCCCATCTGTATGTTCTGTATAGTACTAAGTGCTTGCCCCATCTGTATGTTCTGTATAGTGCTAAGTGCTGGCCCCTTCTGTATGTTTTGTATAGTGCTTAGAGCTGATCCCATCTGTATGTTCTGTATAGTACTAAGTGCTGGCCCCATCTGAATGTTCTGTATAGTGCTAAGTGCTGGCCCCATTTGTATGTTTTGTATAGTGCTAAGAGCTGGCCACATCTGTATATTCTGTATAGCGCTAAGAGCAGATCCCATCTGTATTTTCTCTATAGTGCTAAGTGCTGGCCCCATCTGTATGTTCTGTATAGTGCTAAGTTCTGGCCCCATCTGTATGTTCTGTATAGTGCTAAGTGCTGGCCCTATCTGTATGTTCTGTATAGTGCTAAGTGCTGGCCCCATCTGTATGTTCTGTATAGTGCTAAGTTCTGAGCCCATCTGTATGTTCTATATAGTTCTAAGTGCTGACCCCATCTGTATGTTCTGTATAGTGCTAAGTGCTGGCCCCATCTGTATGTTCTGTATAGTACTAAGTGCTGGCCCCATCTGTATGTTCTATGTAGTTCTAAGTGCTGGCCCCATCTGTATGTTCTGTATAGTGCTAAGTGCTGGCCCCATCTGTATGTTCTGTATAGTGCTAAGTGCTGGCCCCATTTGTATGTTCTGCATAGTGCTAAGTGCTGGCCACATCTGTATGTTCTGTATAGTGCTAAGTGCTGGCCCCATCTGTATGTACTGTATAGTGCTAAGTGCTGGCCCCATCAGTATGTTTTGTATAGTGCTTAGTGCTGATCCCATCTGTATGTTCTGTATAGTGCTAAGTGCTGGCCCCATCTGTATGTTCTGTATAGTACTAAGTGCTTGCCCCATCTGTATGTTCTGTATAGTGCTAAGTGCTGGCCCCATCTGTATGTTTTGTATAGTGCTTAGAGCTGATCCCATCTGTATGTTCTGTATAGTACTAAGTGCTGGCCCCATCTGAATGTTCTGTATAGTGCTAAGTGCTGGCCCCATCTGTATGTTTTGTATAGTGCTAAGATCTGGCCACATCTGTATATTCTGTATAGCGCTAAGTGCAGATCCCATCTGTATTTTCTCTATAGTGCTAAGTGCTGGCCCCATCTGTATGTTCTGTATAGTGCTAAGTTCTGGCCCCATCTGTATGTTCTGTAGTGCTAAGTGCTGTCCCCATCTTTATGTTCTGTATAGTGCTAAGTGCTGGCCCCATCTGTATGTTCTGTATAGTGCTAAGTGCTGGCCCCATCTGTATGTACTGTATAGTGCTAAGTTCTGAGCCCATCTGTATGTTCTATATAGTGCTAAGTGCTGATCCAATCTGTATGTTCTGTATAGTGCTAAGTGCTGGCCCCTTCTGTATGTTCTGTATAGTGCAAACTGCAGGCCCCATCTGTATGTTCTGAATAGTGCTAAGTGCTGATAACATCAGTATGTTCTGTATAGTGCTAAGTGCTTATCCCATCTGTATGTTCTGTATAGTGCTTTGTGCTGATTCCATCTGTATGTTCTGTATAGTGCTAAGTGCTGATCCCACCTGTATCTTCTGTATAGTACTAATTGCTGGTCCCACCTGTATGATCTGTATAGTTCTAAGTGCTGATCCCATCTGTATGTTTTGTATAGTGCTAAGTGCTGGCCCCATCTGTATATTCTGTATAGTGCTAAGTGCTGGCCCCATCTGTATGTTCTGTATAGTGCTAAGTGCTGGCCCTATCTGTATGTTCTGCATAGTGCTAAGTGCTGGCCCCATCTGTATGTTCTGTATAGTGCTAAGTGCTGGCCCCATCTGTAAGTACTGTATAGTGCTATGTGCTGGCCCCATCTGTATGTTTTGTATAGTGCTAAGTGCTCATCCCATCTGTATGTTCTGTATCGTACTAAGTGCTGGCCCCATCTGTATGTTCTGTATAGTGCTTAGTGCTGGCCCCATCTGTATGTTTTGTATAGTGCTAAGTGCTGGCCCCATCTGTATATTCTGTATAGTGCTAAGTGCTGATCCCATCTGTTTATTCTGTATAGTGCTAAGTGCTGATCCCAACTATTTGTTCTGTATAGTGCTAAGTGCTGACCCCATCTGTATGTTCTGTATAGTGCTAAGTGCTGGCCCCATCTGTATGTTCTGTATAGTACTAAGTGCTGGCCCCATCTGTATGTTCTATGTAGTTCTAAGTGCTGGCCCCATCTGTATGTTCTGTATAGTGCTAAGTGCTGGCCCCATCTGTATGTTCTGTATAGTGCTAAGTGCTGGCCCCATCTGTATGTTCTGCATAGTGCTAAGTGTTGGCCCCATCTGTATGTTCTGTATAGTGCTAAGTGCTGGTCCCATCTGTATGTACTGTATAGTGCTAAGTGCTGGCCCCATCTGTATGTTTTGTATAGTGCTAAGTGCTGATCCCATCTGTATATTCTGTATAGTGCTAAGTGCTGACCCCTTCTGTATGTTCTGTATAGTGCTAAGTGCTGGCCCTATCTGTATGTTCTGTATAATGCTAAGTGCTGATCCCATCTGTATGTTCTGTATAGTGCTAAGAGCTGATCCCATCTGTATGTTCTGTATAGTGCTAAGTGCTGATCCCATCTGTATGTTCTGTATAGTGCTAAGTGCTGGCCCCATCTGTATGTTCTGTATAGTACTAAGTGCTGGCCCCATCTGTATGTTCTGTATAGTGCTTAGTGCTGGCCCCATCTGTATGTTCTGTATAGTGCTAAGTGCTGGCCCCATCTGTATGTTTTGCTTAGTGCTAAGTGCTGGCCCCATCTGTATATTCTGTATAGTGCTAAGTGCTGATCCCATCTGTATGTTCTGTATATTGCTAAGTGCTGGCCCCATCTGTATGTTTTGTATAGTGCTAAGTGCTGGCCCCATCTGTATGTTCTGTATAGT
Source organism: Taudactylus pleione (assembly GCA_031769625.1). NCBI lineage: Eukaryota > Metazoa > Chordata > Amphibia > Anura > Myobatrachidae > Taudactylus > Taudactylus pleione. The sequence goes on from JAUIMM010000251.1 coordinate 25,418, forward strand.
GCTAAGTGCTGGCCCCATCTGTATGTTTTGTATAGTGCTTAGTGCTGATCCCATCTGTATGTTCTGTATAGTGCTAAGTGCTGGCCCCATTTGTATGTTCTGCATAGTGCTAAGTGCTGGCCCCATCTGTATGTTTTGTATAGTGCTTAGTGCTGATCCCATCTGTATGTTCTGTATAGTGCTAAGTGCTGGCCCCATTTGTATGTTTTGTATAGTGCTAAGAGCTGGCCACATCTGTATATTCTGTATAGCGCTAAGAGCAGATCCCATCTGTATTTTCTCTATAGTGCTAAGTGCTGGCCCCATCTGTATGTTCTGTATAGTGCTAAGTTCTGGCCCCATCTGTATGTTCTGTATAGTGCTAAGTGCTGGCCCTATCTGTATGTTCTGTATAGTGCTAAGTGCTGGCCCCATCTGTATGTTCTGTATAGTGCTAAGTTCTGAGCCCATCTGTATGTTCTATATAGTGCTAAGTGCTGACCCCATCTGTATGTTCTGTATAGTGCTAAGTGCTGGCCCCATCTGTATGTTCTGTATAGTACTAAGTGCTGGCCCCATCTGTATGTTCTGTATAGTGCTAAGTGCTGGCCCCATCTGTATGTTCTGTATAGTGCTAAGTGCTGGCCCCATCTGTATGTTCTGCATAGTGCTAAGTGTTGGCCCCATCTGTATGTTCTGTATAGTGCTAAGTGCTGGTCCCATCTGTATGTACTGTATAGTGCTAAGTGCTGGCCCCATCTGTATGTTTTGTATAGTGCTAAGTGCTGATCCCATCTGTATATTCTGTATAGTGCTAAGTGCTGACCCCTTCTGTATGTTCTGTATAGTGCTAAGTGCTGGCACTATCTGTATGTTCCGTATAATGCTAAGTGCTGATCCCATCTGTATGTTCTGTATAGTGCTAAGAGCTGATCCCATCTGTATGTTCTGTATAGTGCTAAGTGCTGATCCCATCTGTATGTTCTGTATAGTGCTAAGTGCTGGCCCCATCTGTTTGTTCTGTATAGTACTAAGTGCTGGCCCCATCTGTATGTTCTGTATAGTGCTTAGTGCTGGCCCCATCTGTATGTTCTGTATAGTGCTAAGTGCTGGCCCCATCTGTATGTTTTGCTTAGTGCTAAGTGCTGGCCCCATCTGTATATGCTGTATAGTGCTAAGTGCTGATCCCATCTGTATGTTCTGTATATTGCTAAGTGCTGGCCCCATCTGTATGTTTTGTATAGTGCTAAGTGCTGGCCCCATCTGTATGTTCTGTATAGTGCTAAGTGCTGGCCCCATCTGTATGTTTTGTATAGTGCTTAGTGCTGATCCCATCTGTATGTTCTGTATAGTGCTAAGTGCTGGCCCCATTTGTATGTTCTGCATAGTGCTAAGTGCTGGCCACATCTGTATGTTCTGTATAGTGCTAAGTGCTGGCCCCATCTGTATGTACTGTATAGTGCTAAGTGCTGGCCCCATCAGTATGTTTTGTATAGTGCTTAGTGCTGATCCCATCTGTATGTTCTGTATAGTGCTAAGTGCTGGCCCCATCTGTATGTTCTGTATAGTACTAAGTGCTTGCCCCATCTGTATGATCTGTATAGTGCTAAGTGCTGGCCCCATCTGTATGTTTTGTATAGTGCTTAGAGCTGATCCCATCTGTATGTTCTGTATAGTACTAAGTGCTGGCCCCATCTGAATGTTCTGTATAGTGCTAAGTGCTGGCCCCATCTGTATGTTTTGTATAGTGCTAAGATCTGGCCACATCTGTATATTCTGTATAGCGCTAAGTGCAGATCCCATCTGTATTTTCTCTATAGTGCTAAGTGCTGGCCCCATCTGTATGTTCTGTATAGTGCTAAGTTCTGGCCCCATCTGTATGTTCTGTAGTGCTAAGTGCTGTCCCCATCTTTATGTTCTGTATAGTGCTAAGTGCTGGCCCCATCTGTATGTTCTGTATAGTGCTAAGTGCTGGCCCCATCTGTATGTACTGTATAGTGCTAAGTTCTGAGCCCATCTGTATGTTCTATATAGTGCTAAGTGCTGATCCAATCTGTATGTTCTGTATAGTGCTAAGTGCTGGCCCCTTCTGTATGTTCTGTATAGTGCAAACTGCAGGCCCCATCTGTATGTTCTGAATAGTGCTAAGTGCTGATAACATCAGTATGTTCTGTATAGTGCTAAGTGCTTATCCCATCTGTATGTTCTGTATAGTGCTTTGTGCTGATTCCATCTGTATGTTCTGTATAGTGCTAAGTGCTGATCCCACCTGTATCTTCTGTATAGTACTAATTGCTGGTCCCACCTGTATGATCTGTATAGTTCTAAGTGCTGATCCCATCTGTATGTTTTGTATAGTGCTAAGTGCTGGCCCCATCTGTATATTCTGTATAGTGCTAAGTGCTGGCCCCATCTGTATGTTCTGTATAGTGCTAAGTGCTGGCCCTATCTGTATGTTCTGCATAGTGCTAAGTGCTGGCCCCATCTGTATGTTCTGTATAGTGCTAAGTGCTGGCCCCATCTGTAAGTACTGTATAGTGCTATGTGCTGGCCCCATCTGTATGTTTTGTATAGTGCTAAGTGCTCATCCCATCTGTATGTTCTGTATCGTACTAAGTGCTGGCCCCATCTGTATGTTCTGTATAGTGCTTAGTGCTGGCCCCATCTGTATGTTTTGTATAGTGCTAAGTGCTGGCCCCATCTGTATATTCTGTATAGTGCTAAGTGCTGATCCCATCTGTTTATTCTGTATAGTGCTAAGTGCTGATCCCAACTATTTGTTCTGTATAGTGCTAAGTGCTGACCCCATCTGTATGTTCTGTATAGTGCTAAGTGCTGGCCCCATCTGTATGTTCTGTATAGTACTAAGTGCTGGCCCCATCTGTATGTTCTATGTAGTTCTAAGTGCTGGCCCCATCTGTATGTTCTGTATAGTGCTAAGTGCTGGCCCCATCTGTATGTTCTGTATAGTGCTAAGTGCTGGCCCCATCTGTATGTTCTGCATAGTGCTAAGTGTTGGCCCCATCTGTATGTTCTGTATAGTGCTAAGTGCTGGTCCCATCTGTATGTACTGTATAGTGCTAAGTGCTGGCCCCATCTGTATGTTTTGTATAGTGCTAAGTGCTGATCCCATCTGTATATTCTGTATAGTGCTAAGTGCTGACCCCTTCTGTATGTTCTGTATAGTGCTAAGTGCTGGCCCTATCTGTATGTTCTGTATAATGCTAAGTGCTGATCCCATCTGTATGTTCTGTATAGTGCTAAGAGCTGATCCCATCTGTATGTTCTGTATAGTGCTAAGTGCTGATCCCATCTGTATGTTCTGTATAGTGCTAAGTGCTGGCCCCATCTGTATGTTCTGTATAGTACTAAGTGCTGGCCCCATCTGTATGTTCTGTATAGTGCTTAGTGCTGGCCCCATCTGTATGTTCTGTATAGTGCTAAGTGCTGGCCCCATCTGTATGTTTTGCTTAGTGCTAAGTGCTGGCCCCATCTGTATATTCTGTATAGTGCTAAGTGCTGATCCCATCTGTATGTTCTGTATATTGCTAAGTGCTGGCCCCATCTGTATGTTTTGTATAGTGCTAAGTGCTGGCCCCATCTGTATGTTCTGTATAGTGCTAAGTGCTGGCCCCATCTGTATGTTTTGTATAGTGCTTAGTGCTGATCCCATCTGTATGTTCTGTATAGTGCTAAGTGCTGGCCCCATTTGTATGTTCTGCATAGTGCTAAGTGCTGGCCCCATCTGTATGTTTTGTATAGTGCTTAGTGCTGATCCCATCTGTATGTTCTGTATAGTGCTAAGTGCTGGCCCCATTTGTATGTTTTGTATAGTGCTAAGAGCTGGCCACATCTGTATATTCTGTATAGCGCTAAGAGCAGATCCCATCTGTATTTTCTCTATAGTGCTAAGTGCTGGCCCCATCTGTATGTTCTGTATAGTGCTAAGTTCTGGCCCCATCTGTATGTTCTGTATAGTGCTAAGTGCTGGCCCTATCTGTATGTTCTGTATAGTGCTAAGTGCTGGCCCCATCTGTATGTTCTGTATAGTGCTAAGTTCTGAGCCCATCTGTATGTTCTATATAGTGCTAAGTGCTGACCCCATCTGTATGTTCTGTATAGTGCTAAGTGCTGGCCCCATCTGTATGTTCTGTATAGTACTAAGTGCTGGCCCCATCTGTATGTTCTGTATAGTGCTAAGTGCTGGCCCCATCTGTATGTTCTGTATAGTGCTAAGTGCTGGCCCCATCTGTATGTTCTGCATAGTGCTAAGTGTTGGCCCCATCTGTATGTTCTGTATAGTGCTAAGTGCTGGTCCCATCTGTATGTACTGTATAGTGCTAAGTGCTGGCCCCATCTGTATGTTTTGTATAGTGCTAAGTGCTGATCCCATCTGTATATTCTGTATAGTGCTAAGTGCTGACCCCTTCTGTATGTTCTGTATAGTGCTAAGTGCTGGCACTATCTGTATGTTCCGTATAATGCTAAGTGCTGATCCCATCTGTATGTTCTGTATAGTGCTAAGAGCTGATCCCATCTGTATGTTCTGTATAGTGCTAAGTGCTGATCCCATCTGTATGTTCTGTATAGTGCTAAGTGCTGGCCCCATCTGTTTGTTCTGTATAGTACTAAGTGCTGGCCCCATCTGTATGTTCTGTATAGTGCTTAGTGCTGGCCCCATCTGTATGTTCTGTATAGTGCTAAGTGCTGGCCCCATCTGTATGTTTTGCTTAGTGCTAAGTGCTGGCCCCATCTGTATATGCTGTATAGTGCTAAGTGCTGATCCCATCTGTATGTTCTGTATATTGCTAAGTGCTGGCCCCATCTGTATGTTTTGTATAGTGCTAAGTGCTGGCCCCATCTGTATGTTCTGTATAGTGCTAAGTGCTGGCCCCATCTGTATGTTTTGTATAGTGCTTAGTGCTGATCCCATCTGTATGTTCTGTATAGTGCTAAGTGCTGGCCCCATTTGTATGTTCTGCATAGTGCTAAGTGCTGGCCACATCTGTATGTTCTGTATAGTGCTAAGTGCTGGCCCCATCTGTATGTACTGTATAGTGCTAAGTGCTGGCCCCATCAGTATGTTTTGTATAGTGCTTAGTGCTGATCCCATCTGTATGTTCTGTATAGTGCTAAGTGCTGGCCCCATCTGTATGTTCTGTATAGTACTAAGTGCTTGCCCCATCTGTATGATCTGTATAGTGCTAAGTGCTGGCCCCATCTGTATGTTTTGTATAGTGCTTAGAGCTGATCCCATCTGTATGTTCTGTATAGTACTAAGTGCTGGCCCCATCTGAATGTTCTGTATAGTGCTAAGTGCTGGCCCCATCTGTATGTTTTGTATAGTGCTAAGATCTGGCCACATCTGTATATTCTGTATAGCGCTAAGTGCAGATCCCATCTGTATTTTCTCTATAGTGCTAAGTGCTGGCCCCATCTGTATGTTCTGTATAGTGCTAAGTTCTGGCCCCATCTGTATGTTCTGTAGTGCTAAGTGCTGTCCCCATCTTTATGTTCTGTATAGTGCTAAGTGCTGGCCCCATCTGTATGTTCTGTATAGTGCTAAGTGCTGGCCCCATCTGTATGTACTGTATAGTGCTAAGTTCTGAGCCCATCTGTATGTTCTATATAGTGCTAAGTGCTGATCCAATCTGTATGTTCTGTATAGTGCTAAGTGCTGGCCCCTTCTGTATGTTCTGTATAGTGCAAACTGCAGGCCCCATCTGTATGTTCTGAATAGTGCTAAGTGCTGATAACATCAGTATGTTCTGTATAGTGCTAAGTGCTTATCCCATCTGTATGTTCTGTATAGTGCTTTGTGCTGATTCCATCTGTATGTTCTGTATAGTGCTAAGTGCTGATCCCACCTGTATGTTCTGTATAGTACTAATTGCTGGTCCCACCTGTATGATCTGTATAGTTCTAAGTGCTGATCCCATCTGTATGTTTTGTATAGTGCTAAGTGCTGGCCCCATCTGTATATTCTGTATAGTGCTAAGTGCTGGCCCCATCTTTATGTTCTGTATAGTGCTAAGTGCTGGCCCTATCTGTATGTTCTGTATAGTGCTAAGTGCTGGTCCCATCTGTATGTTCTGCATAGTGCTAAGTGCTGGCCCCATCTGTATGTTCTGTATAGTGCTAAGTGCTGGCCCCATCTATAAGTACTGTATAGTGCTATGTGCTGGCCCCATCTGTATGTTTTGTATAGTGCTAAGTGCTGATCCCATCTGTATGTTCTGTATAGTACTAAGTGCTGGCCCCATCTGTATGTTCTGTATAGTGGTTAGTGCTGGCCCCATCTGTATGTTTTGTATAGTGCTAAGTGCTGGCCCCATCTGTATATTCTGTATAGTGCTAAGTGCTGATCCCATCTGTTTATTCTGTGTAGTGCTAAGTGCTGATCCCAACTATTTGTTCTGTATAGTGCTAAGTGCTGACCCCATCTGTATGTTCTGTATAGTGCTAAGTGCTGGCCCCATCTGTATGTTCTGTATAGTACTAAGTGCTGGCCCCATCTGTATGTTCTATGTAGTTCTAAGTGCTGGCCCTATCTGTATGTTCTGTATAGTGCTAAGTGCTGGCCCCATCTGTATGTTCTGTATAGTGCTAAGTGCTGGCCCCATCTGTATGTTCTGCATAGTGCAAAGTGTTGGCCCCATCTGTATGTTCTGTATAGTTCTAAGTGCTGGTCCCATCTGTATGTACTGTATAGTGCTAAGTGCTGGCCCCATCTGTATGTTTTGTATAGTGCTAAGTGCTGATCCCATCTGTATATTCTGTATAGTGCTAAGTGCTGACCCCTTCTGTATGTTCTGTATAGTGCTAAGTGCTGGCCCCATCTGTATGTTCTGTATAGTGCTAAGTGCTGGCCCTATCTGTATGTTCTGTATAATGCTAAGTGCTGATCCCATCTGTATGTTCTGTATAGTGCTAAGAGCTGATCCCATCTGTATGTTCTGTATAGTGCTAAGTGCTGATCCCATCTGTATGTTCTGTATAGTGCTTAGTGCTGGCCCCATCTGTATGTTTAGTATAGTACTAAGTGCTGGCCCCATCTGTATATTCTGTATAGTGCAAAGTGCTGATCCCATCTGTATGTTCTGTATTGTGCTAAGTGCTGGCCCTATCTGTATGTTCTGTATAATGCTAAGTGCTGATCCCATCTGTATGTTCTGTATAGTGCTAAGAGCTGATCCCATCTGTATGTTCTGTATAGTGCTAAGTGCTGATCCCATCTGTATGTTCTGTATAGTGCTAAGTGCTGGCCCCATCTGTATGTTCTGTATAGTACTAAGTGCTGGCCCCATCTGTTTGTTCTGTATAGTACTAAGTGCTGGCCCCATCTGTATGTTCTGTATAGTGCTTAGTGCTGGCCCCATCTGTATGTTCTGTATAGTGCTAAGTGCTGGCCCCATCTGTATGTTTTGCTTAGTGCTAAGTGCTGGCCCCATCTGTATATGCTGTATAGTGCTAAGTGCTGATCCCATCTGTATGTTCTGTATATTGCTAAGTGCTGGCCCCATCTGTATGTTTTGTATAGTGCTAAGTGCTGGCCCCATCTGTATGTTCTGTATAGTGCTAAGTGCTGGCCCCATCTGTATGTTTTGTATAGTGCTTAGTGCTGATCCCATCTGTATGTTCTGTATAGTGCTAAGTGCTGGCCCCATTTGTATGTTCTGCATAGTGCTAAGTGCTGGCCACATCTGTATGTTCTGTATAGTGCTAAGTGCTGGCCCCATCTGTATGTACTGTATAGTGCTAAGTGCTGGCCCCATCAGTATGTTTTGTATAGTGCTTAGTGCTGATCCCATCTGTATGTTCTGTATAGTGCTAAGTGCTGGCCCCATCTGTATGTTCTGTATAGTACTAAGTGCTTGCCCCATCTGTATGATCTGTATAGTGCTAAGTGCTGGCCCCATCTGTATGTTTTGTATAGTGCTTAGAGCTGATCCCATCTGTATGTTCTGTATAGTACTAAGTGCTGGCCCCATCTGAATGTTCTGTATAGTGCTAAGTGCTGGCCCCATCTGTATGTTTTGTATAGTGCTAAGATCTGGCCACATCTGTATATTCTGTATAGCGCTAAGTGCAGATCCCATCTGTATTTTCTCTATAGTGCTAAGTGCTGGCCCCATCTGTATGTTCTGTATAGTGCTAAGTTCTGGCCCCATCTGTATGTTCTGTAGTGCTAAGTGCTGTCCCCATCTTTATGTTCTGTATAGTGCTAAGTGCTGGCCCCATCTGTATGTTCTGTATAGTGCTAAGTGCTGGCCCCATCTGTATGTACTGTATAGTGCTAAGTTCTGAGCCCATCTGTATGTTCTATATAGTGCTAAGTGCTGATCCAATCTGTATGTTCTGTATAGTGCTAAGTGCTGGCCCCTTCTGTATGTTCTGTATAGTGCAAACTGCAGGCCCCATCTGTATGTTCTGAATAGTGCTAAGTGCTGATAACATCAGTATGTTCTGTATAGTGCTAAGTGCTTATCCCATCTGTATGTTCTGTATAGTGCTTTGTGCTGATTCCATCTGTATGTTCTGTATAGTGCTAAGTGCTGATCCCACCTGTATGTTCTGTATAGTACTAATTGCTGGTCCCACCTGTATGATCTGTATAGTTCTAAGTGCTGATCCCATCTGTATGTTTTGTATAGTGCTAAGTGCTGGCCCCATCTGTATATTCTGTATAGTGCTAAGTGCTGGCCCCATCTTTATGTTCTGTATAGTGCTAAGTGCTGGCCCTATCTGTATGTTCTGTATAGTGCTAAGTGCTGGTCCCATCTGTATGTTCTGCATAGTGCTAAGTGCTGGCCCCATCTGTATGTTCTGTATAGTGCTAAGTGCTGGCCCCATCTATAAGTACTGTATAGTGCTATGTGCTGGCCCCATCTGTATGTTTTGTATAGTGCTAAGTGCTGATCCCATCTGTATGTTCTGTATAGTACTAAGTGCTGGCCCCATCTGTATGTTCTGTATAGTGGTTAGTGCTGGCCCCATCTGTATGTTTTGTATAGTGCTAAGTGCTGGCCCCATCTGTATATTCTGTATAGTGCTAAGTGCTGATCCCATCTGTTTATTCTGTGTAGTGCTAAGTGCTGATCCCAACTATTTGTTCTGTATAGTGCTAAGTGCTGACCCCATCTGTATGTTCTGTATAGTGCTAAGTGCTGGCCCCATCTGTATGTTCTGTATAGTACTAAGTGCTGGCCCCATCTGTATGTTCTATGTAGTTCTAAGTGCTGGCCCTATCTGTATGTTCTGTATAGTGCTAAGTGCTGGCCCCATCTGTATGTTCTGTATAGTGCTAAGTGCTGGCCCCATCTGTATGTTCTGCATAGTGCAAAGTGTTGGCCCCATCTGTATGTTCTGTATAGTTCTAAGTGCTGGTCCCATCTGTATGTACTGTATAGTGCTAAGTGCTGGCCCCATCTGTATGTTTTGTATAGTGCTAAGTGCTGATCCCATCTGTATATTCTGTATAGTGCTAAGTGCTGACCCCTTCTGTATGTTCTGTATAGTGCTAAGTGCTGGCCCCATCTGTATGTTCTGTATAGTGCTAAGTGCTGGCCCTATCTGTATGTTCTGTATAATGCTAAGTGCTGATCCCATCTGTATGTTCTGTATAGTGCTAAGAGCTGATCCCATCTGTATGTTCTGTATAGTGCTAAGTGCTGATCCCATCTGTATGTTCTGTATAGTGCTTAGTGCTGGCCCCATCTGTATGTTTAGTATAGTACTAAGTGCTGGCCCCATCTGTATATTCTGTATAGTGCAAAGTGCTGATCCCATCTGTATGTTCTGTATTGTGCTAAGTGCTGGCCCTATCTGTATGTTCTGTATAATGCTAAGTGCTGATCCCATCTGTATGTTCTGTATAGTGCTAAGAGCTGATCCCATCTGTATGTTCTGTATAGTGCTAAGTGCTGATCCCATCTGTATGTTCTGTATAGTGCTAAGTGCTGGCCCCATCTGTATGTTCTGTATAGTACTAAGTGCTGGCCCCATCTGTATGTTCTGTATAGTGCTTAGTGCTGGCCCCATCTGTATGTTCTGTATAGTGCTAAGTGCTGGTCCCATCTGTATGTTTTGCTTAGTGCTAAGTGCTGGCCCCATCTGTATATTCTGTATAGTGCTAAGTGCTGATCCCATCTGTATGTTCTGTATATTGCTAAGTGCTGGCCCCATCTGTATGTTTTGTATAGTGCTAAGTGCTGGCCCCATCTGTATGTTCTGTATAGTGCTAAGTGCTGGCCCCATCTGTATGTTTTGTATAGTGCTTAGTGCTGATCCCATCTGTATGTTCTGTATAGTGCTAAGTGCTGGCCCCATTTGTATGTTCTGCATAGTGCTAAGTGCTGGCCACATCTGTATGTTCTGTATAGTGCTAAGTGCTGGCCCCATCTGTATGTACTGTATAGTGCTAAGTGCTGGCCCCATCAGTATGTTTTGTATTGTGCTAAGTGCTGATCCCATCTGTATGTTCTGTATAGTGCTAAGTGCTGGCCCCATCTGTATGTTCTGTATAGTACTAAGTGCTTGCCCCATCTGTATGTTCTGTATAGTGCTAAGTGCTGGCCCCATCTGTATGTTTTGTATAGTGCTTAGAGCTGATCCCATCTGTATGTTCTGTTTAGTACTAAGTGCTGACCCCATCTGTATGTTCTGTATAGTGCTAAGTGCTGGCCCCATCTGTATGTTTTGTATAGTGCTAAGAGCTGGCCACATCTGTATATTCTGTATAGCGCTAAGTGCAGATCCCATCTGTATTTTCTCTATAGTGCTAAGTGCTGGCCCCATCTGTATGTTCTGTATAGTGCTAAGTGCTGGCCCCATCTGTATGTTCTGTATAGTGCTAAGTGCTGTCCCCATCTTTATGTTCTGTATAGTGCTAAGTGCTGGCCCCATCTGTATGTTCTGTATAGTGCTAAGTGCTGGCCCCATCTGTATGTACTGTATAGTGCTAAGTTCTGACCCCTCTGTATGTTCTATATAGTGCTAAGTGCTGATCCAATCTGTATGTTCTGTATAGTGCTAAGTGCTGGCCCCTTCTGTATGTTCTGTATAGTGCAAACTGCAGGCCCCATCTGTATGTTCTGAATAGTGCTAAGTGCTGATAACATCAGTATGTTCTGTATAGTGCTAAGTGCTTATCCCATCTGTATGTTCTGTATAGTGCTTTGTGCTGATTCCATCTGTATGTTCTGTATAGTGCTAAGTGCTGATCCCACCTGTATGTTCTGTATAGTACTAATTGCTGGTCCCACCTGTATGATCTGTATAGTTCTAAGTGCTGATCCCATCTGTATGTTTTGTATAGAGCTAAGTGCTGGCCCCATCTGTATATTCTCTATAGTGCTAAGTGCTGGCCCCATCTGTATGTTCTGTATAGTGCTAAGTGCTGGCCCTATCTGTATGTTCTGTATAGTGCTAAGTGCTGGCCCCATCTGTATGTTCTGCATAGTGCTAAGTGCTGGCCCCATCTGTATGTTCTGTATAGTGCTAAGTGCTGGCCCCATCTATAAGTACTGTATAGTGCTATGTGCTGGCCCCATCTGTATGTTTTGTATAGTGCTAAGTGCTGATCCCATCTGTATGTTCTGTATAGTACTAAGTGCTGGCCCCATCTGTATGTTCTGTATAGTGCTTAGTGCTGGCCCCATCTGTATGTTTTGTATAGTGCTAAGTGCTGGCCCCATCTGTATATTCTGTATAGTGCTAAGTGCTGATCCCATCTGTTTATTCTGTATAGTGCTAAGTGCTGATCCCAACTATTTGTTCTGTATAGTGCTAAGTGCTGACCCCATCTGTATGTTCTGTATAGTGCTAAGTGCTGGCCCCATCTGTATGTTCTGTATAGTACTAAGTGCTGGCCCCATGTGTATGTTCTATGTAGTTCTAAGTGCTGGCCCTATCTGTATGTTCTGTATAGTGCTAAGTGCTGGCCCCATCTGTATGTTCTGTATAGTGCTAAGTGCTGGCCCCATCTGTATGTTCTGCATAGTGCAAAATGTTGGCCCCATCTGTATGTTCTGTATAGTGCTAAGTGCTGGCCCCATCTGTATGTTTTGTATAGTGCTAAATGCTGATCCCATCTGTATATTCTGTATAGTGCTAAGTGCTGACCCCTTCTGTATGTTCTGTATAGTGCTAAGTGCTGGCCCCATCTGTATGTTCTGTATAGTGCTAAGTGCTGGCCCTATCTGTATGTTCTGTATAATGCTAAGTGCTGATCCCATCTGTATGTTCTGTATAGTGCTAAGAGCTGATCCCATCTGTATGTTCTCTATAGTGCTAAGTGCTGATCCCATCTGTATGTTCTGTATAGTGCTTAGTGCTGGCCCCATCTGTATGTTTTGTATAGTACTAAGTGCTGGCCCCATCTGTATATTCTGTATAGTGCAAAGTGCTCATCCCATCTGTATGTTCTTTATTGTGCTAAGTGCTGATCCCACCTGTTTGTTCTGTATAGTTCTAAGTGCTGACCCCATCTGTATGTTCTGCATAGTGCTAAGTGCTGGCCCCATCTGTATGTTCTGTATAGTGCTAAGTGCTGGCCCCATCTGTATGTTCTATATAGTTCTAAGGGCTGGCCCCATCTGTATGTTCTGCATAGTGCTAAGTGTTGGCCCCATCTGTATGTTCTGTATAGTGCAAAGTGCTGGCCCCATCTGTATGTATTGTATAGTGCTAAGTGCTGGCACCATCTGTATGTTTTGTATAGTGCTAAGTGCTGATCCCATCTGTATATTCTGTATAGTGCTAAGTGCTGACCCCATCTGTATGTTCTGTATAGTGCTAAGTGCTGGCCCCATCTGTTTGTTTTGTATAGTGCTAAGTGCTGGCCCCATCTGTATGTTCTGTATAGTGCTAAGTGCTGGTCCCATCTGTATGTTCTGTATAGTGCTAAGTGCTGGCCCTATCTGTATGTTCTGTATAATGCTAAGTGCTGATCCCATCTGTATGTTCTGTATAGTGCTAAGTGCTAGCCCCATCTGTATGTGCTGTATAGTGCTAAGTGCTGGTCCCACCTGTATGTTTTGTATATTTCTAATTGCTGGCCTCATCTTTATGTTTTGGATAGTGCTAAGTGCTGATCCCATCTGTATGTTCTGTATAGTGCTAAGTGCTGATCCCATTTGTATGTTTTGTATAGTGCTTCGTGCTGATCCCATCTGTATGTTCTGTATAGTGCTAAGTGCTGATCCCATCTGTATGTTCTATATAGTGCTAAGTGCTGGCCCCATCTGTATGTTCTGTTTAGTGCTAAGTTTTTTGCCCCATCTGTTTGTTCTGTATAGTGCTAAGTGCAGATCCCATCTGTATGTTCTGTATAGTGCTAAGCGCTGGCCCCATCTGTATGTTCTGTACAGTGCTAAGTGCTGGCCCGATCTGTTTGTTCTGTATAGTGCTAAGTGTTGGCCCCATCTGTATGTTCTGTATAGTGCTAAGTGCTGGCCCCATCTGTATTCTGTATAGTGCTAAGTGCTGGCCCCATCTGTATGTTCTGTATAATGCTAAGTGCTGATCCCATCTGTATATTCTGTATAGTGCTAAGTGCTAGCCCCATCTGTATGTTCTGTATAGTGCTAAGTGCTGGCCCCATCTGTATGTTTTGCTTAGTGCTAAGTGCTGGCCCCATCTGTATATTCTGTATAGTGCTAAGTGCTGATCCCATCTGTATGATCTGTATAGTGCTAAGTGCTGATCCCATCTGTATGTTCTGTATAGTGTTAAGTGCTGGCCCCATCTGTATGTTCTGTATAGTGCTAAGTGCTGGCCCCATCTGTATGTTCTGTATAGTGCTAAGTGCTGGCCCCATCTGTATGTTCTGTATAGTGCTAAGTGCTGATCCCATCTGTATGTTCTATATAGTGATAAGTGCTGGCCCCATCTGTATGTTCTGTATAGTGCTAAGTGCTGGTCCCACCTATATGTTCTGTATATTTCTAAGTGCTGGCCTCATCTTTATGTTTTGGATAGTGCTAAGTGCTGATCCCGTCTGTATGTTCTGTATAGTGCTAAGTGCTGATCCCATTTGTATGTTTTGTATAGTGCTTCGTGCTGATCCCATCTGTATGTTCTGTATAGTGCTAAGTGCTGATCCCATCTGTATGTTCTATATAGTGCTAAGTGCTGGCCCCATCTGTATGTTCTGTTTAGTGCTAAGTTTTTTGCCCCATCTGTATGTTCTGTATAGTGCTAAGTGCTGATCCCATCTGTATGTTCTGTATAGTGCTAAGCGCTGGCCCCATCTGTATGTTCTGTACAGTGCTAAGTGCTGGCCCCATCTGTTTGTTCTGTATAGTGCTAAGTGTTGGCCCCATCTGTATGTTCTGTATAGTGCTAAGTGCTGGCCCCATCTGTATTCTGTATAGTGCTAAGTGCTGGCCCCATCTGTATGTTCTGTATAATGCTAAGTGCTGATCCCATCTGTATATTCTGTATAGTGCTAAGTGCTAACCCCATCTGTATGTTCTGTATAGTGCTAAGTGCTGGCCCCATCTGTATGTTTTGCTTAGTGCTAAGTGCTGGCCCCATCTGTATATTCTGTATAGTGCTAAGTGCTGATCCCATCTGTATGTTCTGTATAGTGCTAAGTGCTGATCCCATCTGTATGTTCTGTATAGTGCTAAGTGCTGGCCCCATCTGTATGTTCTGTATAGTGCTAAGTGCTGGCCCCATCTGTATGTTCTGTATAGTGCTAAGTGCTGGCCCCATCTGTATGTACTGTATAGTGCTAAGTTCTGAGCCAATCTGTATGTTCTATATAGTGCTAAGTGCTGATCCAATCTGTATGTTCTGAATAGTGCTAAGTGCTGATAACATCAGTATGTTCTGTATAGTGCTAAGTGCTTATCCCATCTGTATGTTCTGTATAGTGCTTTGTGCTGATTCCATCTGTATGTTCTGTATAGTGCTAAGTGCTGATCCCACCTGTATGTTCTGTATAGTACTAATTGCTGGTCCCACCTGTATGATCTGTATAGTTCTAAGTGCTGATCCCATCTGTATGTTTTGTATAGTGCTAAGTGCTGGCCCCATCTGTATATTCTGTATAGTGCTAAGTGCTGGCCCCATCTGTATGTTCTGTATAGTGCTAAGTGCTGGCCCTATCTGTATGTTCTGTATAGTGCTAAGTGCTGGCCCCATCTGTATGTTCTGCATAGTGCTAAGTGCTGGCCCCATCTGTATGTTCTGTATAGTGCTAAGTGCTGGCCCCATCTATAAGTACTGTATAGTGCTATGTGCTGGCCCCATCTATATGTTTTGTATAGTGCTAAGTGCTGATCCCATCTGTATGTTCTGTATAGTACTAAGTGCTGGCCCCATCTGTATGTTCTGTATAGTGCTTAGTGCTGGCCCCATCTGTGTGTTTTGTATAGTGCTAAGTGCTGGCCCCATCTGTATATTCTGTATAGTGCTAAGTGCTGATCCCATCTGTTTATTCTGTATAGTGCTAAGTGCTGATCCCAACTATTTGTTCTGTATAGTGCTAAGTGCTGACCCCATCTGTATGTTCTGTATAGTGCTAAGTGCTGGCCCCATCTGTATGTTCTGTATAGTACTAAGTGCTGGCCCCATCTGTATGTTCTATGTAGTTCTAAGTGCTGGCCCCATTTGTATGTTCTGCATAGTGCTAAGTGCTGGCCACATCTGTATGTTCTGTATAGTGCTAAGTGCTGGCCCCATCTGTATGTACTGTATAGTGCTAAGTGCTGGCCCCATCAGTATGTTTTGTATAGTGCTTAGTGCTGATCCCATCTGTATGTTCTGTATAGTGCTAAGTGCTGGCCCCATCTGTATGTTCTGTATAGTACTAAGTGCTTGCCCCATCTGTATGTTCTGTATAGTGCTAAGTGCTGGCCCCTTCTGTATGTTTTGTATAGTGCTTAGAGCTGATCCCATCTGTATGTTCTGTATAGTACTAAGTGCTGGCCCCATCTGAATGTTCTGTATAGTGCTAAGTGCTGGCCCCATTTGTATGTTTTGTATAGTGCTAAGAGCTGGCCACATCTGTATATTCTGTATAGCGCTAAGAGCAGATCCCATCTGTATTTTCTCTATAGTGCTAAGTGCTGGCCCCATCTGTATGTTCTGTATAGTGCTAAGTTCTGGCCCCATCTGTATGTTCTGTATAGTGCTAAGTGCTGGCCCTATCTGTATGTTCTGTATAGTGCTAAGTGCTGGCCCCATCTGTATGTTCTGTATAGTGCTAAGTTCTGAGCCCATCTGTATGTTCTATATAGTGCTAAGTGCTGACCCCATCTGTATGTTCTGTATAGTGCTAAGTGCTGGCCCCATCTGTATGTTCTGTATAGTACTAAGTGCTGGCCCCATCTGTATGTTCTATGTAGTTCTAAGTGCTGGCCCCATCTGTATGTTCTGTATAGTGCTAAGTGCTGGCCCCATCTGTATGTTCTGTATAGTGCTAAGTGCTGGCCCCATTTGTATGTTCTGCATAGTGCTAAGTGCTGGCCACATCTGTATGTTCTGTATAGTGCTAAGTGCTGGCCCCATCTGTATGTACTGTATAGTGCTAAGTGCTGGCCCCATCAGTATGTTTTGTATAGTGCTTAGTGCTGATCCCATCTGTATGTTCTGTATAGTGCTAAGTGCTGGCCCCATCTGTATGTTCTGTATAGTACTAAGTGCTTGCCCCATCTGTATGTTCTGTATAGTGCTAAGTGCTGGCCCCATCTGTATGTTTTGTATAGTGCTTAGAGCTGATCCCATCTGTATGTTCTGTATAGTACTAAGTGCTGGCCCCATCTGAATGTTCTGTATAGTGCTAAGTGCTGGCCCCATCTGTATGTTTTGTATAGTGCTAAGATCTGGCCACATCTGTATATTCTGTATAGCGCTAAGTGCAGATCCCATCTGTATTTTCTCTATAGTGCTAAGTGCTGGCCCCATCTGTATGTTCTGTATAGTGCTAAGTTCTGGCCCCATCTGTATGTTCTGTAGTGCTAAGTGCTGTCCCCATCTTTATGTTCTGTATAGTGCTAAGTGCTGGCCCCATCTGTATGTTCTGTATAGTGCTAAGTGCTGGCCCCATCTGTATGTACTGTATAGTGCTAAGTTCTGAGCCCATCTGTATGTTCTATATAGTGCTAAGTGCTGATCCAATCTGTATGTTCTGTATAGTGCTAAGTGCTGGCCCCTTCTGTATGTTCTGTATAGTGCAAACTGCAGGCCCCATCTGTATGTTCTGAATAGTGCTAAGTGCTGATAACATCAGTATGTTCTGTATAGTGCTAAGTGCTTATCCCATCTGTATGTTCTGTATAGTGCTTTGTGCTGATTCCATCTGTATGTTCTGTATAGTGCTAAGTGCTGATCCCACCTGTATCTTCTGTATAGTACTAATTGCTGGTCCCACCTGTATGATCTGTATAGTTCTAAGTGCTGATCCCATCTGTATGTTTTGTATAGTGCTAAGTGCTGGCCCCATCTGTATATTCTGTATAGTGCTAAGTGCTGGCCCCATCTGTATGTTCTGTATAGTGCTAAGTGCTGGCCCTATCTGTATGTTCTGCATAGTGCTAAGTGCTGGCCCCATCTGTATGTTCTGTATAGTGCTAAGTGCTGGCCCCATCTGTAAGTACTGTATAGTGCTATGTGCTGGCCCCATCTGTATGTTTTGTATAGTGCTAAGTGCTCATCCCATCTGTATGTTCTGTATCGTACTAAGTGCTGGCCCCATCTGTATGTTCTGTATAGTGCTTAGTGCTGGCCCCATCTGTATGTTTTGTATAGTGCTAAGTGCTGGCCCCATCTGTATATTCTGTATAGTGCTAAGTGCTGATCCCATCTGTTTATTCTGTATAGTGCTAAGTGCTGATCCCAACTATTTGTTCTGTATAGTGCTAAGTGCTGACCCCATCTGTATGTTCTGTATAGTGCTAAGTGCTGGCCCCATCTGTATGTTCTGTATAGTACTAAGTGCTGGCCCCATCTGTATGTTCTATGTAGTTCTAAGTGCTGGCCCCATCTGTATGTTCTGTATAGTGCTAAGTGCTGGCCCCATCTGTATGTTCTGTATAGTGCTAAGTGCTGGCCCCATCTGTATGTTCTGCATAGTGCTAAGTGTTGGCCCCATCTGTATGTTCTGTATAGTGCTAAGTGCTGGTCCCATCTGTATGTACTGTATAGTGCTAAGTGCTGGCCCCATCTGTATGTTTTGTATAGTGCTAAGTGCTGATCCCATCTGTATATTCTGTATAGTGCTAAGTGCTGACCCCTTCTGTATGTTCTGTATAGTGCTAAGTGCTGGCCCTATCTGTATGTTCTGTATAATGCTAAGTGCTGATCCCATCTGTATGTTCTGTATAGTGCTAAGAGCTGATCCCATCTGTATGTTCTGTATAGTGCTAAGTGCTGATCCCATCTGTATGTTCTGTATAGTGCTAAGTGCTGGCCCCATCTGTATGTTCTGTATAGTACTAAGTGCTGGCCCCATCTGTATGTTCTGTATAGTGCTTAGTGCTGGCCCCATCTGTATGTTCTGTATAGTGCTAAGTGCTGGCCCCATCTGTATGTTTTGCTTAGTGTTAAGTGCTGACCCCATCTGTATATTCTGTATAGTGCTAAGTGCTGATCCCATCTGTATGTTCTGTATATTGCTAAGTGCTGGCCCCATCTGTATGTTTTGTATAGTGCTAAGTGCTGGCCCCATCTGTATGTTCTGTATAGTGCTAAGTGCTGGCCCCATCTGTATGTTTTGTATAGTGCTTAGTGCTGATCCCATCTGTATGTTCTGTATAGTGCTAAGTGCTGGCCCCATTTGTATGTTCTGCATAGTGCTAAGTGCTGGCCCCATCTGTATGTTTTGTATAGTGCTTAGTGCTGATCCCATCTGTATGTTCTGTATAGTGCTAAGTGCTGGCCCCATTTGTATGTTTTGTATAGTGCTAAGAGCTGGCCACATCTGTATATTCTGTATAGCGCTAAGAGCAGATCCCATCTGTATTTTCTCTATAGTGCTAAGTGCTGGCCCCATCTGTATGTTCTGTATAGTGCTAAGTTCTGGCCCCATCTGTATGTTCTGTATAGTGCTAAGTGCTGGCCCTATCTGTATGTTCTGTATAGTGCTAAGTGCTGGCCCCATCTGTATGTTCTGTATAGTGCTAAGTTCTGAGCCCATCTGTATGTTCTATATAGTGCTAAGTGCTGACCCCATCTGTATGTTCTGTATAGTGCTAAGTGCTGGCCCCATCTGTATGTTCTGTATAGTACTAAGTGCTGGCCCCATCTGTATGTTCTATGTAGTTCTAAGTGCTGGCCCCATCTGTATGTTCTGTATAGTGCTAAGTGCTGGCCCCATCTGTATGTTCTGTATAGTGCTAAGTGCTGGCCCCATCTGTATGTTCTGCATAGTGCTAAGTGTTGGCCCCATCTGTATGTTCTGTATAGTGCTAAGTGCTGGTCCCATCTGTATGTACTGTATAGTGCTAAGTGCTGGCCCCATCTGTATGTTTTGTATAGTGCTAAGTGCTGATCCCATCTGTATATTCTGTATAGTGCTAAGTGCTGACCCCTTCTGTATGTTCTGTATAGTGCTAAGTGCTGGCACTA
The DNA here is from genome assembly GCA_031769625.1 of Taudactylus pleione. Lineage (NCBI taxonomy): Eukaryota > Metazoa > Chordata > Amphibia > Anura > Myobatrachidae > Taudactylus > Taudactylus pleione. Next base: position 44,972 of record JAUIMM010000251.1, read on the forward strand.
TCTGTATGTTCCGTATAATGCTAAGTGCTGATCCCATCTGTATGTTCTGTATAGTGCTAAGAGCTGATCCCATCTGTATGTTCTGTATAGTGCTAAGTGCTGATCCCATCTGTATGTTCTGTATAGTGCTAAGTGCTGGCCCCATCTGTTTGTTCTGTATAGTACTAAGTGCTGGCCCCATCTGTATGTTCTGTATAGTGCTTAGTGCTGGCCCCATCTGTATGTTCTGTATAGTGCTAAGTGCTGGCCCCATCTGTATGTTTTGCTTAGTGCTAAGTGCTGGCCCCATCTGTATATGCTGTATAGTGCTAAGTGCTGATCCCATCTGTATGTTCTGTATATTGCTAAGTGCTGGCCCCATCTGTATGTTTTGTATAGTGCTAAGTGCTGGCCCCATCTGTATGTTCTGTATAGTGCTAAGTGCTGGCCCCATCTGTATGTTTTGTATAGTGCTTAGTGCTGATCCCATCTGTATGTTCTGTATAGTGCTAAGTGCTGGCCCCATTTGTATGTTCTGCATAGTGCTAAGTGCTGGCCACATCTGTATGTTCTGTATAGTGCTAAGTGCTGGCCCCATCTGTATGTACTGTATAGTGCTAAGTGCTGGCCCCATCAGTATGTTTTGTATAGTGCTTAGTGCTGATCCCATCTGTATGTTCTGTATAGTGCTAAGTGCTGGCCCCATCTGTATGTTCTGTATAGTACTAAGTGCTTGCCCCATCTGTATGATCTGTATAGTGCTAAGTGCTGGCCCCATCTGTATGTTTTGTATAGTGCTTAGAGCTGATCCCATCTGTATGTTCTGTATAGTACTAAGTGCTGGCCCCATCTGAATGTTCTGTATAGTGCTAAGTGCTGGCCCCATCTGTATGTTTTGTATAGTGCTAAGATCTGGCCACATCTGTATATTCTGTATAGCGCTAAGTGCAGATCCCATCTGTATTTTCTCTATAGTGCTAAGTGCTGGCCCCATCTGTATGTTCTGTATAGTGCTAAGTTCTGGCCCCATCTGTATGTTCTGTAGTGCTAAGTGCTGTCCCCATCTTTATGTTCTGTATAGTGCTAAGTGCTGGCCCCATCTGTATGTTCTGTATAGTGCTAAGTGCTGGCCCCATCTGTATGTACTGTATAGTGCTAAGTTCTGAGCCCATCTGTATGTTCTATATAGTGCTAAGTGCTGATCCAATCTGTATGTTCTGTATAGTGCTAAGTGCTGGCCCCTTCTGTATGTTCTGTATAGTGCAAACTGCAGGCCCCATCTGTATGTTCTGAATAGTGCTAAGTGCTGATAACATCAGTATGTTCTGTATAGTGCTAAGTGCTTATCCCATCTGTATGTTCTGTATAGTGCTTTGTGCTGATTCCATCTGTATGTTCTGTATAGTGCTAAGTGCTGATCCCACCTGTATGTTCTGTATAGTACTAATTACTGGTCCCACCTGTATGATCTGTATAGTTCTAAGTGCTGATCCCATCTGTATGTTTTGTATAGTGCTAAGTGCTGGCCCCATCTGTATATTCTGTATAGTGCTAAGTGCTGGCCCCATCTTTATGTTCTGTATAGTGCTAAGTGCTGGCCCTATCTGTATGTTCTGTATAGTGCTAAGTGCTGGTCCCATCTGTATGTTCTGCATAGTGCTAAGTGCTGGCCCCATCTGTATGTTCTGTATAGTGCTAAGTGCTGGCCCCATCTATAAGTACTGTATAGTGCTATGTGCTGGCCCCATCTGTATGTTTTGTATAGTGCTAAGTGCTGATCCCATCTGTATGTTCTGTATAGTACTAAGTGCTGGCCCCATCTGTATGTTCTGTATAGTGGTTAGTGCTGGCCCCATCTGTATGTTTTGTATAGTGCTAAGTGCTGGCCCCATCTGTATATTCTGTATAGTGCTAAGTGCTGATCCCATCTGTTTATTCTGTGTAGTGCTAAGTGCTGATCCCAACTATTTGTTCTGTATAGTGCTAAGTGCTGACCCCATCTGTATGTTCTGTATAGTGCTAAGTGCTGGCCCCATCTGTATGTTCTGTATAGTACTAAGTGCTGGCCCCATCTGTATGTTCTATGTAGTTCTAAGTGCTGGCCCTATCTGTATGTTCTGTATAGTGCTAAGTGCTGGCCCCATCTGTATGTTCTGTATAGTGCTAAGTGCTGGCCCCATCTGTATGTTCTGCATAGTGCAAAGTGTTGGCCCCATCTGTATGTTCTGTATAGTGCTAAGTGCTGGTCCCATCTGTATGTACTGTATAGTGCTAAGTGCTGGCCCCATCTGTATGTTTTGTATAGTGCTAAGTGCTGATCCCATCTGTATATTCTGTATAGTGCTAAGAGCTGATCCCATCTGTATGTTCTGTATAGTGCTAAGTGCTGATCCCATCTGTATGTTCTGTATAGTGCTTAGTGCTGGCCCCATCTGTATGTTTAGTATAGTACTAAGTGCTGGCCCCATCTGTATATTCTGTATAGTGCAAAGTGCTGATCCCATCTGTATGTTCTGTATTGTGCTAAGTGCTGGCCCTATCTGTATGTTCTGTATAATGCTAAGTGCTGATCCCATCTGTATGTTCTGTATAGTGCTAAGAGCTGATCCCATCTGTATGTTCTGTATAGTGCTAAGTGCTGATCCCATCTGTATGTTCTGTATAGTGCTAAGTGCTGGCCCCATCTGTATGTTCTGTATAGTACTAAGTGCTGGCCCCATCTGTATGTTCTGTATAGTGCTTAGTGCTGGCCCCATCTGTATGTTCTGTATAGTGCTAAGTGCTGGTCCCATCTGTATGTTTTGCTTAGTGCTAAGTGCTGGCCCCATCTGTATATTCTGTATAGTGCTAAGTGCTGATCCCATCTGTATGTTCTGTATATTGCTAAGTGCTGGCCCCATCTGTATGTTTTGTATAGTGCTAAGTGCTGGCCCCATCTGTATGTTCTGTATAGTGCTAAGTGCTGGCCCCATCTGTATGTTTTGTATAGTGCTTAGTGCTGATCCCATCTGTATGTTCTGTATAGTGCTAAGTGCTGGCCCCATTTGTATGTTCTGCATAGTGCTAAGTGCTGGCCACATCTGTATGTTCTGTATAGTGCTAAGTGCTGGCCCCATCTGTATGTACTGTATAGTGCTAAGTGCTGGCCCCATCAGTATGTTTTGTATTGTGCTAAGTGCTGATCCCATCTGTATGTTCTGTATAGTGCTAAGTGCTGGCCCCATCTGTATGTTCTGTATAGTACTAAGTGCTTGCCCCATCTGTATGTTCTGTATAGTGCTAAGTGCTGGCCCCATCTGTATGTTTTGTATAGTGCTTAGAGCTGATCCCATCTGTATGTTCTGTTTAGTACTAAGTGCTGACCCCATCTGTATGTTCTGTATAGTGCTAAGTGCTGGCCCCATCTGTATGTTTTGTATAGTGCTAAGAGCTGGCCACATCTGTATATTCTGTATAGCGCTAAGTGCAGATCCCATCTGTATTTTCTCTATAGTGCTAAGTGCTGGCCCCATCTGTATGTTCTGTATAGTGCTAAGTTCTGGCCCCATCTGTATGTTCTGTATAGTGCTAAGTGCTGTCCCCATCTTTATGTTCTGTATAGTGCTAAGTGCTGGCCCCATCTGTATGTTCTGTATAGTGCTAAGTGCTGGCCCCATCTGTATGTACTGTATAGTGCTAAGTTCTGACCCCTCTGTATGTTCTATATAGTGCTAAGTGCTGATCCAATCTGTATGTTCTGTATAGTGCTAAGTGCTGGCCCCTTCTGTATGTTCTGTATAGTGCAAACTGCAGGCCCCATCTGTATGTTCTGAATAGTGCTAAGTGCTGATAACATCAGTATGTTCTGTATAGTGCTAAGTGCTTATCCCATCTGTATGTTCTGTATAGTGCTTTGTGCTGATTCCATCTGTATGTTCTGTATAGTGCTAAGTGCTGATCCCACCTGTATGTTCTGTATAGTACTAATTGCTGGTCCCACCTGTATGATCTGTATAGTTCTAAGTGCTGATCCCATCTGTATGTTTTGTATAGAGCTAAGTGCTGGCCCCATCTGTATATTCTCTATAGTGCTAAGTGCTGGCCCCATCTGTATGTTCTGTATAGTGCTAAGTGCTGGCCCTATCTGTATGTTCTGTATAGTGCTAAGTGCTGGCCCCATCTGTATGTTCTGCATAGTGCTAAGTGCTGGCCCCATCTGTATGTTCTGTATAGTGCTAAGTGCTGGCCCCATCTATAAGTACTGTATAGTGCTATGTGCTGGCCCCATCTGTATGTTTTGTATAGTGCTAAGTGCTGATCCCATCTGTATGTTCTGTATAGTACTAAGTGCTGGCCCCATCTGTATGTTCTGTATAGTGCTTAGTGCTGGCCCCATCTGTATGTTTTGTATAGTGCTAAGTGCTGGCCCCATCTGTATATTCTGTATAGTGCTAAGTGCTGATCCCATCTGTTTATTCTGTATAGTGCTAAGTGCTGATCCCAACTATTTGTTCTGTATAGTGCTAAGTGCTGACCCCATCTGTATGTTCTGTATAGTGCTAAGTGCTGGCCCCATCTGTATGTTCTGTATAGTACTAAGTGCTGGCCCCATGTGTATGTTCTATGTAGTTCTAAGTGCTGGCCCTATCTGTATGTTCTGTATAGTGCTAAGTGCTGGCCCCATCTGTATGTTCTGTATAGTGCTAAGTGCTGGCCCCATCTGTATGTTCTGCATAGTGCAAAGTGTTGGCCCCATCTGTATGTTCTGTATAGTGCTAAGTGCTGGCCCCATCTGTATGTTTTGTATAGTGCTAAATGCTGATCCCATCTGTATATTCTGTATAGTGCTAAGTGCTGACCCCTTCTGTATGTTCTGTATAGTGCTAAGTGCTGGCCCCATCTGTATGTTCTGTATAGTGCTAAGTGCTGGCCCTATCTGTATGTTCTGTATAATGCTAAGTGCTGATCCCATCTGTATGTTCTGTATAGTGCTAAGAGCTGATCCCATCTGTATGTTCTCTATAGTGCTAAGTGCTGATCCCATCTGTATGTTCTGTATAGTGCTTAGTGCTGGCCCCATCTGTATGTTTTGTATAGTACTAAGTGCTGGCCCCATCTGTATATTCTGTATAGTGCAAAGTGCTCATCCCATCTGTATGTTCTTTATTGTGCTAAGTGCTGATCCCACCTGTTTGTTCTGTATAGTTCTAAGTGCTGACCCCATCTGTATGTTCTGCATAGTGCTAAGTGCTGGCCCCATCTGTATGTTCTGTATAGTGCTAAGTGCTGGCCCCATCTGTATGTTCTATATAGTTCCAAGGGCTGGCCCCATCTGTATGTTCTGCATAGTGCTAAGTGTTGGCCCCATCTGTATGTTCTGTATAGTGCAAAGTGCTGGCCCCATCTGTATGTATTGTATAGTGCTAAGTGCTGGCACCATCTGTATGTTTTGTATAGTGCTAAGTGCTGATCCCATCTGTATATTCTGTATAGTGCTAAGTGCTGACCCCATCTGTATGTTCTGTATAGTGCTAAGTGCTGGCCCCATCTGTTTGTTTTGTATAGTGCTAAGTGCTGGCCCCATCTGTATGTTCTGTATAGTGCTAAGTGCTGGTCCCATCTGTATGTTCTGTATAGTGCTAAGTGCTGGCCCTATCTGTATGTTCTGTATAATGCTAAGTGCTGATCCCATCTGTATGTTCTGTATAGTGCTAAGTGCTAGCCCCATCTGTATGTGCTGTATAGTGCTAAGTGCTGGTCCCACCTGTATGTTTTGTATATTTCTAATTGCTGGCCTCATCTTTATGTTTTGGATAGTGCTAAGTGCTGATCCCATCTGTATGTTCTGTATAGTGCTAAGTGCTGATCCCATTTGTATGTTTTGTATAGTGCTTCGTGCTGATCCCATCTGTATGTTCTGTATAGTGCTAAGTGCTGATCCCATCTGTATGTTCTATATAGTGCTAAGTGCTGGCCCCATCTGTATGTTCTGTTTAGTGCTAAGTTTTTTGCCCCATCTGTTTGTTCTGTATAGTGCTAAGTGCAGATCCCATCTGTATGTTCTGTATAGTGCTAAGCGCTGGCCCCATCTGTATGTTCTGTACAGTGCTAAGTGCTGGCCCGATCTGTTTGTTCTGTATAGTGCTAAGTGTTGGCCCCATCTGTATGTTCTGTATAGTGCTAAGTGCTGGCCCCATCTGTATTCTGTATAGTGCTAAGTGCTGGCCCCATCTGTATGTTCTGTATAATGCTAAGTGCTGATCCCATCTGTATATTCTGTATAGTGCTAAGTGCTAGCCCCATCTGTATGTTCTGTATAGTGCTAAGTGCTGGCCCCATCTGTATGTTTTGCTTAGTGCTAAGTGCTGGCCCCATCTGTATATTCTGTATAGTGCTAAGTGCTGATCCCATCTGTATGATCTGTATAGTGCTAAGTGCTGATCCCATCTGTATGTTCTGTATAGTGTTAAGTGCTGGCCCCATCTGTATGTTCTGTATAGTGCTAAGTGCTGGCCCCATCTGTATGTTCTGTATAGTGCTAAGTGCTGGCCCCATCTGTATGTTCTGTATAGTGCTAAGTGCTGATCCCATCTGTATGTTCTATATAGTGATAAGTGCTGGCCCCATCTGTATGTTCTGTATAGTGCTAAGTGCTGGTCCCACCTATATGTTCTGTATATTTCTAAGTGCTGGCCTCATCTTTATGTTTTGGATAGTGCTAAGTGCTGATCCCGTCTGTATGTTCTGTATAGTGCTAAGTGCTGATCCCATTTGTATGTTTTGTATAGTGCTTCGTGCTGATCCCATCTGTATGTTCTGTATAGTGCTAAGTGCTGATCCCATCTGTATGTTCTATATAGTGCTAAGTGCTGGCCCCATCTGTATGTTCTGTTTAGTGCTAAGTTTTTTGCCCCATCTGTATGTTCTGTATAGTGCTAAGTGCTGATCCCATCTGTATGTTCTGTATAGTGCTAAGCGCTGGCCCCATCTGTATGTTCTGTACAGTGCTAAGTGCTGGCCCCATCTGTTTGTTCTGTATAGTGCTAAGTGTTGGCCCCATCTGTATGTTCTGTATAGTGCTAAGTGCTGGCCCCATCTGTATTCTGTATAGTGCTAAGTGCTGGCCCCATCTGTATGTTCTGTATAATGCTAAGTGCTGATCCCATCTGTATATTCTGTATAGTGCTAAGTGCTAACCCCATCTGTATGTTCTGTATAGTGCTAAGTGCTGGCCCCATCTGTATGTTTTGCTTAGTGCTAAGTGCTGGCCCCATCTGTATATTCTGTATAGTGCTAAGTGCTGATCCCATCTGTATGTTCTGTATAGTGCTAAGTGCTGATCCCATCTGTATGTTCTGTATAGTGCTAAGTGCTGGCCCCATCTGTATGTTCTGTATAGTGCTAAGTGCTGGCCCCATCTGTATGTTCTGTATAGTGCTAAGTGCTGGCCCCATCTGTATGTACTGTATAGTGCTAAGTTCTGAGCCAATCTGTATGTTCTATATAGTGCTAAGTGCTGATCCAATCTGTATGTTCTGAATAGTGCTAAGTGCTGATAACATCAGTATGTTCTGTATAGTGCTAAGTGCTTATCCCATCTGTATGTTCTGTATAGTGCTTTGTGCTGATTCCATCTGTATGTTCTGTATAGTGCTAAGTGCTGATCCCACCTGTATGTTCTGTATAGTACTAATTGCTGGTCCCACCTGTATGATCTGTATAGTTCTAAGTGCTGATCCCATCTGTATGTTTTGTATAGTGCTAAGTGCTGGCCCCATCTGTATATTCTGTATAGTGCTAAGTGCTGGCCCCATCTGTATGTTCTGTATAGTGCTAAGTGCTGGCCCTATCTGTATGTTCTGTATAGTGCTAAGTGCTGGCCCCATCTGTATGTTCTGCATAGTGCTAAGTGCTGGCCCCATCTGTATGTTCTGTATAGTGCTAAGTGCTGGCCCCATCTATAAGTACTGTATAGTGCTATGTGCTGGCCCCATCTATATGTTTTGTATAGTGCTAAGTGCTGATCCCATCTGTATGTTCTGTATAGTACTAAGTGCTGGCCCCATCTGTATGTTCTGTATAGTGCTTAGTGCTGGCCCCATCTGTGTGTTTTGTATAGTGCTAAGTGCTGGCCCCATCTGTATATTCTGTATAGTGCTAAGTGCTGATCCCATCTGTTTATTCTGTATAGTGCTAAGTGCTGATCCCAACTATTTGTTCTGTATAGTGCTAAGTGCTGACCCCATCTGTATGTTCTGTATAGTGCTAAGTGCTGGCCCCATCTGTATGTTCTGTATAGTACTAAGTGCTGGCCCCATCTGTATGTTCTATGTAGTTCTAAGTGCTGGCCCTATCTGTATGTTCTGTATAGTGCTAAGTGCTGGCCCCATCTGTATGTTCTGTATAGTGCTAAGTGCTGGCCCCATCTGTATGTTCTGCATAGTGCAAAGTGTTGGCCCCATCTGTATGTTCTGTATAGTGCTAAGTGCTGGTCCCATCTGTATGTACTGTATAGTGCTAAGTGCTGGCCCTATCTGTATGTTCTGTATAATGCTAAGTGCTGATCCCATCTGTATGTTCTGTATAGTGCTAAGAGCTGATCCCATCTGTATGTTCTGTATAGTGCTAAGTGCTGATCCCATCTGTATGTTCTGTATAGTGCTTAGTGCTGGCCCCATCTGTATGTTTTGTATAGTACTAAGTGCTGGCCCCATCTTTATATTCTGTATAGTGCAAAGTGCTGATCCCATCTGTATGTTCTGTATTGTGCTAAGTGCTGCTCCCACCTGTTTGTTCTGCATAGTGCTAAGTGCTGACCCCATCTGTATGTTCTGCATAGTGCTAAGTGCTGGCCCCATCTGTATGTTCTGTATAGTGCTAAGTGCTGGCCCCATCTGTATGTTCTATATAGTTCTAAGTGCTGGCCCCATCTGTATGTTCTGCATAGTGCTAAGTGTTGGCCCCATCTGTATGTTCTGTATAGTGCAAAGTGCTGGCCCCATCTGTATGTATTGTATAGTGCTAAGTGCTGGCACCATCTGTATGTTTTGTATAGTGCTAAGTGCTGATCCCATCTGTATATTCTGTATAGTGCTAAGTGCTGACCCCTTCTGTATGTTCTGTATAGTGCTAAGTGCTGGCCCTATCTATATGTTCTGTATAATGCTAAGTGCTGATCCCATCTGTATGTTCTGTATAGTGCTAAGAGCTGATCCCATCTGTATGTTCTGTATAGTGCTAAGTGCTGATCCCATCTGTATGTTCTGTATAGTGCTTAGTGCTGGCCCCATCTGTATGTTTTGTATAGTACTAAGTGCTGGCCCCATCTTTATATTCTGTATAGTGCAAAGTGCTGATCCCATCTGTATGTTCTGTATTGTGCTAAGTGCTGATCCCACCTGTTTGTTCTGCATAGTGCTAAGTGCTGACCCCATCTGTATGTTCTGCATAGTGCTAAGTGCTGGCCCCATCTGTATGTTCTGTATAGTGCTAAGTGCTGGCCCCATCTGTATGTTCTATATAGTTCTAAGTGCTGGCCCCATCTGTATGTTCTGCATAGTGCTAAGTGTTGGCCCCATCTGTATGTTCTGTATAGTGCAAAGTGCTGGCCCCATCTGTATGTATTGTATAGTGCTAAGTGCTGGCACCATCTGTATGTTTTGTATAGTGCTAAGTGCTGATCCCATCTGTATATTCTGTATAGTGCTAAGTGCTGACCCCATCTGTATGTTCTGTATAGTGCTAAGTGCTGGCCCCATCTGTTTGTTTTGTATAGTGCTAAGTGCTGGCCCCATCTGTTTGTTTTGTATAGTGCTAAGTGCTGGCCCCATCTGTATGTTCTGTATAGTGCTAAGTGCTGGCCCCATCTGTATGTGCTGTATAGTGCTAAGTGCTGGTCCCACCTGTATTTTCTGTATATTTCTAATTGCTGGCCTCATCTTTATGTTTTGGATAGTGCTAAGTGCTGATCCCATCTGTATGTTCTGTATAGTGCTAAGTGCTGATCCCATTTGTATGTTTTGCATAGTGCTTCGTGCTGATCCCATCTGTATGTTCTGTATAGTGCTAAGTGCTGATCCCATCTGTATGTTCTATATAGTGCTAAGTGCTGGCCCCATCTGTATGTTCTGTTTAGTGCTAAGTTTTTTGCCCCATCTGTTTGTTCTGTATAGTGCTAAGTGCTGATCCCATCTGTATGTTCTGTATAGTGCTAAGCGCTGGCCCCATCTGTATGTTCTGTACAATGCTAAGTGCTGGCCCCATCTGTTTGGTCTGTATAGTGCTAAGTGTTGGCCCCATCTGTATGTTCTGTATAGTGCTAAGTGCTGGCCCCATCTGTATTCTGTATAGTGCTAAGTGCTGGCCCCATCTGTATGTTCTGTATAATGCTAAGTGCTGATCCCATCTGTATATTCTGTATAGTGCTAAGTGCTAACCCCATCTGTATGTTCTGTATAGTGCTAAGTGCTGGCCCCATCTGTATGTTTTGCTTAGTGCTAAGTGCTGGCCCCATCTGTATATTCTGTATAGTGCTAAGTGCTGATCCCATCTGTATGTTCTGTATAGTGCTAAGTGCTGATCCCATCTGTATGTTCTGTATAGTGCTAAGTGCTGGCCCCATCTGTATGTTCTGTATAGTGCTAAGTGCTGGCCCCATCTGTATGTTCTGTATAGTGCTAAGTGCTGGCCCCATCTGTATGTACTGTATAGTGCTAAGTTCTGAGCCAATCTGTATGTTCTATATAGTGCTAAGTGCTGATCCAATCTGTATGTTCTGAATAGTGCTAAGTGCTGATAACATCAGTATGTTCTGTATAGTGCTAAGTGCTTATCCCATCTGTATGTTCTGTATAGTGCTTTGTGCTGATTCCATCTGTATGTTCTGTATAGTGCTAAGTGCTGATCCCACCTGTATGTTCTGTATAGTACTAATTGCTGGTCCCACCTGTATGATCTGTATAGTTCTAAGTGCTGATCCCATCTGTATGTTTTGTATAGTGCTAAGTGCTGGCCCCATCTGTATATTCTGTATAGTGCTAAGTGCTGGCCCCATCTGTATGTTCTGTATAGTGCTAAGTGCTGGCCCTATCTGTATGTTCTGTATAGTGCTAAGTGCTGGCCCCATCTGTATGTTCTGCATAGTGCTAAGTGCTGGCCCCATCTGTATGTTCTGTATAGTGCTAAGTGCTGGCCCCATCTATAAGTACTGTATAGTGCTATGTGCTGGCCCCATCTGTATGTTTTGTATAGTGCTAAGTGCTGATCCCATCTGTATGTTCTGTATAGTACTAAGTGCTGGCCCCATCTGTATGTTCTGTATAGTGCTTAGTGCTGGCCCCATCTGTATGTTTTGTATAGTGCTAAGTGCTGGCCCCATCTGTATATTCTGTATAGTGCTAAGTGCTGATCCCATCTGTTTATTCTGTATAGTGCTAAGTGCTGATCCCAACTATTTGTTCTGTATAGTGCTAAGTGCTGACCCCATCTGTATGTTCTGTATAGTGCTAAGTGCTGGCCCCATCTGTATGTTCTGTATAGTACTAAGTGCTGGCCCCATCTGTATGTTCTATGTAGTTCTAAGTGCTGGCCCTATCTGTATGTTCTGTATAGTGCTAAGTGCTGGCCCCATCTGTATGTTCTGTATAGTGCTAAGTGCTGGCCCCATCTGTATGTTCTGCATAGTGCAAAGTGTTGGCCCCATCTGTATGTTCTGTATAGTGCTAAGTGCTGGTCCCATCTGTATGTACTGTATAGTGCTAAGTGCTGGCCCCATCTGTATGTTTTGTATAGTTCTAAGTGCTGATCCCATCTGTATATTCTGTATAGTGCTAAGTGCTGACCCCTTCTGTATGTTCTGTATAGTGCTAAGTGCTGGCCCTATCTGTATGTTCTGTATAATGCTAAGTGCTGATCCCATCTGTATGTTCTGTATAGTGCTAAGAGCTGATCCCATCTGTATGTTCTGTATAGTGCTAAGTGCTGATCCCATCTGTATGTTCTGTATAGTGCTTAGTGCTGGCCCCATCTGTATGTTTTGTATAGTACTAAGTGCTGGCCCCATCTTTATATTCTGTATAGTGCAAAGTGCTGATCCCATCTGTATGTTCTGTATTGTGCTAAGTGCTGATCCCACCTGTTTGTTCTGCATAGTGCTAAGTGCTGTCCCCATCTGTATGTTCTGCATAGTGCTAAGTGCTGGCCCCATCTGTATGTTCTGTATAGTGCTAAGTGCTGGCCCCATCTGTATGTTCTATATAGTTCTAAGTGCTGGCCCCATCTGTATGTTTTGCATAGTGCTAAGTGTTGGCCCCATCTGTATGTTCTGTATAGTGCAAAGTGCTGGCCCCATCTGTATGTATTGTATAGTGCTAAGTGCTGGCACCATCTGTATGTTTTGTATAGTGCTAAGTGCTGATCCCATCTGTATATTCTGTATAGTGCTAAGTGCTGACCCCTTCTGTATGTTCTGTATAGTGCTAAGTGCTGGCCCTATCTGTATGTTCTGTATAATGCTAAGTGCTGATCCCATCTGTATGTTCTGTATAGTGCTAAGAGCTGATCCCATCTGTATGTTCTGTATAGTGCTAAGTGCTGATCCCATCTGTATGTTCTGTATAGTGCTTAGTGCTGGCCCCATCTGTATGTTTTGTATAGTACTAAGTGCTGGCCCCATCTTTATATTCTGTATAGTGCAAAGTGCTGATCCCATCTGTATGTTCTGTATTGTGCTAAGTGCTGATCCCACCTGTTTGTTCTGCATAGTGCTAAGTGCTGACCCCATCTGTATGTTCTGCATAGTGCTAAGTGCTGGCCCCATCTGTATGTTCTGTATAGTGCTAAGTGCTGGCCCCATCTGTATGTTCTATATAGTTCTAAGTGCTGGCCCCATCTGTATGTTCTGCATAGTGCTAAGTGTTGGCCCCATCTGTATGTTCTGTATAGTGCAAAGTGCTGGCCCCATCTGTATGTATTGTATAGTGCTAAGTGCTGGCACCATCTGTATGTTCTGTATAGTGCTAAGTGCTGGCCCCATCTGTATTCTGTATAGTGCTAAGTGCTGGCCCCATCTGTATGTTCTGTATAATGCTAAGTGCTGATCCCATCTGTATATTCTGTATAGTGCTAAGTGCTAACCCCATCTGTATGTATTGTATAGTGCTAAGTGCTGGCACCATCTGTATGTTTTGTATAGTGCTAAGTGCTGATCCCATCTGTATATTCTGTATAGTGCTAAGTGCTGACCCCTTCTGTATGTTCTGTATAGTGCTAAGTGCTGGCCCTATCTGTATGTTCTGTATAATGCTAAGTGCTGATCCCATCTGTATGTTCTGTATAGTGCTAAGAGCTGATCCCATCTGTATGTTCTGTATAGTGCTAAGTGCTGATCCCATCTGTATGTTCTGTATAGTGCTTAGTGCTGGCCCCATCTGTATGTTTTGTATAGTACTAAGTGCTGGCCCCATCTTTATATTCTGTATAGTGCAAAGTGCTGATCCCATCTGTATGTTCTGTATTGTGCTAAGTGCTGATCCCACCTGTTTGTTCTGCATAGTGCTAAGTGCTGACCCCATCTGTATGTTCTGCATAGTGCTAAGTGCTGGCCCCATCTGTATGTTCTGCATAGTGCTAAGTGTTGGCCCCATCTGTATGTTCTGTATAGTGCAAAGTGCTGGCCCCATCTGTATGTATTGTATAGTGCTAAGTGCTGGCACCATCTGTATGTTCTGTATAGTGCTAAGTGCTGGCCCCATCTGTATTCTGTATAGTGCTAAGTGCTGGCCCCATCTGTATGTTCTGTATAATGCTAAGTGCTGATCCCATCTGTATATTCTGTATAGTGCTAAGTGCTAACCCCATCTGTATGTTCTGTATAGTGCTAAGTGCTGGCCCCATCTGTATGTTTTGCTTAGTGCTAAGTGCTGGCCCCATCTGTATATTCTGTATAGTGCTAAGTGCTGATCCCATCTGTATGTTCTGTATAGTGCTAAGTGCTGATCCCATCTGTATGTTCTGTATAGTGCTAAGTGCTGGCCCCATCTGTATGTTCTGTATAGTGCTAAGTGCTGGCCCCATCTGTATGTTCTGTATAGTGCTAAGTGCTGGCCCCATCTGTATGTACTGTATAGTGCTAAGTTCTGAGCCAATCTGTATGTTCTATATAGTGCTAAGTGCTGATCCAATCTGTATGTTCTGAATAGTGCTAAGTGCTGATAACATCAATATGTTCTGTATAGTGCTAAGTGCTTATCCCATCTGTATGTTCTGTATAGTGCTTTGTGCTGATTCCATCTGTATGTTCTGTATAGTGCTAAGTGCTGATCCCACCTGTATGTTCTGTATAGTACTAATTGCTGGTCCCACCTGTATGATCTGTATAGTTCTAAGTGCTGATCCCATCTGTATGTTTTGTATAGTGCTAAGTGCTGGCCCCATCTGTATATTCTGTATAGTGCTAAGTGCTGGCCCCATCTGTATGTTCTGTATAGTGCTAAGTGCTGGCCCTATCTGTATGTTCTGTATAGTGCTAAGTGCTGGCCCCATCTGTATGTTCTGCATAGTGCTAAGTGCTGGCCCCATCTGTATGTTCTGTATAGTGCTAAGTGCTGGCCCCATCTATAAGTACTGTATAGTGCTATGTGCTGGCCCCATCTGTATGTTTTGTATAGTGCTGATCCCATCTGTATGTTCTGTATAGTACTAAGTGCTGGCCCCATCTGTATGTTCTGTATAGTGCTTAGTGCTGGCCCCATCTGTATGTTTTGTATAGTGCTAAGTGCTGGCCCCATCTGTATATTCTGTATAGTGCTAAGTGCTGATCCCATCTGTTTATTCTGTATAGTGCTAAGTGCTGATCCCAACTATTTGTTCTGTATAGTGCTAAGTGCTGACCCCATCTGTATGTTCTGTATAGTGCTAAGTGCTGGCCCCATCTGTATGTTCTGTATAGTACTAAGTGCTGGCCCCATCTGTATGTTCTATGTAGTTCTAAGTGCTGGCCCTATCTGTATGTTCTGTATAGTGCTAAGTGCTGGCCCCATCTGTATGTTCTGTATAGTGCTAAGTGCTGGCCCCATCTGTATGTTCTGCATAGTGCAAAGTGTTGGCCCCATCTGTATGTTCTGTATAGTGCTAAGTGCTGGTCCCATCTGTATGTACTGTATAGTGCTAAGTGCTGGCCCCATCTGTATGTTTTGTATAGTGCTAAGTGCTGATCCCATCTGTATGTTCTGTATAGTGCTAAGTGCTGGCCCCATCTGTATGTTCTGTATAGTGCTAAGTGCTGGCCCCATCTGTATGTTCTGTATAGTGCTAAGTGCTGGCCCCATCTGTATGTACTGTATAGTGCTAAGTTCTGAGCCAATCTGTATGTTCTATATAGTGCTAAGTGCTGATCCAATCTGTATGTTCTGAATAGTGCTAAGTGCTGATAACATCAATATGTTCTGTATAGTGCTAAGTGCTTATCCCATCTGTATGTTCTGTATAGTGCTTTGTGCTGATTCCATCTGTATGTTCTGTATAGTGCTAAGTGCTGATCCCACCTGTATGTTCTGTATAGTACTAATTGCTGGTCCCACCTGTATGATCTGTATAGTTCTAAGTTCTGATCCCATCTGTATGTTTTGTATAGTGCTAAGTGCTGGCCCCATCTGTATATTCTGTATAGTGCTAAGTGCTGGCCCCATCTGTATGTTCTGTATAGTGCTAAGTGCTGGCCCTATCTGTATGTTCTGTATAGTGCTAAGTGCTGGCCCCATCTGTATGTTCTGCATAGTGCTAAGTGCTGGCCCCATCTGTATGTTCTGTATAGTGCTAAGTGCTGGCCCCATCTATAAGTACTGTATAGTGCTATGTGCTGGCCCCATCTGTATGTTTTGTATAGTGCTGATCCCATCTGTATGTTCTGTATAGTACTAAGTGCTGGCCCCATCTGTATGTTCTGTATAGTGCTTAGTGCTGGCCCCATCTGTATGTTTTGTATAGTGCTAAGTGCTGGCCCCATCTGTATATTCTGTATAGTGCTAAGTGCTGATCCCATCTGTTTATTCTGTATAGTGCTAAGTGCTGATCCCAACTATTTGTTCTGTATAGTGCTAAGTGCTGACCCCATCTGTATGTTCTGTATAGTGCTAAGTGCTGGCCCCATCTGTATGTTCTGTATAGTACTAAGTGCTGGCCCCATCTGTATGTTCTATGTAGTTCTAAGTGCTGGCCCTATCTGTATGTTCTGTATAGTGCTAAGTGCTGGCCCCATCTGTATGTTCTGTATAGTGCTAAGTGCTGGCCCCATCTGTATGTTCTGCATAGTGCAAAGTGTTGGCCCCATCTGTATGTTCTGTATAGTGCTAAGTGCTGGTCCCATCTGTATGTACTGTATAGTGCTAAGTGCTGGCCCCATCTGTATGTTTTGTATAGTGCTAAGTGCTGATCCCATCTGTATATTCTGTATAGTGCTAAGTGCTGACCCCTTCTGTATGTTCTGTATAGTGCTAAGTGCTGGCCCTATCTGTATGTTCTGTATAATGCTAAGTGCTGATCCCATCTGTATGTTCTGTATAGTGCTAAGAGCTGATCCCATCTGTATGTTCTGTATAGTGCTAAGTGCTGATCCCATCTGTATGTTCTGTATAGTGCTTAGTGCTGGCCCCATCTGTATGTTTTGTATAGTACTAAGTGCTGGCCCCATCTTTATATTCTGTATAGTGCAAAGTGCTGATCCCATCTGTATGTTCTGTATTGTGCTAAGTGCTGATCCCACCTGTTTGTTCTGCATAGTGCTAAGTGCTGACCCCATCTGTATGTTCTGCATAGTGCTAAGTGCTGGCCCCATCTGTATGGTCTGTATAGTGCTAAGTGCTGGCCCCATCTGTATGTTCTATATAGTTCTAAGTGCTGGCCCCATCTGTATGTTCTGCATAGTGCTAAGTGTTGGCCCCATCTGTATGTTCTGTATAGTGCAAAGTGCTGGCCCCATCTGTATGTATTGTATAGTGCTACGTGCTGGCACCATCTGTATGTTTTGTATAGTGCTAAGTGCTGATCCCATCTGTATATTCTGTATAGTGCTAAGTGCTGACCCCTTCTGTATGTTCTGTATAGTGCTAAGTGCTGGCCCTATCTGTATGTTCTGTATAATGCTAAGTGCTGGCCCCATCTGTATGTTTTGTATAGTGCTAAGTGCTGATCCCATCTGTATATTCTGTATAGTGCTAAGTGCTGACCCCTTCTGTATGTTCTGTATAGTGCTAAGTGCTGGCCCCATCTGTATGTTCTGTATAGTGCTAAGTGCTGGCCCTATCTGTATGTTCTGTATAATGCTAAGTGCTGATCCCATCTGTATATTCTGTATAGTGCTAAGAGCTGATCCCATCTGTATGTTCTGTATAGTGCTAAGTGCTGATCCCATCTGTATGTTCTGTATAGTGCTTAGTGCTGGCCCCATCTGTATGTTTTGTATAGTACTAAGTGCTGGCCCCATCTGTATATTCTGTATAGTGCAAAGTGCTGATCCCATCTGTATGTTCTGTATTGAGCTAAGTGCTGATCCCACCTGTTTGTTCTGTATAGTGCTAAGTGCTGACCCCATCTGTATGTTCTGCATAGTGCTAAGTGCTGGCCCCATCTGTATGTTCTGTATAGTGCTAAGTGCTGGCCCCATCTGTATGTTCTATATAGTTCTAAGTGCTGGCCCCATCTCTATGTTCTGCATAGTGCTAAGTGTTGGCCCCATCTGTATGTTCTGTATAGTGCAAAGTGCTGGCCCCATCTGTATGTATTGTATAGTGCTAAGTGCTGGCACCATCTGTATGTTTTGTATAGTGCTAAGTGCTGATCCCATCTGTAAATTCTGTATAGTGCTAAGTGCTGACCCCATCTGTATGTTCTGTATAGTGCTAAGTGCTGGCCCCATCTGTTTGTTTTGTATAGTGCTAAGTGCTGGCCCCATCTGTATGTTCTGTATAGTGCTAAGTGCTGGCCCCATCTGTATGTTCTGTATAGTGCTAAGTGCTGGCCCTATCTGTATGTTCTGTATAATGCTAAGTGCTGATCCCATCTGTATGTTCTGTATAGTGCTAAGTGCTAGCCCCATCTTTATGTGCTGTATAGTGCTAAGTGCTGGTCCCACCTGTATGTTCTGTATATTTCTAATTGCTGGCCTCATCTTTATGTTTTGGATAGTGCTAAGTGCTGATCCCATCTGTATGTTCTGTATAGTGCTAAGTGCTGATCCCATTTGTATGTTTTGTATAGTGCTTCGTGCTGATCCCATCTGTATGTTCTGTATAGTGCTAAGTGCTGATCCCATCTGTATGTTCTATATAGTGCTAAGTGCTGGCCCCATCTGTATGTTCTGTTTAGTGCTAAGTTTTTTGCCCCATCTGTTTGTTCTGTATAGTGCTAAGTGCTGATCCCATCTGTATGTTCTGTATAGTGCTAAGCGCTGGCCCCATCTGTATGTTCTGTACAGTGCTAAGTGCTGGCCCCATCTGTTTGTTCTGTATAGTGCTAAGTGGTGGCCCCATCTGTATGTTCTGTATAGTGCTAAGTGCTGGCCCCATCTGTATTCTGTATAGTGCTAAGTGCTGGCCCCATCTGTATGTTCTGTATAGTGCTAAGTGCTAGCCCCATCTGTATGTTCTGTATAGTGCTAAGTGCTGGGCCCATCTGTATGTTTTGCTTAGTGCTAAGTGCTGGCCCCATCTGTATATTCTGTATAGTGCTAAGTGCTGATCCCATCTGTATGATCTGTATGGTGCTAAGTGCTGATCCCATCTGTATGTTCTGTATAGTGTTATGTGCTGGCCCCATCTCTATGTTCTGTATAGTGCTAAGTGCTGGCCCCATCTGTATGTTCTGTATAGTGCTAAGTGCTGGCCCCATCTGTATGTTCTGTATAGTGCTAAGTGCTGATCCCATCTGTATGTTCTGTATAGTGCTAAGTGCTGGCCCCATCTGTATGTTCTGTATAGTGCTAAGTGCTGGTCCCACCTATATGTTCTGTATATTTCTAAGTGCTGGCCTCATCTTTATGTTTTGGATAGTGCTAAGTGCTGATCCCATCTGTATGTTCTGTATAGTGCTAAGTGCTGATCCCATTTGTATGTTTTGTATAGTGCTTCGTGCTGATCCCATCTGTATGTTCTGTATAGGGCTAAGTGCTGATCCCATCTGTATGTTCTATATAGTGCTAAGTGCTGGCCCCATCTGTATGTTCTGTTTAGTGCTAAGTTTTTTGCCCCATCTGTATGTTCTGTATAGTGCTAAGTGCTGATCCCATCTGTATGTTCTGTATAATGCTAAGTGCTGGCACCATCTGTATGTTTTGTATAGTGCTAAGTGCTGATCCCATCTGTATATTCTGTATAGTGCTAAGTGCTGACCCCATTTGTATGTTATGTATAGTGCTAAGTGCTGGCCCCATCTGTTTGTTTTGTATAGTGCTAAGTGCTGGCCCCATCTGTATGTTCTGTATAGTGCTAAGTGCTGGCCCCATCTGCATGTTCTGTATAGTGCTAAGTGCTGGCCCTATCTGTATGTTCTGTATAATGCTAAATGCTGATCCCATCTGTATGTTCTGTGTAGTGCTAAGAGCTGATCCCATCTGTATGTTCTGTATAGTGCTAAGTGCTGATCCCATCTGTATGTTCTGTATAGTGCTAAGTGCTGCCCCATCTATATGTTTTGTATAGTGCTAAGTGCTGGCCCCATCTGTATGTTCTGTATAGTGCTAAGTTCTGGTCCCACCTGTATGTTCTGTATATTTCTAAGTGCTGGCCTCATCTTTATGTTTTGGATAGTGCTAAGTGCTGATCCCATCTGTATGTTCTGTATAGTGCTAAGTGCTGATCCCATTTGTATGTTTTGTATAGTGCTTCGTGCTGATCCCATCTGTATGTTCTGTATAGTGCTAAGTGCTGATCCCATCTGTATGTTCTATATAGTGCTAAGTGCTGGCCCCATCTGTATGTTCTGTTTAGTGCTAAGTTTTTTGCCCCATCTGTATGTTCTGTATAGTGCTAAGTGCTGATCCCATCTGTATGTTCTGTATAGTGCTAAGTGCTGGCCCCATCTGTATGTTCTGTACAGTGCTAAGTGCTGGCCCCATCTGTTTGTTCTGTATAGTGCTAAGGGTTGGCCCCATCTGTATGTTCTGTATAGTGCTAAGTGCTGGCCCCATCTGTATTCTGTATAGTGCTGAGTGCTGGACCCATCTGTATGTTCTGTATAATGCTAAGTGCTGATCCCATCTGTATATTCTGTATAGTGCTAAGTGCTAGCCCCATCTGTATGTTCTGTATAGTGCTAAGTGCTGGCCCCATCTGTATGTTTTGCTTAGTGCTAAGTGCTGGCCCCATCTGTATATTCTGTATAGTGCTAAGTGCTGATCCCATCTGTATGTTCTGTATAGTGCTAAGTGCTGATCCCATCTGTATGTTCTGTATAGTGCTAAGTGCTGGCCCCATCTGTATGTTCTGTATAGTGCTAAGTGCTGGCCCCATCTGTATATTCTGTACAGTGCTAAGTGCTGGCCCCATCTGTATGTTCTGTATAATGCTAAGTGCTGATCCCATCTGTATATTCTGTATAGTGCTAAGTGCAAGCCCCATCTGTATATTCTGTATAGTGCTAAGTGCTAGCCCCATCTGTATGTTTTGCTTAGTGCTAAGTGCTGGTCCCATCTGTATATTCTGTATAGTGCTAAGTGCTGATCCCATCTGTATGTTCTGTATAGTGCTAAGTGCTGGCCCCATCTGTATGTTTTGTATAGTGCTAAGTGCTGGCCCCATCTGTATGTTCTGTATAGTGCTAAGTGCTGGCCCCATCTGTATGTTTTGTATAGTGCTTAGTGCTGATCCCATCTGTATGTTCTGCATAGTGCTAAGTGCTGGCCCCATCTGTATGTTCTGTATAGTGCTAAGTGCTGGCCCCATCTGTATGTACTGTATAGTGCTAAGTGCTGGCCCCATCAGTATGTTTTGTATTGTGCTAAGTGCTGATCCCATCTGTATGTTCTGTATAGTGCTAAGTGCTGGCCCCATCTGTATGTTCTGTATAGTACTAAGTGCTGGCCCCATCTGTATGTTCTGTATAGTGCTAAGTGCTGGCCCCATCTGTATGTTTTGTATAGTGCTTAGAGGTGATCCCATCTGTATGTTCTGTATAGTACTAAGTGCTGGCCCCATCTGTATGTTCTGTATAGTGCTAAGTGCTGGCCCCATCTGTATGTTTTGTATAGTGCTAAGAGCTGGCCACATCTGTATATTCTGTAAAGCGCTAAGTGCAGATCCCATCTGTATTTTCTCTAGAGTGCTAAGTGCTGGCCTCATCTTTATGTTTTGGATAGTGCTAAGTGCTGATCCCATCTGTATGTTCTGTATAGTGCTAAGTGCTGATCCCATTTGTATGTTTTGTATAGTGCTTCGTGCTGATCCCATCTGTATGTTCTGTATAGTGCTAAGTGCTGATCCCATCTGTATGTTCTATATAGTGCTAAGTGCTGGCCCCATCTGTATGTTCTGTTTAGTGCTAAGTTTTTTGCCCCATCTGTATGTTCTGTATAGTGCTAAGTGCTGATCCCATCTGTATGTTCTGTATAGTGCTAAGTGCTGGCCCCATCTGTATGTTCTGTACAGTGCTAAGTGCTGGCCCCATCTGTTTGTTCTGTATAGTGCTAAGTGTTGGCCCCATCTGTATGTTCTGTATAGTGCTAAGTGCTGGCCCCATCTGTATTCTGTATAGTGCTGAGTGCTGGACCCATCTGTATGTTCTGTATAATGCTAAGTGCTGATCCCATCTGTATATTCTGTATAGTGCTAAGTGCTAGCCCCATTTGTATGTTCTGTATAGTGCTAAGTGCTGGCCCCATCTGTATGTTTTGCTTAGTGCTAAGTGCTGGCCCCATCTGTATATTCTGTATAGTGCTAAGTGCTGATCCCATCTGTATGTTCTGTATAGTGCTAAGTGCTGATCCCATCTGTATGTTCTGTATAGTGCTAAGTGCTGGCCCCATCTGTATGTTCTGTATAGTGCTAAGTGCTGGCCCCATCTGTATATTCTGTACAGTGCTAAGTGCTGGCCCCATCTGTATGTTCTGTATAATGCTAAGTGCTGATCCCATCTGTATATTCTGTATAGTGCTAAGTGCAAGCCCCATCTGTATATTCTGTATAGTGCTAAGTGCTAGCCCCATCTGTATGTTTTGCTTAGTGCTAAGTGCTGATCCCATCTGTATGTTCTATATAGTGCTAAGTGCTGGCCCCATCTGTATGTTCTGTTTAGTGCTAAGTTTTTTGCCCCATCTGTATGTTCTGTATAGTGCTAAGTGCTGATCCCATCTGTATGTTCTGTATAGTGCTAAGTGCTGGCCCCATCTGTATGTTCTGTACAGTGCTAAGTGCTGGCCCCATCTGTTTGTTCTGTATAGTGCTAAGTGTTGGCCCCATCTGTATGTTCTGTATAGTGCTAAGTGCTGGCCCCATCTGTATTCTGTATAGTGCTGAGTGCTGGACCCATCTGTATGTTCTGTATAATGCTAAGTGCTGATCCCATCTGTATATTCTGTATAGTGCTAAGTGCTAGCCCCATCTGTATGTTCTGTATAGTGCTAAGTGCTGGCCCCATCTGTATGTTTTGCTTAGTGCTAAGTGCTGGCCCCATCTGTATATTCTGTATAGTGCTAAGTGCTGATCCCATCTGTATGTTCTGTATAGTGCTAAGTGCTGATCCCATCTGTATGTTCTGTATAGTGCTAAGTGCTGGCCCCATCTGTATGTTCTGTATAGTGCTAAGTGCTGGCCCCATCTGTATATTCTGTACAGTGCTAAGTGCTGGCCCCATCTGTATGTTCTGTATAATGCTAAGTGCTGATCCCATCTGTATATTCTGTATAGTGCTAAGTGCAAGCCCCATCTGTATATTCTGTATAGTGCTAAGTGCTAGCCCCATCTGTATGTTTTGCTTAGTGCTAAGTGCTGGTCCCATCTGTATATTCTGTATAGTGCTAAGTGCTGATCCCATCTGTATGTTCTGTATAGTGCTAAGTGCTGGCCCCATCTGTATGTTTTGTATAGTGCTAAGTGCTGGCCCCATCTGTATGTTCTGTATAGTGCTAAGTGCTGGCCCCATCTGTATGTTTTGTATAGTGCTTAGTGCTGATCCCATCTGTATGTTCTGCATAGTGCTAAGTGCTGGCCCCATCTGTATGTTCTGTATAGTGCTAAGTGCTGGCCCCATCTGTATGTACTGTATAGTGCTAAGTGCTGGCCCCATCAGTATGTTTTGTATTGTGCTAAGTGCTGATCCCATCTGTATGTTCTGTATAGTGCTAAGTGCTGGCCCCATCTGTATGTTCTGTATAGTACTAAGTGCTGGCCCCATCTGTATGTTCTGTATAGTGCTAAGTGCTGGCCCCATCTGTATGTTTTGTATAGTGCTTAGAGGTGATCCCATCTGTATGTTCTGTATAGTACTAAGTGCTGGCCCCATCTGTATGTTCTGTATAGTGCTAAGTGCTGGCCCCATCTGTATGTTTTGTATAGTGCTAAGAGCTGGCCACATCTGTATATTCTGTAAAGCGCTAAGTGCAGATCCCATCTGTATTTTCTCTAGAGTGCTAAGTGCTGGCCTCATCTTTATGTTTTGGATAGTGCTAAGTGCTGATCCCATCTGTATGTTCTGTATAGTGCTAAGTGCTGATCCCATTTGTATGATTTGTATAGTGCTTCGTGCTGATCCCATCTGTATGTTCTGTATAGTGCTAAGTGCTGATCCCATCTGTATGTTCTATATAGTGCTAAGTGCTGGCCCCATCTGTATGTTCTGTTTAGTGCTAAGTTTTTTGCCCCATCTGTATGTTCTGTATAGTGCTAAGTGCTGATCCCATCTGTATGTTCTGTATAGTGCTAAGTGCTGGCCCCATCTGTATGTTCTGTACAGTGCTAAGTGCTGGCCCCATCTGTTTGTTCTGTATAGTGCTAAGTGTTGGCCCCATCTGTATGTTCTGTATAGTGCTAAGTGCTGGCCCCATCTGTATTCTGTATAGTGCTGAGTGCTGGACCCATCTGTATGTTCTGTATAATGCTAAGTGCTGATCCCATCTGTATATTCTGTATAGTGCTAAGTGCTAGCCCCATTTGTATGTTCTGTATAGTGCTAAGTGCTGGCCCCATCTGTATGTTTTGCTTAGTGCTAAGTGCTGGCCCCATCTGTATATTCTGTATAGTGCTAAGTGCTGATCCCATCTGTATGTTCTGTATAGTGCTAAGTGCTGATCCCATCTGTATGTTCTGTATAGTGCTAAGTGCTGGCCCCATCTGTATGTTCTGTATAGTGCTAAGTGCTGGCCCCATCTGTATATTCTGTACAGTGCTAAGTGCTGGCCCCATCTGTATGTTCTGTATAATGCTAAGTGCTGATCCCATCTGTATATTCTGTATAGTGCTAAGTGCAAGCCCCATCTGTATATTCTGTATAGTGCTAAGTGCTAGCCCCATCTGTATGTTTTGCTTAGTGCTAAGTGCTGATCCCATCTGTATGTTCTATATAGTGCTAAGTGCTGGCCCCATCTGTATGTTCTGTTTAGTGCTAAGTTTTTTGCCCCATCTGTATGTTCTGTATAGTGCTAAGTGCTGATCCCATCTGTATGTTCTGTATAGTGCTAAGTGCTGGCCCCATCTGTATGTTCTGTACAGTGCTAAGTGCTGGCCCCATCTGTTTGTTCTGTATAGTGCTAAGTGTTGGCCCCATCTGTATGTTCTGTATAGTGCTAAGTGCTGGCCCCATCTGTATTCTGTATAGTGCTGAGTGCTGGACCCATCTGTATGTTCTGTATAATGCTAAGTGCTGATCCCATCTGTATATTCTGTATAGTGCTAAGTGCTAGCCCCATCTGTATGTTCTGTATAGTGCTAAGTGCTGGCCCCATCTGTATGTTTTGCTTAGTGCTAAGTGCTGGCCCCATCTGTATATTCTGTATAGTGCTAAGTGCTGATCCCATCTGTATGTTCTGTATAGTGCTAAGTGCTGATCCCATCTGTATGTTCTGTATAGTGCTAAGTGCTGGCCCCATCTGTATGTTCTGTATAGTGCTAAGTGCTGGCCCCATCTGTATATTCTGTACAGTGCTAAGTGCTGGCCCCATCTGTATGTTCTGTATAATGCTAAGTGCTGATCCCATCTGTATATTCTGTATAGTGCTAAGTGCAAGCCCCATCTGTATATTCTGTATAGTGCTAAGTGCTAGCCCCATCTGTATGTTTTGCTTAGTGCTAAGTGCTGGTCCCATCTGTATATTCTGTATAGTGCTAAGTGCTGATCCCATCTGTATGTTCTGTATAGTGCTAAGTGCTGGCCCCATCTGTATGTTTTGTATAGTGCTAAGTGCTGGCCCCATCTGTATGTTCTGTATAGTGCTAAGTGCTGGCCCCATCTGTATGTTTTGTATAGTGCTTAGTGCTGATCCCATCTGTATGTTCTGCATAGTGCTAAGTGCTGGCCCCATCTGTATGTTCTGTATAGTGCTAAGTGCTGGCCCCATCTGTATGTACTGTATAGTGCTAAGTGCTGGCCCCATCAGTATGTTTTGTATTGTGCTAAGTGCTGATCCCATCTGTATGTTCTGTATAGTGCTAAGTGCTGGCCCCATCTGTATGTTCTGTATAGTACTAAGTGCTGGCCCCATCTGTATGTTCTGTATAGTGCTAAGTGCTGGCCCCATCTGTATGTTTTGTATAGTGCTTAGAGGTGATCCCATCTGTATGTTCTGTATAGTACTAAGTGCTGGCCCCATCTGTATGTTCTGTATAGTGCTAAGTGCTGGCCCCATCTGTATGTTTTGTATAGTGCTAAGAGCTGGCCACATCTGTATATTCTGTAAAGCGCTAAGTGCAGATCCCATCTGTATTTTCTCTAGAGTGCTAAGTGCTGGCCTCATCTTTATGTTTTGGATAGTGCTAAGTGCTGATCCCATCTGTATGTTCTGTATAGTGCTAAGTGCTGATCCCATTTGTATGTTTTGTATAGTGCTTCGTGCTGATCCCATCTGTATGTTCTGTATAGTGCTAAGTGCTGATCCCATCTGTATGTTCTATATAGTGCTAAGTGCTGGCCCCATCTGTATGTTCTGTTTAGTGCTAAGTTTTTTGCCCCATCTGTATGTTCTGTATAGTGCTAAGTGCTGATCCCATCTGTATGTTCTGTATAGTGCTAAGTGCTGGCCCCATCTGTATGTTCTGTACAGTGCTAAGTGCTGGCCCCATCTGTTTGTTCTGTATAGTGCTAAGTGTTGGCCCCATCTGTATGTTCTGTATAGTGCTAAGTGCTGGCCCCATCTGTATTCTGTATAGTGCTGAGTGCTGGACCCATCTGTATGTTCTGTATAATGCTAAGTGCTGATCCCATCTGTATATTCTGTATAGTGCTAAGTGCTAGCCCCATTTGTATGTTCTGTATAGTGCTAAGTGCTGGCCCCATCTGTATGTTTTGCTTAGTGCTAAGTGCCGGCCCCATCTGTATATTCTGTATAGTGCTAAGTGCTGATCCCATCTGTATGTTCTGTATAGTGCTAAGTGCTGATCCCATCTGTATGTTCTGTATAGTGCTAAGTGCTGGCCCCATCTGTATGTTCTGTATAGTGCTAAGTGCTGGCCCCATCTGTATATTCTGTACAGTGCTAAGTGCTGGCCCCATCTGTATGTTCTGTATAATGCTAAGTGCTGATCCCATCTGTATATTCTGTATAGTGCTAAGTGCAAGCCCCATCTGTATATTCTGTATAGTGCTAAGTGCTAGCCCCATCTGTATGTTTTGCTTAGTGCTAAGTGCTGGTCCCATCTGTATATTCTGTATAGTGCTAAGTGCTGATCCCATCTGTATGTTCTGTATAGTGCTAAGTGCTGGCCCCATCTGTATGTTTTGTATAGTGCTAAGTGCTGGCCCCATCTGTATGTTCTGTATAGTGCTAAGTGCTGGCCCCATCTGTATGTTTTGTATAGTGCTTAGTGCTGATCCCATCTGTATGTTCTGCATAGTGCTAATTGCTGGCCCCATCTGTATGTTCTGTATAGTGCTAAGTGCTGGCCCCATCTGTATGTACTGTATAGTGCTAAGTGCTGGCCCCATCAGTATGTTTTGTATTGTGCTAAGTGCTGATCCCATCTGTATGTTCTGTATAGTGCTAAGTGCTGGCCCCATCTGTATGTTCTGTATAGTACTAAGTGCTGGCCCCATCTGTATGTTCTGTATAGTGCTAAGTGCTGGCCCCATCTGTATGTTTTGTATAGTGCTTAGAGGTGATCCCATCTGTATGTTCTGTATAGTACTAAGTGCTGGCCCCATCTGTATGTTCTGTATAGTGCTAAGTGCTGGCCCCATCTGTATGTTTTGTATAGTGCTAAGAGCTGGCCACATCTGTATATTCTGTAAAGCGCTAAGTGCAGATCCCATCTGTATTTTCTCTAGAGTGCTAAGTGCTGGCCTCATCTTTATGTTTTGGATAGTGCTAAGTGCTGATCCCATCTGTATGTTCTGTATAGTGCTAAGTGCTGATCCCATTTGTATGTTTTGTATAGTGCTTCGTGCTGATCCCATCTGTATGTTCTGTATAGTGCTAAGTGCTGAGCCCATCTGTATGTTCTATATAGTGCTAAGTGCTGGCCCCATCTGTATGTTCTGTTTAGTGCTAAGTTTTTTGCCCCATCTGTATGTTCTGTATAGTGCTAAGTGCTGATCTCATCTGTATGTTCTGTATAGTGCTAAGTGCTGGCCCCATCTGTATGTTCTGTACAGTGCTAAGTGCTAGCCCCATCTGTTTGTTCTGTATAGTGCTAAGTGTTGGCCCCATCTGTATGTTCTGTATAGTGCTAAGTGCTGGCCCCATCTGTATTCTATATAGTGCTAAGTGCTGGACCCATCTGTATGTTCTGTATAATGCTAAGTGCTGATCCCATCTGTATATTCTGTATAGTGCTAAGTGCTAGCCCCATCTGTAAGTTCTGTATAGTGCTAAGTGCTGGCCCCATCTGTATGTTTTGCTTAGTGCTAAGTGCTGGCCCCATCTGTATATTCTGTATAGTGCTAAGTGCTGATCCCATCTGTATGTTCTGTATAGTGCTAAGTGCTGATCCCATCTGTATGTTCTGTATAGTGCTAAGTGCTGGCCCCATCTGTATGTTCTGTATAGTGCTAAGTGCTGGCCCCATCTGTATATTCTGTACAGTGCTAAGTGCTGGCCCCATCTGTATGTTCTGTATAATGCTAAGTGCTGATCCCATCTGTATATTCTGTATAGGGCTAAGTGCAAGCCCCATCTGTATATTCTGTATAGTGCTAAGTGCTAGCCCCATCTGTATGTTTTGCTTAGTGCTAAGTGCTGGCCCCATCTGTATATTCTGTATAGTGCTAAGTGCTGATCCCATCTGTATGTTCTGTATAGTGCTAAGTGCTGGCCCCATCTGTATGTTTTGTATAGTGCTAAGTGCTGGCCCCATCTGTATGTTCTGTATAGTGCTAAGTGCTGGCCCCATCTGTATGTTTTGTATAGTGCTTAGTGCTAATCCCATCTGTATGTTCTGCATAGTGCTAAGTGCTGGCCCCATCTGTATGTTCTGTATAGTGCTAAGTGCTGGCCCCATCTGTATGTACTGTATAGTGCTAAGTGCTGGCCCCATCAGTATGTTTTGTATTGTGCTAAGTGCTGATCCCATCTGTATGTTCTGTATAGTGCTAAGTGCTGGCCCCATCTGTATGTTCTGTATAGTACTAAGTGCTGGCCCCATCTGTATGTTCTGTATAGTGCTAAGTGCTGGCCCCATCTGTATGTTTTGTATAGTGCTTAGAGCTGATCCCATCTGTATGTTCTGTATAGTACTAAGAGCTGGCCCCATCTGTATGTTCTGTATAGTGCTAAGTGCTGGCCCCATCTGTATGTTTTGTATAGTGCTAAGAGCTGGCCACATCTGTATATTCTGTAAAGCGCTAAGTGCAGATCCCATCTGTATTTTCTCTATAGTGCTAAGTGCTGGCCCCATCGGTATGTTCTGTATAGTGCTAAGTTCTGGCCCCATCTGTATGTTCAGTATAGTGCTAAGTGCTGGCCCCATCTTTATGTTCTGTATAGTGCTAAGTGCTGGCCCCATCTGTATGTTCTGTATAGTGCTACGTGCTGGCCCCATCTGTATGTACTGTATAGTGCTAAGTTCTGAGCCCATCTGTATGTTCTATATAGTGCTAAGTGCTGGCCCCATCTGTATGTTCTGTATAGTGCAAACTGCTGGCCCCATCTGTATGTTCTGAATAGTGCTAAGTGCTGATACCATCAGTATGTTCTGTATAGTGCTAAGTGCTGGCCCCATCTGTATGTTCTGTATAGTGCTAAGTGCTGGTCCCATCTGTATGTTCTGTATAGTGCTAAGTGCTGGCCCCATCTGTATTTTCTGTATAGTGCTAAGTGCTGATCCCATCTGTATGTTCTGTATAGTGCTAAGTGCTAATCCCATCTGTATGTTCTGTATAGTGCTAAGTGCTGGCCCCATCTGTATATTCTGTACAGTGCTAAGTGCTGGCCCCATCTGTATGTTCTGTATAGTGCTAAGTGCTGGCCCCATCTGTATGTTCTGTATAATGCTAAGTGCTGATCCCATCTGTATATTCTGTATAGTGCTATGTGCTAGCCCCATCTGTATGTTCTGTATAGTGCTAAGTGCTGGCCACATCTGTATGTATTGCTTAGTGCTAAGTGCTGGCCCCAACTGTATATTCTGTATAGTGCTAATTGCTGATCCCATCTGTATGTTCTGTATAGTGCTAAGTGCTGGCCCCATCTGTATGTTTTGTATAGTACTGTGCTGGCCCCATCTGTATGTTCTGTATAGTGCTTAGTGCTGATCCCATCTGTATGTTCTGTATAGTGCTAAGTGCTGGCCCCATCTGTATGTTCTGCATAGTGCTAAGTGCTGGCCCCATCTGTATGTTCTGTATAGTGCTAAGTGCTGGCCCCATCTGTATGTACTGTATAGTGCTAAGTGCTGGCCCCATCAGTATGTTTTGTATTGTGCTAAGTGCTGATCCCATCTGTATGCTCTGTATAGTGCTAAGTGCTGGCCCCATCTGTATATTCTGTATAGTGCTAAGTGCTGATCCCATCTGTATGTTCTGTATAGTGCTAAGTGCTGGCCCCATCTGTATGTTTTGTATAGTGCTAAGTGCTGGCCCCATCTGTATGTTCTGTATAGTGCTAAGTGCTGGCCCCATCTGTATGTTTTGTATAGTGCTTAGTGCTAATCCCATCTGTATGTTCTGCATAGTGCTAAGTGCTGGCCCCATCTGTATGTTCTGTATAGTGCTAAGTGCTGGCCCCATCTGTATGTACTGTATAGTGCTAAGTGCTGGCCCCATCAGTATGTTTTGTATTGTGCTAAGTGCTGATCCCATCTGTATGTTCTGTATAGTGCTAAGTGCTGGCCCCATCTGTATGTTCTGTATAGTACTAAGTGCTGGCCCCATCTGTATGTTCTGTATAGTGCTAAGTGCTGGCCCCATCTGTATGTTTTGTATAGTGCTTAGAGCTGATCCCATCTGTATGTTCTGTATAGTACTAAGTGCTGGCCCCATCTGTATGTTCTGTATATTGCTAAGTGCTGGCCCCATCTGTATGTTTTGTATAGTGCTAAGAGCTGGCCACATCTGTATATTCTGTAAAGCGCTAAGTGCAGATCCCATCTGTATTTTCTCTATAGTGCTAAGTGCTGGCCCCATCGGTATGTTCTGTATAGTGCTAAGTTCTGGCCCCATCTGTATGTTCAGTATAGTGCTAAGTGCTGGCCCCATCTTTATGTTCTGTATAGTGCTAAGTGCTGGCCCCATCTGTATGTTCTGTATAGTGCTACGTGCTGGCCCCATCTGTATGTACTGTATAGTGCTAAGTTCTGAGCCCATCTGTATGTTCTATATAGTGCTAAGTGCTGATCCAATCTGTATGTTCTGTATAGTGCTAAGTGCTGGCCCCATCTGTATGTTCTGTATAGTGCAAACTGCTGGCCCCATCTGTATGTTCTGAATAGTGCTAAGTGCTGATACCATCAGTATGTTCTGTATAGTGCTAAGTGCTGGCCCCATCTGTATGTTCTGTATAGTGCTAAGTGCTGGTCCCATCTGTATGTTCTGTATAGTGCTAAGTGCTGGCCCCATCTGTATGTTCTGTATAGTGCTAAGTGCTGATCCCATCTGTATGTTCTGTATAGTGCTAAGTGCTAATCCCATCTGTATGTTCTGTATAGTGCTAAGTGCTGGCCCCATCTGTATATTCTGTACAGTGCTAAGTGCTGGCCCCATCTGTATGTTCTGTATAGTGCTAAGTGCTGGCCCCATCTGTATGTTCTGTATAATGCTAAGTGCTGATCCCATCTGTATATTCTGTATAGTGCTATGTGCTAGCCCCATCTGTATGTTCTGTATAGTGCTAAGTGCTGGCCACATCTGTATGTTTTGCTTAGTGCTAAGTGCTGGCCCCATCTGTATATTCTGTATAGTGCTAATTGCTGATCCCATCTGTATGTTCTGTATAGTGCTAAGTGCTGGCCCCATCTTTATGTTTTGTATAGTGCTTAGTGCTGATCCCATCTGTATGTTCTGTATAGTGCTAAGTGCTGGCCCCATCTGTATGTTCTGCATAGTGCTAAGTGCTGGCCCCATCTGTATGTTCTGTATAGTGCTAAGTGCTGGCCCCATCTGTATGTACTGTATAGTGCTAAGTGCTGGCCCCATCAGTATGTTTTGTATTGTGCTAAGTGCTGATCCCATCTGTATGTTTTGTATAGTGCTTAGAGCTGATCCCATCTGTATGTTCTGTATAGTACTAAGTGCTGGCCCCATCTGTATGTTCTGTATAGAGCTAAGTGCTGGCCCCATCTGTATGTTTTGTATAGTGCTAAGAGCTGGCCACATCTGTATATTCTGTATAGCGCTAAGTGCAGATTCCATCTGTATTTTCTCTATAGTGCTAAGTGCTGGCCCCATCTGTATGTTCTGTATAGTGCTAAGTTCTGGCCCCATCTGTATGTTCTGTATAGTGCTAAGTGCTGGCCCCATCTGTATGTACTGTATAGTGCTAAGTTCTGAGCCCATCTGTATGTTCTATATAGTGCTAAGTGCTGATCCAATCTGTATGTTCTGTATAGTGCTAAGTGTTGGCCCCATCTGTATGTTCTGTATAGTGCAAACTGCTGGCCCCATCTGTATGTTCTGAATAGTGCTAAGTGCTGATACCATCAGTATGTTCTGTATAGTGCTAAGTGCTGGCCCCATCTGTATGTTCTGTATAGTGCTAAGTGCTGGTCCCATCTGTATGTTCTGTATAGTGCTAAGTGCTGGCCCCATCTGTATGTTCTGTATAGTGCTAAGTGCTGATCCTATCTGTATGTTCCGTATAATGCGAAGTGCTGTTCCCATCTGTATATTCTGTATAGTGCTAAGTGCTAGCCCCATCTGTATGTTCTGTATAGTGCTAAGTGCTGGCCCCATCTGTATGTTTTGCTTAGTGCTAAGTGCTGGCCCCATCTGTATATTCTGTATAGTGCTAAGTGCTGATCCCATCTGTATGTTCTGTATAGTGCTAAGTGCTGATCCCATCTGTATGTTCTGTATAGTGCTAAGTGCTGGCCCCATCTGTATGTTCCGTTTTAGTGCTAAGTGCTGGTCCCATCTGTATGTTCTGTATAGTGCTAAGTGCTGGCCCCATCTGTATGTTCTGTATAGTGCTAAGTGCTAATCCCATCTGTATGTTCTGTATAGTGCTAAGTACTGATCCCATCTGTATGTTCTGTATAGTGCTAAATGCCGGCCCCATCTGTATGTTCTGTATAGTGCTAAGTGCTGGCCCCATCTGTATGTTCTGTATAATGCTAAGTGCTGATCCCATCTGTATATTCTGTATAGTGCTAAGTGCTAGCCCCATGTGTATGTTCTGTATAGTGCTAAGTGCTGGCCCCATCTGTATGTTTTGTATAGTGCTTAGAGCTGATCCCATCTGTATGTTCTGTATAGTACTAAGTGCTGGCCCCATCTGTATGTTCTGTATAGTGCTAAGTGCTGGCCCCATCTGTATGTTTTGTATAGTGCTAAGAGCTGGCCACATCTGTATATTCTGTATAGCGCTAAGTGCAGATCCCATCTGTATTTTCTCTATAGTGCTAAGTGCTGGCCCCATCTGTATGTTCTGTATAGTGCTAAGTTCTGGCCCCATCTGTATGTTCTGTATAGTGCTAAGTGCTGGCCCCATCTTTATGTTCTGTATAGTGCTAAGTGCTGGCCCCATCTGTATGTTCTGTATAGTGCTAAGTGCTGGCCCCATCTGTATGTACTGTATAGTGCTAAGTTCTGAGCCCATCTGTATGTTCTATATAGTGCTAAGTGCTGATCCAATCTGTATGTTCTGTATAGTGCTAAGTGTTGGCCCCATCTGTATGTTCTGTATAGTGCAAACTGCTGGCCCCATCTGTATGTTCTGAATAGTGCTAAGTGCTGATACCATCAGTATGTTCTGTATAGTGCTAAGTGCTGGCCCCATCTGTATGTTCTGTATAGTGCTAAGTGCTGGTCCCATCTGTATGTTCTGTATAGTGCTAAGTGCTGGCCCCATCTGTATGTTCTGTATAGTGCTAAGTGCTGATCCTATCTGTATGTTCCGTATAATGCGAAGTGCTGATCCCATCTGTATATTCTGTATAGTGCTAAGTGCTAGCCCCATCTGTATGTTCTGTATAGTGCTAAGTGCTGGCCCCATCTGTATGTTTTGCTTAGTGCTAAGTGCTGGCCCCATCTGTATATTCTGTATAGTGCTAAGTGCTGATCCCATCTGTATGTTCTGTATAGTGCTAAGTGCTGATCCCATCTGTATGTTCTGTATAGTGCTAAGTGCTGATCCCATCTGTATGTTCTGTATAGTGCTAAGTGCTGGCCCCATCTGTATGTTCCGTTTTAGTGCTAAGTGCTGGTCCCATCTGTATGTTCTGTATAGTGCTAAGTGCTGGCCCCATCTGTATGTTCTGTATAGTGCTAAGTGCTGATCCCATCTGTATGTTCTGTATAGTGCTAAGTACTGATCCCATCTGTATGTTCTGTATAGTGCTAAATGCCGGCCCCATCTGTATGTTCTGTATAGTGCTAAGTGCTGGCCCCATCTGTATGTTCTGTATAATGCTAAGTGCTGATCCCATCTGTATATTCTGTATAGTGCTAAGTGCTAGCCCCATCTGTATGTTCTGTATAGTGCTAAGTGCTGGCCCCATCTGTATGTTTTGTATAGTGCTTAGAGCTGATCCCATCTGTATGTTCTGTATAGTTCTAAGTGCTGGCCCCATCTGTATGTTCTGTATAGTGCTAAGTGCTGGCCCCATCTGTATGTTTTGTATAGTGCTAAGAGCTGGCCACATCTGTATGTTCTGTATAGTGCTAAGTGCTGGCCCCATCTTTATGTTCTGTATAGTGCTAAGTGCTGGCCCCATCTGTATGTTCTGTATAGTGCTAAGTGCTGGCCCCATCTGTATGTACTGTATAGTGCTAAGTTCTGAGCCCATCTGTATGTTCTATATAGTGCTAAGTGCTGATCCAATCTGTATGTTCTGTATAGTGCTAAGTGTTGGCCCCATCTGTATGTTCTGTATAGTGCAAACTGCTGGCCCCATCTGTATGTTCTGAATAGTGCTAAGTGCTGATACCATCAGTATGTTCTGTATAGTGCTAAGTGCTGGCCCCATCTGTATGTTCTGTATAGTGCTAAGTGCTGGTCCCATCTGTATGTTCTGTATAGTGCTAAGTGCTGGCCCCATCTGTATGTTCTGTATAGTGCTAAGTGCTGATCCTATATGTATGTTCTGTATAGTGCTAAGTGCTAATCCCATCTGTATGTTCTGTATAGTGCTAAGTGCTGGCCCCATCTGTATTCTGTATAGTGCTAAGTGCTGGCCCCATCTGTATGTTCCGTATAATGCGAAGTGCTGATCCCATCTGTATATTCTGTATAGTGCTAAGTGCGAGCCCCATCTGTATGTTCTGTATAGTGCTAAGTGCTGGCCCCATCTGTATGTTTTGCTTAGTGCTAAGTGCTGGCCCCATCTGTATATTCTGTATAGTGCTAAGTGCTGATCCCATCTGTATGTTCTGTATAGTGCTAAGTGCTGATCCCATCTGTATGTTCTGTATAGTGCTAAGTGCTGGTCCCATCTGTATGTTCTGTATAGTGCTAAGTGCTGGCCCCATCTGTATGTTCTGTATAGTGCTAAGTGCTGATCCCATCTGTATGTTCTGTATAGTGCTAAGTACTGATCCCATCTGTATGTTCTGTATAGTGCTAAATGCCGGCCCCATCTGTATGTTCTGTACAGTGCTAAGTGCTGGCCCCATTTGTATGTTCTGTATAGTGCTAAGTGTTGGCCCCATCTGTATGTTCTGTATAGTGCTAAGTGCCGGCCCCATCTGTATGTTCTGTACAGTGCTAAGTGCTGGCCCCATTTGTATGTTCTGTATAGTGCTAAGTGTTGGCCCCATCTGTATGTTCTGTATAGTGCTAAGTGCTGGCCCCATCTGTATGTTCTGTATAGTGCTAAGTGCTGGCCCCATCTGTATGCTCTGTATAATGCTAAGTGCTGGCCCCATCTGTATGTTCTGAATAGTGCTAAGTGCTGGCCCCATCTGTATTTTATGTATAGTGCTATGTGCTGGCCCTATCTGTATGTTCTATATAGTGCTAAGTGCTGGCCCCATCTGTATGTTCTGTATAGTGCTAAGTGCTGGCCCCATCTGTATGTTCTGTATAGTGCTAAGTGCTGGCCCCATCTGTATGTTCTGTATAGTGCTAAGTGCTGGCCCCATCTGTATGTTTTGTATAGTGCTTAGAGCTGATCCCATCTGTATGTTCTGTATAGTACTAAGTGCTGGCCCCATCTGTATGTTCTGTATAGTGCTAAGTGCTGGCCCCATCTGTATGTTTTGTATAGTGCTAAGAGCTGGCCACATCTGTATATTCTGTATAGCGCTAAGTGCAGATCCCATCTGTATTTTCTCTATAGTGCTAAGTGCTGGCCCCATCTGTATGTTCTGTATAGTGCTAAGTTCTGGCCCCATCTGTATGTTCTGTATAGTGCTAAGTGCTGGCCCCATCTTTATGTTCTGTATAGTGCTAAGTGCTGGCCCCATCTGTATGTTCTGTATAGTGCTAAGTGCTAGCCCCATCTGTATGTACTGTATAGTGCTAAGTTCTGAGCCCATCTGTATGTTCTATATAGTGCTAAGTGCTGATCCAATCTGTATGTTCTGTATAGTGCTAAGTGTTGGCCCCATCTGTATGTTCTGTATAGTGCAAACTGCTGGCCCCATCTGTATGTTCTGAACAGTGCTAAGTGCTGATACCATCAGTATGTTCTGTATAGTGCTAAGTGCTGGCCCCATCTGTATGTTCTGTATAGTGCTAAGTGCTGGTCCCATCTGTATGTTCTGTATAGTGCTAAGTGCTGGCCCCATCTGTATGTTCTGTATAGTGCTAAGTGCTGATCCTATCTGTATGTTCTGTATAGTGCTAAGTGCTAATCCCATCTGTATGTTCTGTATAGTGCTAAGTGCTGGCCCCATCTGTATTCTGTATAGTGCTAAGTGCTGGCCCCATCTGTATGTTCCGTATAATGCGAAGTGCTGATCCCATCTGTATATTCTGTATAGTGCTAAGTGCTAGCCCCATCTGTATGTTCTGTATAGTGCTAAGTGCTGGCCCCATCTGTATGTTTTGCTTAGTGCTAAGTGCTGGCCCCATCTGTATGTTCTGTATAGTGCTAAGTGCTGGCCCCATCTGTATGTACTGTATAGTGCTAAGTTCTGAGCCCATCTGTATGTTCTATATAGTGCTAAGTGCTGATCCAATCTGTATGTTCTGTATAGTGCTAAGTGCTGGTCCCATCTGTATGTTCTGTATAGTGCTAAGTGCTGGCCCCATCTGTATGTTCTGTATAGTGCTAAGTGCTGATCCCATCTGTATGTTCTGTATAGTGCTAAGTACTGATCCCATCTGTATGTTCTGTATAGTGCTAAATGCCGGCCCCATCTGTATGTTCTGTACAGTGCTAAGTGCTGGCCCCATTTGTATGTTCTGTATAGTGCTGTTGGCCCCATCTGTATGTTCTGTATAGTGCTAAGTGCCAGCCCCATCTGTATGTTCTGTATAATGCTAAGTGCTGATCCCATCTGTATATTCTGTATAGTGCTAAGTGCTAGCCCCATCTGTATGTTCTGTATAGTGCTAAGTGCTGGCCCCATCTGTATGTTTTGCTTAGTGCTAAGTGCTGGCCCCATCTGTATATTCTGTATAGTGCTAAGTGCTGATCCCATCTGTATGTTCTGTATAGTGCTAAGTGCTGATCCCATCTGTATGTTCTGTATAGTGCTAAGTGCTGGCCCCATATGTATGTTCTGTATAGTGCTAAGTGCTGGTCCCATCTGTATGTTCTGTTTAGTGCTAAGTGCTGGCCCCATCTGTATGTTCTGTATAGTGCTAAGTGCTGGCCCCATCTGTATGCTCTGTATAATGCTAAGTGCTGGCCCCATCTGTATGTTCTGAATAGTGCTAAGTGCTGGCCCCATCTGTATTTTATGTATAGTGCTATGTGCTGGCCCTATCTGTATGTTCTATATAGTGCTAAGTGCTGGCCCCATCTGTATGTTCTGTATAGTGCTAAGTGCTGGCCCCATCTGTATGTTCTGTATAGTGCTAAGTGCTGGCCCCATCTGTATGTTCTGTATAATGCTAAGTGCTGGCCCCATCTGTATGCTCTGTATAATGCTAAGTGCTGGCCCCATCTGTATGTTCTGAATAGTGCTAAGTGCTGGCCCCATCTGTATTTTATGTATAGTGCTATGTGCTGGCCCTATCTGTATGTTCTATATAGTGCTAAGTGCTGGCCCCATCTGTATGTTCTGTATAGTGCTAAGTGCTGGCCCCATCTGTATGTTCTGTATAGTGCTAAGTGCTGGCCCCATCTGTATGTTCTGTATAATGCTA
The DNA here is from genome assembly GCA_031769625.1 of Taudactylus pleione. NCBI lineage: Eukaryota > Metazoa > Chordata > Amphibia > Anura > Myobatrachidae > Taudactylus > Taudactylus pleione. Next base: position 82,971 of record JAUIMM010000251.1, read on the forward strand.
AGTGCTGATCCCATCTGTATGTTCTGTATAGTGCTAAGTGCTGAACCCATCTGTATGTTCTGTATAGTGCTAAGTGCTGATCCCATCTGTATGTTCTGTATAGTGCTAAGTGCTGGCCCCATCTATATGTTTTGTATAGTGCTAAGTGCTGGCCCCATCTTTATGTTTTGTATAGTGCTTAGTGCTGATCCCATCTGTATGTTCTGCATAGTGCTAAGTGCTGGCCCCATCTGTATGTTCTGTATAGTGCTAAGTGCTGGCCCCATCTGTATGTACTGTATAGTGCTAAGTGCTGGCCCCATCAGTATGTTTTGTATTGTGCTAAGTGCTGATCCCATCTGTATGTTCTGTATAGTGCTAAGTGCTGGCCCCATCTGTATGTTCTGTATAGTACTAAGTGCTGGCCCCATCTGTATGTTCTGTATAGTGCTAAGTGCTGGCCCCATCTGTATGTTTTGTATAGTCCTTAGAGCTGATCCCATCTGTATGTTCTGTATAGTACTAAGTGCTGGCCCCATCTGTATGTTCTGTATAGTGCTAAGTGCTGGCCCCATCTGTATGTTTTGTATAGTGCTAAGAGCTGGCCACATCTGTATATTCTGTAAAGCGCTAAGTGCAGATCCCATCTGTATTTTCTCTATAGTGCTAAGTGCTGGCCCCATCGGTATGTTCTGTATAGTGCTAAGTTCTGGCCCCATCTGTATGTTCAGTATAGTGCTAAGTGCTGGCCCCATCTTTATGTTCTGTATAGTGCTAAGTGCTGGCCCCATCTGTATGTTCTGTATAGTGCTACGTGCTGGCCCCATCTGTATGTACTGTATAGTGCTAAGTTCTGAGCCCATCTGTATGTTCTATATAGTGCTAAGTGCTGATCCAATCTGTATGTTCTGTATAGTGCTAAGTGCTGGCCCCATCTGTATGTTCTGTATAGTGCAAACTGCTGGCCCCATCTGTATGTTCTGAATAGTGCTAAGTGCTGATACCATCAGTATGTTCTGTATAGTGCTAAGTGCTGGCCCCATCTGTATGTTCTGTATAGTGCTAAGTGCTGGTCCCATCTGTATGTTCTGTATAGTGCTAAGTGCTGGCCCCATCTGTATGTTCTGTATAGTGCTAAGTGCTGATCCCATCTGTATGTTCTGTATAGTGCTAAGTGCTAATCCCATCTGTATGTTCTGTATAGTGCTAAGTGCTGGCCCCATCTGTATATTCTGTACAGTGCTAAGTGCTGGCCCCAGCTGTATGTTCTGTATAATGCTAAGTGCTGATCCCATCTGTATATTCTGTATAGTGCTAAGTGCTAGCCAAATCTGTATGTTCTGTATAGTGCTAAGTGCTGGCCACATCTGTATGTTTTGCTTAGTGCTAAGTGCTGGCCCAATCTGTATATTCTGTATAGTGCTAATTGCTGATCCCATCTGTATGTTCTGTATAGTGCTAAGTGCTGGCCCCATCTGTATGTTTTGTATAGTGCTAAGTGCTGGCCCCATCTGTATGTTCTGTATAGTGCTAAGTGCTGGCCCCATCTGTATGTTTTGTATAGTGCTTAGTGCTGATCCCAACTGTATGTTCTGTATAGTGCTAAGTGCTGGCCCCATCTGTATGTTCTGCATAGTGCTAAGTGCTGGCCCCATCTGTATGTTCTGTATAGTGCTAAGTGCTGGCCCCATCTGTATGTTCTGTATAGTGCTAAGTGCTGATCCCATCTGTATGTTCTGTATAGTGCTAAGTACTGATCCCATCTGTATGTTCTGTATAGTGCTAAATGCCGGCCCCATCTGTATGTTCTGTACAGTGCTAAGTGCTGGCCCCATTTGTATGTTCTGTATAGTGCTAAGTGTTGGCCCCATCTGTATGTTCTGTATAGTGCTAAGTGCCGGCCCCATCTGTATGTTCTGTATAATGCTAAGTGCTGATCCCATCTGTATATTCTGTATAGTGCTAAGTGCTAGCCCCATCTGTATGTTCTGTATAGTGCTAAGTGCTGGCCCCATCTGTATGTTTTGCTTAGTGCTAAGTGCTGGCCCCATCTGTATATTCTGTATAGTGCTAAGTGCTGATCCCATCTGTATGTTCTGTATAGTGCTAAGTGCTGATCCCATCTGTATGTTCTGTATAGTGCTAAGTGCTGGCCCCATCTGTATGTTCTGTATAGTGCTAAGTGCTGGTCCCATCTGTATGTTCTGTTTAGTGCTAAGTGCTGGCCCCATCTGTATGTTCTGTATAGTGCTAAGTGCTGGCCCCATCTGTATGCTCTGTATAATGCTAAGTGCTGGCCCCATCTGTATGTTCTGAATAGTGCTAAGTGCTGGCCCCATCTGTATTTTATGTATAGTGCTATGTGCTGGCCCTATCTGTATGTTCTATATAGTGCTAAGTGCTGGCCCCATCTGTATGTTCTGTATAGTGCTAAGTGCTGGCCCCATCTGTATGTTCTGTATAGTGCTAAGTGCTGGCCCCATCTGTATGTTCTGTATAGTGCTAAGTGCTGGCCCCATCTGTATGTTTTGTATAGTGCTTAGAGCTGATCCCATCTGTATGTTCTGTATAGTACTAAGTGCTGGCCCCATCTGTATGTTCTGTATAGTGCTAAGTGCTGGCCCCATCTGTATGTTTTGTATAGTGCTAAGAGCTGGCCACATCTGTATATTCTGTATAGCGCTAAGTGCAGATCCCATCTGTATTTTCTCTATAGTGCTAAGTGCTGGCCCCATCTGTATGTTCTGTATAGTGCTAAGTTCTGGCCCCATCTGTATGTTCTGTATAGTGCTAAGTGCTGGCCCCATCTTTATGTTCTGTATAGTGCTAAGTGCTGGCCCCATCTGTATGTTCTGTATAGTGCTAAGTGCTGGCCCCATCTGTATGTACTGTATAGTGCTAAGTGCTGGCCCCATCTGTATTTTATGTATAGTGCTATGTGCTGGCCCTATCTGTATGTTCTATATAGTGCTAAGTGCTGGCCCCATCTGTATGTTCTGTATAGTGCTAAGTGCTGGCCCCATCTGTATGTTCTGTATAGTGCTAAGTGCTGGCCCCATCTGTATGTTCTGTATAGTGCTAAGTGCTGGCCCCATCTGTATGTTTTGTATAGTGCTTAGAGCTGATCCCATCTGTATGTTCTGTATAGTACTAAGTGCTGGCCCCATCTGTATGTTCTGTATAGTGCTAAGTGCTGGCCCCATCTGTATGTTTTGTATAGTGCTAAGAGCTGGCCACATCTGTATATTCTGTATAGCGCTAAGTGCAGATCCCATCTGTATTTTCTCTATAGTGCTAAGTGCTGGCCCCATCTGTATGTTCTGTATAGTGCTAAGTTCTGGCCCCATCTGTATGTTCTGTATAGTGCTAAGTGCTGGCCCCATCTTTATGTTCTGTATAGTGCTAAGTGCTGGCCCCATCTGTATGTTCTGTATAGTGCTAAGTGCTGGCCCCATCTGTATGTACTGTATAGTGCTAAGTTCTGAGCCCATCTGTATGTTCTATATAGTGCTAAGTGCTGATCCAATCTGTATGTTCTGTATAGTGCTAAGTGTTGGCCCCATCTGTATGTTCTGTATAGTGCAAACTGCTGGCCCCATCTGTATGTTCTGAATAGTGCTAAGTGCTGATACCATCAGTATGTTCTGTATAGTGCTAAGTGCTGGCCCCATCTGTATGTTCTGTATAGTGCTAAGTGCTGGTCCCATCTGTATGTTCTGTATAGTGCTAAGTGCTGGCCCCATCTGTATGTTCTGTATAGTGCTAATTGCTGATCCTATCTGTATGTTCTGTATAGTGCTAAGTGCTAATCCCATCTGTATGTTCTGTATAGTGCTAAGTGCTGGCCCCATCTGTATTCTGTATAGTGCTAAGTGCTGGCCCCATCTGTATGTTCCGTATAATGCGAAGTGCTGATCCCATCTGTATATTCTGTATAGTGCTAAGTGCTAGCCCCATCTGTATGTTCTGTATAGTGCTAAGTGCTGGCCCCATCTGTATGTTTTGCTTAGTGCTAAGTGCTGGCCCCATCTGTATATTCTGTATAGTGCTAAGTGCTGATCCCATCTGTATGTTCTGTATAGTGCTAAGTGCTGATCCCATCTGTATGTTCTGTATAGTGCTAAGTGCTGGTCCCATCTGTATGTTCTGTATAGTGCTAAGTGCTGGCCCCATCTGTATGTTCTGTATAGTGCTAAGTGCTGATCCCATCTGTATGTTCTGTATAGTGCTAAGTACTGATCCCATCTGTATGTTCTGTATAGTGCTAAATGCCGGCCCCATCTGTATGTTCTGTACAGTGCTAAGTGCTGATCCCATCTGTATATTCTGTATAGTGCTAAGTGCTAGCCCCATCTGTATGTTCTGTATAGTGCTAAGTGCTGGCCCCATCTGTATGTTTTGCTTAGTGCTAAGTGCTGGCCCCATCTGTATATTCTGTGTAGTGCTAAGTGCTGATCCCATCTGTATGTTCTGTATAGTGCTAAGTGCTGATCCCATCTGTATGTTCTGTATAGTGCTAAGTGCTGGCCCCATCTGTATGTTCTGTATAGTGCTAAGTGCTGGTCCCATCTGTATGTTCTGTTTAGTGCTAAGTGCTGGCCCCATCTGTATGTTCTGTATAGTGCTAAGTGCTGGCCCCATCTGTATGCTCTGTATAATGCTAAGTGCTGGCCCCATCTGTATGTTTTGAATAGTGCTAAGTGCTGGCCCCATCTGTATTTTATGTATAGTGCTATGTGCTGGCCCTATCTGTATGTTCTATATAGTGCTATGTGCTGGCCCCATCTGTATGTTCTGTATAGTGCTAAGTGCTGGCCCCATCTGTATGTTAAGTATAGTGCTAAGTGCTGGCCCCATCTGTATGTTCTGTATAATGCTAAGTGCTGGCCCCATCTGTATGCTCTGTATAATGCTAAGTGCTGGCCCCATCTGTATGTTCTGAATAGTGCTAAGTGCTGGCCCCCATCTGTATTTTATGTATAGTGCTATGTGCTGGCCCTATCTGTATGTTCTATATAGTGCTAAGTGCTGGCCCCATCTGTATGTTCTGTATAGTGCTAAGTGCTGGCCCCATCTGTATGTTCTGTATAGTGCTAAGTGCTGGCCCCATCTGTATGTTCTGTATAATGCTAAGTGCTGATCCCATCTGTATGTTCTGTATAGTGCTAAGTGCTGAACCCATCTGTATGTTCTGTATAGTGCTAAGTGCTGATCCCATCTGTATGTTCTGTATAGTGCTAAGTGCTGGCCCCATCTATATGTTTTGTATAGTGCTAAGTGCTGGCCCCATCTGTATGTTTTGTATAGTGCTTAGTGCTGATCCCATCTGTATGTTCTGCATAGTGCTAAGTGCTGGCCCCATCTGTATGTTCTGTATAGTGCTAAGTGCTGGCCCCATCTGTATGTACTGTATATTGCTAAGTGCTGGCCCCATCAGTATGTTTTGTATTGTGCTAAGTGCTGATCCCATCTGTATGTTCTGTATAGTGCTAAGTGCTGGCCCCATCTGTATGTTCTGAATAGTGCTAAGTGCTGGCCCCATCTGTATTTTATGTATAGTGCTATGTGCTGGCCCCATCTGTATATTCTGTGTAGTGCTAAGTGCTGATCCCATCTGTATGTTCTGTATAGTGCTAAGTGCTGATCCCATCTGTATGTTCTGTATAGTGCTAAGTGCTGGCCCCATCTGTATGTTCTGTATAGTGCTAAGTGCTGGTCCCATCTGTATGTTCTGTTTAGTGCTAAGTGCTGGCCCCATCTGTATGTTCTGTATAGTGCTAAGTGCTGGCCCCATCTGTATGCTCTGTATAATGCTAAGTGCTGGCCCCATCTGTATGTTTTGAATAGTGCTAAGTGCTGGCCCCATCTGTATTTTATGTATAGTGCTATGTGCTGGCCCTATCTGTATGTTCTATATAGTGCTATGTGCTGGCCCCATCTGTATGTTCTGTATAGTGCTAAGTGCTGGCCCCATCTGTATGTTAAGTATAGTGCTAAGTGCTGGCCCCATCTGTATGTTCTGTATAATGCTAAGTGCTGGCCCCATCTGTATGCTCTGTATAATGCTAAGTGCTGGCCCCATCTGTATGTTCTGAATAGTGCTAAGTGCTGGCCCCATCTGTATTTTATGTATAGTGCTATGTGCTGGCCCTATCTGTATGTTCTATATAGTGCTAAGTGCTGGCCCCATCTGTATGTTCTGTATAGTGCTAAGTGCTGGCCCCATCTGTATGTTCTGTATAGTGCTAAGTGCTGGCCCCATCTGTATGTTCTGTATAATGCTAAGTGCTGATCCCATCTGTATGTTCTGTATAGTGCTAAGTGCTGAACCCATCTGTATGTTCTGTATAGTGCTAAGTGCTGATCCCATCTGTATGTTCTGTATAGTGCTAAGTGCTGGCCCCATCTATATGTTTTGTATAGTGCTAAGTGCTGGCCCCATCTGTATGTTTTGTATAGTGCTTAGTGCTGATCCCATCTGTATGTTCTGCATAGTGCTAAGTGCTGGCCCCATCTGTATGTTCTGTATAGTGCTAAGTGCTGGCCCCATCTGTATGTACTGTATATTGCTAAGTGCTGGCCCCATCAGTATGTTTTGTATTGTGCTAAGTGCTGATCCCATCTGTATGTTCTGTATAGTGCTAAGTGCTGGCCCCATCTGTATGTTCTGTATAGTACTAAGTGCTGGCCCCATGTGTATGTTCTGTATAGTGCTAAGTGCTGGCCCCATCTGTATGTTTTGTATAGTGCTAAGTGCTGGTCCCATCTGTATGTTCTGTATAGTGTTAAGTGCTGGCCCCATCTGTATGTTCTGTATAGTGCTAAGTGCTGATCCCATCTGTATGTTCTGTATAGTGCTAAGTACTGATCCCATCTGTATGTTCTGTATAGTGCTAAATGCCGGCCCCATCTGTATGTTCTGTATAGTGCTAAGTGCCGGCCCCATCTGTATGTTCTGTATAATGCTAAGTGCTGATCCCATCTGTATATTCTGTATAGTGCTAAGTGCTAGCCCCATCTGTATGTTCTGTATAGTGCTAAGTGCTGGCCCCATCTGTATGTTTTGCTTAGTGCTAAGTGCTGGCCCCATCTGTATATTCTGTATAGTGCTAAGTGCTGATCCCATCTGTATGTTCTGTATAGTACTAAGTGCTGATCCCATCTGTATGTTCTGTATAGTGCTAAGTGCTGGCCCCATCTGTATGTTCTGTATAGTGCTAAGTGCTGGTCCCATCTGTATGTTCTGTTTAGTGCTAAGTGCTGGCCCCATCTGTATGTTCTGTATAGTGCTAAGTGCTGGCCCCATCTGTATGCTCTGTATAATGCTAAGTGCTGGCCCCATCTGTATGTTCTGAATAGTGCTAAGTGCTGGCCCCATCTGTATTTTATGTATAGTGCTATGTGCTGGCCCTATCTGTATGTTCTATATAGTGCTAAGTGCTGGCCCCATCTGTATGTTCTGTATAGTGCTAAGTGCTGGCCCCATCTGTATGTTCTGTATAATGCTAAGTGCTGGCCCCATCTGTATGTTCTGTACAATGCTAAGTGCTGGCCCCATCTGTATGCTCTGTATAATGCTAAGTGCTGGCCCCATCTGTATGTTCTGAATAGTGCTAAGTGCTGGCCCCATCTGTATTTTATGTATAGTGCTATGTGCTGGCCCTATCTGTATGTTCTATATAGTGCTAAGTGCTGGCCCCATCTGTATGTTCTGTATAGTGCTAAGTGCTGGCCCCATCTGTATGTTCTGTATAGTGCTAAGTGCTGGCCCCATCTGTATGTTCTGTATAATGCTAAGTGCTGATCCCATCTGTATGTTCTGTATAGTGCTAAGTGCTGAAACCATCTGTATGTTCTGTATAGTGCTAAGTGCTGATCCCATCTGTATGTTCTGTATAGTGCTAAGTGCTGGCCCCATCTATATGTTTTGTATAGTGCTAAGTGCTGGCCCCATCTGTATGTTTTGTATAGTGCTTAGTGCTGATCCCATCTGTATGTTCTGCATAGTGCTAAGTGCTGGCCCCATCTGTATGTTCTGTATAGTGCTAAGTGCTGGCCCCATCTGTATGTACTGTATAGTGCTAAGTGCTGGCCCCATCAGTATGTTTTGTATTGTGCTAAGTGCTGATCCCATCTGTATGTTCTGTATAGTGCTAAGTGCTGGCCCCATCTGTATGTTCTGTATAGTACTAAGTGCTGGCCCCATCTGTATGTTCTGTATAGTGCTAAGTGCTGGCCCCATCTGTATGTTTTGTATAGTGCTTAGAGCTGATCCCATCTGTATGTTCTGTATAGTACTAAGTGCTGGCCCCATCTGTATGTTCTGTATAGTGCTAAGTGCTGGCCCCATCTGTATGTTTTGTATAGTGCTAAGAGCTGGCCACATCTGTATATTCTGTAAAGCGCTAAGTGCAGATCCCATCTGTATTTTCTCTATAGTGCTAAGTGCTGGCCCCATCGGTATGTTCTGTATAGTTCTAAGTTCTGGCCCCATCTGTATGTTCAGTATAGTGCTAAGTGCTGGCCCCATCTTTATGTTCTGTATAGTGCTAAGTGCTGGCCCCATCTGTATGTTCTGTATAGTGCTACGTGCTGGCCCCATCTGTATGTACTGTATAGTGCTAAGTTCTGAGCCCATCTGTATGTTCTATATAGTGCTAAGTGCTGATCCAATCTGTATGTTCTGTATAGTGCTAAGTGCTGGCCCCATCTGTATGTTCTGTATAGTGCAAACTGCTGGCCCCATCTGTATGTTCTGAATAGTGCTAAGTGCTGATACCATCAGTATGTTCTGTATAGTGCTAAGTGCTGGCCCCATCTGTATGTTCTGTATAGTGCTAAGTGCTGGTCCCATCTGTATGTTCTGTATAGTGCTAAGTGCTGGCCCCATCTGTATGTTCTGTATAGTGCTAAGTGCTGATCCCATCTGTATGTTCTGTATAGTGCTAAGTGCTAATCCCATCTGTATGTTCTGTATAGTGCTAAGTGCTGGCCCCATCTGTATATTCTGTACAGTGCTAAGTGCTGGCCCCATCTGTATGTTCTGTATAGTGCTAAGTGCTGGCCCCATCTGTATGTTCTGTATAATGCTAAGTGCTGATCCCATCTGTATATTCTGTATAGTGCTAAGTGCTAGCCCCATCTGTATGTTCTGTATAGTGCTAAGTGCTGGCCACATCTGTATGTTTTGCTTAGTGCTAAGTGCTGGCCCAATCTGTATATTCTGTATAGTGCTAATTGCTGATCCCATCTGTATGTTCTGTATAGTGCTAAGTGCTGGCCCCATCTGTATGTTTTGTATAGTGCTAAGTGCTGGTCCCATCTGTATGTTCTGTATAGTGCTAAGTGCTGGCCCCATCTGTATGTTCTGTATAGTGCTAAGTGCTGATCCCATCTGTATGTTCTGTATAGTGCTAAGTACTGATCCCATCTGTATGTTCTGTATAGTGCTAAATGCCGGCCCCATCTGTATGTTCTGTACAGTGCTAAGTGCTGGCCCCATTTGTATGTTCTGTATAGTGCTAAGTGTTGGCCCCATCTGTATGTTCTGTATAGTGCTAAGTGCCGGCCCCATCTGTATGTTCTGTATAGTGCTAAGTGCTGATCCCATCTGTATATTCTGTATAGTGCTAAGTGCTAGCCCCATCTGTATGTTCTGTATAGTGCTAAGTGCTGGCCCCATCTGTATGTTTTGCTTAGTGCTAAGTGCTGGCCCCATCTGTATATTCTGTATAGTGCTAAGTGCTGATCCCATCTGTATGTTCTGTATAGTGCTAAGTGCTGATCCCATCTGTATGTTCTGTATAGTGCTAAGTGCTGGCCCCATCTGTATGTTCTGTATAGTGCTAAGTGCTGGTCCCATCTGTATGTTCTGTTTAGTGCTAAGTGCTGGCCCCATCTGTATGTTCTGTATAGTGCTAAGTGCTGGCTCCATCTGTATGCTCTGTATAATGCTAAGTGCTGGCCCCATCTGTATGTTCTGAATAGTGCTAAGTGCTGGCCCCATCTGTATTTTATGTATAGTGCTATGTGCTGGCCCTATCTGTATGTTCTATATAGTGCTAAGTGCTGGCCCCATCTGTATGTTCTGTATAGTGCTAAGTGCTGGCCCCATCTGTATGTTCTGTATAGTGCTAAGTGCTGGCCCCATCTGTATGTTCTGTATAATGCTAAGTGCTGGCCCCATCTGTATGCTCTGTATAATGCTAAGTGCTGGCCCCATCTGTATGTTCTGAATAGTGCTAAGTGCTGGCCCCATCTGTATTTTATGTATAGTGCTATGTGCTGGCCCTATCTGTATGTTCTATATAGTGCTAAGTGCTGGCCCCATCTGTATGTTCTGTATAGTGCTAAGTGCTGGCCCATCTGTATGTTCTGTATAGTGCTAAGTGCTGGCCCCATCTGTATGTTCTGTATAATGCTAAGTGCTGAACCCATCTGTATGTTCTGTATAGTGCTAAGTGCTGATCCCATCTGTATGTTCTGTATAGTGCTAAGTGCTGGCCCCATCTATATGTTTTGTATAGTGCTAAGTGCTGGCCCCATCTGTATGTTTTGTATAGTGCTTAGTGCTGATCCCATCTGTATGTTCTGCATAGTGCTAAGTGCTGGCCCCATCTGTATGTTCTGTATAGTGCTAAGTGCTGGCCCCATCTGTATGTACTGTATAGTGCTAAGTGCTGGCCCCATCAGTATGTTTTGTATTGTGCTAAGTGCTGATCCCATCTGTATGTTCTGTATAGTGCTAAGTGCTGGCCCCATCTGTATGTTCTGTATAGTACTAAGTGCTGGCCCCATCTGTATGTTCTGTATAGTGCTAAGTGCTGGCCCCATCTGTATGTTTTGTATAGTGCTTAGAGCTGATCCCATCTGTATGTTCTGTATAGTACTAAGTGCTGGCCCCATCTGTATGTTCTGTATAGTGCTAAGAGCTGACCACATCTGTATATTCTGTAAAGCGCTAAGTGCAGATCCCATCTGTATTTTCTCTATAGTGCTAAGTGCTGGCCCCATCTTTATGTTCTGTATAGTGCTAAGTGCTGGCCCCATCTGTATGTTCTGTATAGTGCTACGTGCTGGCCCCATCTGTATGTACTGTATAGTGCTAAGTTCTGAGCCCATCTGTATGTTCTATATAGTGCTAAGTGCTGATCCAATCTGTATGTTCTGTATAGTGCTAAGTGCTGGCCCCATCTGTATGTTCTGTATAGTGCAAACTGCTGGCCCCATCTGTATGTTCTGAATAGTGCTAAGTGCTGATACCATCAGTATGTTCTGTATAGTGCTAAGTGCTGGCCCCATCTGTATGTTCTGTATAATGCTAAGTGCTGGCCCCATCTGTATACTCTGTATAATGCTAAGTGCTGGCCCCATCTGTATGTTCTGAATAGTGCTAAGTGCTGGCCCCATCTGTATTTTATGTATAGTGCTATGTGCTGGCCCTATCTGTATGTTCTATATAGTGCTAAGTGCTGGCCCCATCTGTATGTTCTGTATAGTGCTAAGTGCTGGCCCCATCTGTATGTTCTGTATAGTGCTAAGTGCTGGCCCCATCTGTATGTTCTGTATAATGCTAAGTGCTGATCCCATCTGTATGTTCTGTATAGTGCTAAGTGCTGAACCCATCTGTATGTTCTGTATAGTGCTAAGTGCTGATCCCATCTGTATGTTCTGTATAGTGCTAAGTGCTGGCCCCATCTATATGTTTTGTATAGTGCTAAGTGCTGGCCCCATCTGTATGTTTTGTATAGTGCTTAGTGCTGATCCCATCTGTATGTTCTGCATAGTGCTAAGTGCTGGCCCCATCTGTATGTTCTGTATAGTGCTAAGTGCTGGCCCCATCTGTATGTACTGTATAGTGCTAAGTGCTGGCCCCATCAGTATGTTTTGTATTGTGCTAAGTGCTGATCCCATCTGTATGTTCTGTATAGTGCTAAGTGCTGGCCCCATCTGTATGTTCTGTATAGTACTAAGTGCTGGCCCCATCTGTATGTTCTGTATAGTGCTAAGTGCTGGCCCCATCTGTATGTACTGTATAGTGCTAAGTGCTGGCCCCATCAGTATGTTTTGTATTGTGCTAAGTGCTGATCCCATCTGTATGTTCTGTATAGTGCTAAGTGCTGGCCCCATCTGTATGTTCTGTATAGTACTAAGTGCTGGCCCCATCTGTATGTTCTGTATAGTGCTAAGTGCTGATCCCATCTGTATGTTCTGTATAGTGCTAAGTACTGATCCCATCTGTATGTTCTGTATAGTGCTAAATGCCGGCCCCATCTGTATGTTCTGTACAGTGCTAAGTGCTGGCCCCATTTGTATGTTCTGTATAGTGCTAAGTGTTGGCCCCATCTGTATGTTCTGTATAGTGCTAAGTGCCGGCCCCATCTGTATGTTCTGTATAATGCTAAGTGCTGATCCCATCTGTATATTCTGTATAGTGCTAAGTGCTAGCCCCATCTGTATGTTCTGTATAGTGCTAAGTGCTGGCCCCATCTGTATGTTTTGCTTAGTGCTAAGTGCTGGCCCCATCTGTATATTCTGTATAGTGCTAAGTGCTGATCCCATCTGTATGTTCTGTATAGTACTAAGTGCTGATCCCATCTGTATGTTCTGTATAGTGCTAAGTGCTGGCCCCATCTGTATGTTCTGTATAGTGCTAAGTGCTGGTCCCATCTGTATGTTCTGTTTAGTGCTAAGTGCTGGCCCCATCTGTATGTTCTGTATAGTGCTAAGTGCTGGCCCCATCTGTATGCTCTGTATAATGCTAAGTGCTGGCCCCATCTGTATGTTCTGAATAGTGCTAAGTGCTGGCCCCATCTGTATTTTATGTATAGTGCTATGTGCTGGCCCTATCTGTATGTTCTATATAGTGCTAAGTGCTGGCCCCATCTGTATGTTCTGTATAGTGCTAAGTGCTGGCCCCATCTGTATGTTCTGTATAGTGCTAAGTGCTGGCCCCATCTGTATGTTCTGTATAATGCTAAGTGCTGGCCCCATCTGTATGCTCTGTATAATGCTAAGTGCTGGCCCCATCTGTATGTTCTGAATAGTGCTAAGTGCTGGCCCCATCTGTATTTTATGTATAGTGCTATGTGCTGGCCCTATCTGTATGTTCTATATAGTGCTAAGTGCTGGCCCCATCTGTATGTTCTGTATAGTGCTAAGTGCTGGCCCCATCTGTATGTTCTGTATAGTGCTAAGTGCTGGCCCCATCTGTATGTTCTGTATAATGCTAAGTGCTGATCCCATCTGTATGTTCTGTATAGTGCTAAGTGCTGAACCCATCTGTATGTTCTGTATAGTGCTAAGTGCTGATCCCATCTGTATGTTCTGTATAGTGCTAAGTGCTGATCCCATCTGTATGTTCTGTATAGTGCTAAGTGCTGGCCCCATCTGTATGTTCTGTATAGTACTAAGTGCTGGCCCCATCTGTATGTTCTGTATAGTGCTAAGTGCTGGCCCCATCTGTATGTTTTGTATAGTGCTTAGAGCTGATCCCATCTGTATGTTTTGTATAGTACTAAGTGCTGGCCCCATCTGTATGTTCTGTATAGTGCTAAGTGCTGGCCCCATCTGTATGTTTTGTATAGTGCTAAGAGCTGGCCACATCTGTATATTCTGTAAAGCGCTAAGTGCAGATCCCATCTGTATTTTCTCTATAGTGCTAAGTGCTGGCCCCATCGGTATGTTCTGTATAGTTCTAAGTTCTGGCCCCATCTGTATGTTCAGTATAGTGCTAAGTGCTGGCCCCATCTTTATGTTCTGTATAGTGCTAAGTGCTGGCCCCATCTGTATGTTCTGTATAGTGCTACGTGCTGGCCCCATCTGTATGTACTGTATAGTGCTAAGTTCTGAGCCCATCTGTATGTTCTATATAGTGCTAAGTGCTGATCCAATCTGTATGTTCTGTATAGTGCTAAGTGCTGGCCCCATCTGTATGTTCTGTATAGTGCAAACTGCTGGCCCCATCTGTATGTTCTGAATAGTGCTAAGTGCTGATACCATCAGTATGTTCTGTATAGTGCTAAGTGCTGGCCCCATCTGTATGTTCTGTATAGTGCTAAGTGCTGGTCCCATCTGTATGTTCTGTATAGTGCTAAGTGCTGGCCCCATCTGTATGTTCTGTATAGTGCTAAGTGCTGATCCCATCTGTATGTTCTGTATAGTGCTAAGTGCTAATCCCATCTGTATGTTCTGTATAGTGCTAAGTGCTGGCCCCATCTGTATATTCTGTACAGTGCTAAGTGCTGGCCCCATCTGTATGTTCTGTATAGTGCTAAGTGCTGGCCCCATCTGTATGTTCTGTATAATGCTAAGTGCTGATCCCATCTGTATATTCTGTATAGTGCTAAGTGCTAGCCCCATCTGTATGTTCTGTATAGTGCTAAGTGCTGGCCACATCTGTATGTTTTGCTTAGTGCTAAGTGCTGGCCCAATCTGTATATTCTGTATAGTGCTAATTGCTGATCCCATCTGTATGTTCTGTATAGTGCTAAGTGCTGGCCCCATCTGTATGTTTTGTATAGTGCTAAGTGCTGGTCCCATCTGTATGTTCTGTATAGTGCTAAGTGCTGGCCCCATCTGTATGTTCTGTATAGTGCTAAGTGCTGATCCCATCTGTATGTTCTGTATAGTGCTAAGTACTGATCCCATCTGTATGTTCTGTATAGTGCTAAATGCCGGCCCCATCTGTATGTTCTGTACAGTGCTAAGTGCTGGCCCCATTTGTATGTTCTGTATAGTGCTAAGTGTTGGCCCCATCTGTATGTTCTGTATAGTGCTAAGTGCCGGCCCCATCTGTATGTTCTGTATAATGCTAAGTGCTGATCCCATCTGTATATTCTGTATAGTGCTAAGTGCTAGCCCCATCTGTATGTTCTGTATAGTGCTAAGTGCTGGCCCCATCTGTATGTTTTGCTTAGTGCTAAGTGCTGGCCCCATCTGTATATTCTGTATAGTGCTAAGTGCTGATCCCATCTGTATGTTCTGTATAGTGCTAAGTGCTGATCCCATCTGTATGTTCTGTATAGTGCTAAGTGCTGGCCCCATCTGTATGTTCTGTATAGTGCTAAGTGCTGGTCCCATCTGTATGTTCTGTTTAGTGCTAAGTGCTGGCCCCATCTGTATGTTCTGTATAGTGCTAAGTGCTGGCTCCATCTGTATGCTCTGTATAATGCTAAGTGCTGGCCCCATCTGTATGTTCTGAATAGTGCTAAGTGCTGGCCCCATCTGTATTTTATGTATAGTGCTATGTGCTGGCCCTATCTGTATGTTCTATATAGTGCTAAGTGCTGGCCCCATCTGTATGTTCTGTATAGTGCTAAGTGCTGGCCCCATCTGTATGTTCTGTATAGTGCTAAGTGCTGGCCCCATCTGTATGTTCTGTATAATGCTAAGTGCTGGCCCCATCTGTATGCTCTGTATAATGCTAAGTGCTGGCCCCATCTGTATGTTCTGAATAGTGCTAAGTGCTGGCCCCATCTGTATTTTATGTATAGTGCTATGTGCTGGCCCTATCTGTATGTTCTATATAGTGCTAAGTGCTGGCCCCATCTGTATGTTCTGTATAGTGCTAAGTGCTGGCTCATCTGTATGTTCTGTATAGTGCTAAGTGCTGGCCCCATCTGTATGTTCTGTATAATGCTAAGTGCTGAACCCATCTGTATGTTCTGTATAGTGCTAAGTGCTGATCCCATCTGTATGTTCTGTATAGTGCTAAGTGCTGGCCCCATCTATATGTTTTGTATAGTGCTAAGTGCTGGCCCCATCTGTATGTTTTGTATAGTGCTTAGTGCTGATCCCATCTGTATGTTCTGCATAGTGCTAAGTGCTGGCCCCATCTGTATGTTCTGTATAGTGCTAAGTGCTGGCCCCATCTGTATGTACTGTATAGTGCTAAGTGCTGGACCCATCAGTATGTTTTGTATTGTGCTAAGTGCTGATCCCATCTGTATGTTCTGTATAGTGCTAAGTGCTGGCCCCATCTGTATGTTCTGTATAGTACTAAGTGCTGGCCCCATCTGTATGTTCTGTATAGTGCTAAGTGCTGGCCCCATCTGTATGTTTTGTATAGTGCTTAGAGCTGATCCCATCTGTATGTTCTGTATAGTACTAAGTGCTGGCCCCATCTGTATGTTCTGTATAGTGCTAAGTGCTGGCCCCATCTGTATGTTTTGTATAGTGCTAAGAGCTGACCACATCTGTATATTCTGTAAAGCGCTAAGTGCAGATCCCATCTGTATTTTCTCTATAGTGCTAAGTGCTGGCCCCATCTTTATGTTCTGTATAGTGCTAAGTGCTGGCCCCATCTGTATGTTTTGTATAGTGCTTAGAGCTGATCCCATCTGTATGTTCTGTATAGTACTAAGTGCTGGCCCCATCTGTATGTTCTGTATAGTGCTAAGTGCTGGCCCCATCTGTAGGTTTTGTATAGTGCTAAGAGCTGGCCACATCTGTATATTCTGTATAGCGCTAAGTGCAGATCCCATCTGTATTTTCTCTATAGTGCTAAGTGCTGGCCCCATCTGTATGTTCTGTATAGTGCTACGTGCTGGCCCCATCTGTATGTACTGTATAGTGCTAAGTTCTGAGCCCATCTGTATGTTCTATATAGTGCTAAGTGCTGATCCAATCTGTATGTTCTGTATAGTGCTAAGTGCTGGCCCCATCTGTATGTTCTGTATAGTGCAAACTGCTGGCCCCATCTGTATGTTCTGAATAGTGCTAAGTGCTGATACCATCAGTATGTTCTGTATAGTGCTAAGTGCTGGCCCCATCTGTATGTTCTGTATAGTGCTAAGTGCTGGTCCCATCTGTATGTTCTGTATAGTGCTAAGTGCTGGCCCCATCTGTATGTTCTGTATAGTGCTAAGTGCTGATCCCATCTGTATGTTCTGTATAGTGCTAAGTGCTAATCCCATCTGTATGTTCTGTATAGTGCTAAGTGCTGGCCCCATCTGTATATTCTGTACAGTGCTAAGTGCTGGCCCCATCTGTATGTTCTGTATAGTGCTAAGTGCTGGCCCCATCTGTATGTTCTGTAAAATGCTAAGTGCTGATCCCATCTGTATATTTTGTATAGTGCTAAGTGCTAGCCCCATCTGTATGTTCTGTATAGTGCTAAGTGCTGGCCACATCTGTATGTTTTGCTTAGTGCTAAGTGCTGGCCCAATCTGTATATTCTGTATAGTGCTAATTGCTGATCCCATCTGTATGTTCTGTATAGTGCTAAGTGCTGGCCCCATCTGTATGCTCTGTATAGTGCTAAGTGCTGGCCCCATCTGTATGTTCTGTATAGTACTAAGTGCTGGCCCCATCTGAATGTTCTGTATAGTGCTAAGTGCTGGCCCCATCTGTATGTTTTGTATAGTGCTTAGAGCTGATCCCATCTGTATGTTCTGTATAGTACTAAGTGCTGGCCCCATCTGTATGTTCTGTATAGTGCTAAGTGCTGGCCCCATCTGTAGGTTTTGTATAGTGCTAAGAGCTGGCCACATCTGTATATTCTGTATAGCGCTAAGTGCAGATCCCATCTGTATTTTCTCTATAGTGCTAAGTGCTGGCCCCATCTGTATGTTCTGTATAGTGCTTAGTTCTGGCCCCATCTGTATGTTCTGTATAGTGCTAAGTGCTGGCCCCATCTGTATGTTCTGTATAGTGCTAAGTGCTGGCCCCATCTGTATGTACTGTATAGTGCTAAATTCTGAGCCCATCTGTATGTTCTATATAGTGCTAAGTGCTGATCCAATCTGTATGTTCTGTATAGTGCTAAGTGCTGGCCCCATCTGTATGTTCTGTATAGTGCAAACTGCTGGCCCCATCTGTATGTTCTGAATAGTGCTAAGTGCTGATACCATCAGTATGTTCTGTATAGTGCTAAGTGCTGGCCCCATCTGTATGTTCTGTATAGTGCTAAGTGCTGGTCCCATCTGTATGTTCTGTATAGTGCTAAGTGCTGGCCCCATCTGTATGTTCTGTATAGTGCTAAGTGCTGATCCTATCTGTATGTTCTGTATAGTGCTAAGTGCTAATCCCATCTGTATGTTCTGTATAGTGCTAAGTGCTGGCCCCATCTGTATTCTGTATAGTGCTAAGTGCTGGCCCGATCTGTATGTTCCGTATAATGCGAAGTGCTGATCCCATCTGTATATTCTGTATAGTGCTAAGTGCTAGCCCCATCTGTATGTTCTGTATAGTGCTAAGTGCTGGCCCCATCTGTATGTTTTGCTTAGTGCTAAGTGCTGGCCCCATCTGTATATTCTGTATAGTGCTAAGTGCTGATCCCATCTGTATGTTCTGTATAGTGCTAAGTGCTGATCCCATCTGTATGTTCTGTATAGTGCTAAGTGCTGGCCCCATCTGTATGTTCTGTATAGTGCTAAGTGCTGGTCCCATCTGTATGTTCTGTATAGTGCTAAGTGCTGGCCCCATCTGTATGTTCTGTATAGTGCTAAGTGCTGATCCCATCTGTATGTTCTGTATAGTGCTAAGTGCTGATCCCATCTGTATGTTCTGTATAGTGCTAAGTGCTGATCCCATCTGTATGTTCTGTATAGTGCTAAATGCTGGCCCCATCTGTATGTTCTGTACAGTGCTAAGTGCTGGCCCCATTTGTATGTTCTGTATAGTGCTAAGTGTTGGCCCCATCTGTATGTTCTGTATAGTGCTAAGTGCCGGCCCCATCTGTATGTTCTGTATAATGCTAAGTGCTGATCCCATCTGTATATTCTGTATAGTGCTAAGTGCTAGCCCCATCTGTATGTTCTGTATAGTGCTAAGTGCTGGCCCCATCTGTATGTTTTGCTTAGTGCTAAGTGCTGGCCCCATCTGTATATTCTGTATAGTGCTAAGTGCTGATCCCATCTGTATGTTCTGTATAGTGCTAAGTGCTGATCCCATCTGTATGTTCTGTATAGTGCTAAGTGCTGGCCCCATCTGTATGTTCTGTATAATGCTAAGTGCTGGTCCCATCTGTATGTTCTGTTTAGTGCTAAGTGCTGGCCCCATCTGTATGTTCTGTTTAGTGCTAAGTGCTGGCCCCATCTGTATGCTCTGTATAATGCTAAGTGCTGGCCCCATCTGTATGTTCTGAATAGTGCTAAGTGCTGGCCCCTTCTGTATTTTATGTATAGTGCTATGTGCTGGCCCTATCTGTATGTTCTATATAGTGCTAAGTGCTGGCCCCATCTGTATGTTCTGTATAGTGCTAAGTGCTGGCCCCATCTGTATGTTCTGTATAGTGCTAAGTGCTGGCCCCATCTGTATGTTCTGTATAATGCTAAGTGCTGATCCCATCTGTATGTTCTGTATAGTGCTAAGTGCTGAACCCATCTGTATGTTCTGTATAGTGCTAAGTGCTGATCCCATCTGTATGTTCTGTATAGTGCTAAGTGCTGGCCCCATCTATATGTTTTGTATAGTGCTAAGTGCTGGCCCCATCTGTATGTTCTGTATAGTACTAAGTGCTGGTCCCACCTGTATGTTCTGTATAGTTCTAAGTGCTGGCCCCATCTTTATGTTTTGTATAGTGCTAAGGTCTGATACCATCTGTATGTTCTGTATAGTGCTAAGTGCTGATCCCATCTGTATGTTTTGTATAGTGCTAAGTGCTGATCCCATCTGTATGTTCTGTATAGTGCTAACTGCTGATCCCATCTGTATGTTCTATATAGTGCTAAGTGCTGGCCCCATCTGTATGTTCTGTATAGTGCTAAGTTTTTTGCCCCATCTGTATGTTCTGCATAGTGCTAAGTGCTAATCCCATCTGTATGTTCTGTATTGTGCTAAGTGCTGATCCCATCTGTATGTTTTGTATAGTGCTAAGTGCTGGCCCCATCTTTATGTTTTGTATAGTGCTAAGTGCTGGCCCCATCTGTATGTTCTGTATAGTGCTAAGTGCTGATCCCATCTGTATGCTCTGTATAGTGCTAAGTGCTGGCCCCATCTGTATGTTCTGCAAAGTGCTAATCCCATCTGTATGTTCTGTATAGTGCTAAGTGCTGATCCCATCTGTATGTTTTGTATAGTGCTAAGTGCTCGCCCCATCTGTATGTTCTGTATAGTGCTAAGTGCTGGCCTCATCTGTATGTTCTGTATAGTGCTAATTGCTGGCCCCATCTGTATGTTCTGTATAGTGCTAAGTGCTGGCCCCATCTGTATGTTTTGTATTACTCCCTCTCCCCCACTCGAGGATCTATGTTTTGTACAGTGTTCTCAACACCAATCCCCCATACATACACACACACCTCCTGCATGCCATCCTCTTGCACTTCTTCAGCCCTGTTTGCCTCTGCTAAGTGGCCCCCTCTAGTTCTCTGCAGCAAAGTGCTGATGCTCTTCCTGTCTATGGCTGGCAGAGTCATGATGTCATTACATCAGGTCCGCGATGCTGCTGGCAACTCTGGACTGGTCACTTTTACTGGGCCTCCTCACTTTTACTGGCCACCAAAAAAGAATGTGTAGTGAGGACACCTGAACTGCTGGGACTGCAATAGTTGCTGATTAACTGAGGGGAGGGGTGGTTGCTCTCCCTGTGCCCCAACATGGCTTTACTACTGCATATGATATGAGATAGGGGCTGGGTATGGGAAGCCAGCTCTCAGGTTCCCAACACTGGCATCCTGACAGGGATAGGATACTGACACCTGTTGGTAAGTATCCTAACCCAAACCCTAAACCTAACCCTCCATCCCCGCAGCCTAATCCTAATGCTCCCCACCCCCCCGTGCGCCGCCTAAACCTAACCTCCCCGCAGCCTAACCCTAACCCTCCTCCCCGCAGCCTAAACCTCCCAACACAGCCTAACCCTCCCCCTAGTGCGTAATCCTAACCCCTTAACCCAAATACTTACCATCAGGATTCCGGTAGGTCGGGATGCTGGCACCAGGATTCTGACTGGTGATGGGATTCCGGCATTCTGAGCACCAGTATCCCAACAGCCAGTATATAAACTACATCCCTGAGATAGCAGCTGGAGAACAAGGTGGAACAGAATACCTCATGGACAGAGCAATAAGAGCAGAGGGGTGCATGCCTAATATAGATATATCGGGAAACAAATCAGTTAGTTAATCTGACATTTTGATGCGAAGCAGAGGACAGGAGAGATGCTGTGCTGCTATCTGATCTCAATGTAGCAGATTCTGGCTTTCAAAATCCTTTCCAAGGGTAATTTGATGTTAGGTGGAAGTCGTTAATTACCCGGGCGACCAAGAGGAGTGGTCAGGTTGGCGGTCACAGAACTCCTTGCAAAAAGTAATCCCAACAAGAGGATCAGGTCTGAAAGTAAAGTGGATAAACACTGACAGTGATCCAAGATGGACCCTTCTCCTTCATCATTCATCCTCATTACAGAGACCAGGGCCACAACCAAGGGGGGGCTAGAGGTGCATGTGCACCGGGTGCCGGATTGCAGGGGGTGAAAAAAGCTGACTCGAGGTGGCTTGGGGGCTGCAGACTCAGAAAATGGCCATCCAAAAATGGCCACCGCCGAAGAGGAGACAAATGCTAGAGGTCCTTACTGGCCCTCTAGTGTCTGTCTCCTCCTTGGTGGCGGCCATTTTTGGATGGCCGTTTTCAGCAAATTCCATGCGGACTAGCCATCCGCATGGACTCTGCTGAACACGACCATCCAAAAATGGCCACCGCCTAGGAGGAGACAGATGCTAGAGGTCCTACTGGACCTCTAGTGTCTGTTAAGCCAGCGCAATGCACACAGTGTTCACGGCACCGGGAATGCTGGCGCTGCCGGGAGAAGATGCTGAAAGCTGCATCTTCTCCCATGAAATCCCCTGGCAATGAGCATAAACCTCCCTGGCAACAAGCATGAAACCCCATGGCAAGAAGCACAAACCTCATGGCAACGAGCATAAACCCCATGGCAACGAGCATGTAACCCCTGGCAACGAGCATCTAACCCCTGGCAATGAGCATAAACCCCATGGCAACGAGCAATAAACCCCATGGCAATGAGAATAAACTCCATGGCAACAAGCATGAAACCCCATGGCAACGAGCATGAAACCCCTGACAACGAGCAGGTCATTTTAAAGTAATTAGAAGCCTTACTGTGGGGTATAAAATGGTGTTGGGCAAATATGTAAGTGGCACTTTGGTGATAGGCATTACCGTGTGTGGTATAATGTGTAATGGGCATTATGGTGGGTGGAATAATGTAAGTCACTATACCAGGGACGTCTGAGTAGTGCACTGCCTTATGGAGGAGCAAGGACAAACTTCAGGTACAGAAAGGGAGGGGGCGCAAAATTGCTGCCTTGCACCGGGTGACAGATCTCCTAGTTTCGGCCCTGCAGAGACAGAGATTATTAAATGAAAAGCCCCTCACACTGAGAGACTGCACAGGAGCTGGTCAGTAAATATAAATGAAGTTCTAATAGGAACTGACAAGTTTCCCTTTGAACCTAAAAGCCACACAATGAACAGTCACCTGGCTCTATTACAGACATCTAGCATATGACCAGGGGTTAAAGTGGACAGGAACGGGGTGGAACTGAGTTCCGTCACCTCTAATGGTTGGTGGTACTAGTTCCACCTCCACCAAGTCCCTGCACAGAAGTCCCACAGACAGAGAGCAACTCTCTGTCTGCCTAGGGAGTCTCAGAGTCTTCAGAGGTCCCTCATTTCAGATAAACCAGCATATAGGTAAGGATTGAATCAAGCGAAGGCAATACATAGGGGTTGCAAAAAAACAATAGGCATCCAAGTGACATAGACTAATTTGTGGGGACCCCATAAAAAAACTCAGAGGCACGGCAGAAAAAGAACACTGATGATATAGAACTTTTTTTTTTTTAAGTGTTCTATCATTGTAGTCTCAGCTGATGGCAGAAGTGCTAAAAAAAGCCTCTAAAATGTATTTCACACTGCCATAGCCCCAAAAGCTCCTCAGGCCCCCGCCATTCACTTTACCGTTTCCTATACATAATAGTGTGTGTGTAAAGAACAGTTTTCACACTTGTTTTGGCCAGTCAGACCAGCGTGTTGGGGGGAAAGGTGGGGAGTAGATGGCGGGGGAGATAAGTTCCCCCACCTCTCCAGGACCACTTTAAGCCCTGCATATGACAATGGTTGTACAGTGTGTACACTCTGTGCAACCATCGTGAATGAGGCTTATGTATACTCCACATTGCACATCAGATAGGATGATGTGATGAATGATGTGTATAAGTGACAGATTGGGAGTACACACTACGTGATGGTTGTGCACCATGGTCACAGGTACCACAACAAATCATGTAGTGTGTACCCAGCTTAAGACAACCTTTACTGATCCCTACCAGCTGGATCATATGCTAGATGTCTGTATGACGAGACATGCCATGTACCATCGGAAGGACCCTTGGATGATTGGTACATTGTTGAGGTGTGTGCCCAGCTTTAGTCAAAAGTCTTAGAACCAGTTGACGGTTCTCCCTTCATGATCTGTCACAGTACTGTAGATACAGAGACTACTGGTTAAGATGAAATAACTCTTCAGAGGGATTACATCAATTAATATATTCTCACCATCAGGAATATAGCCAATGGACAAATACACTAATCTCTCCTACTCTTGGTCCATGACTGTATATTGTAATCTGAAAGATATTATCCCGGGCAGCACAAACTCATGTGTACCACCAATGTAAAACCAGATGTACTGTATGTAAGATTTACAGTATAAAATATATGTATGATCTTAATAAGATAATAATATAAGTATATTATCTTAATAAGAAAAAGTGATATGTATATTTGTACTTATGTAAACTTTAGTTGTTTATTTATATATTAGATGTAAGTAACTAGAACTGCATTATATATTCTGAAACGTTTACTAATTGTCATTTGTTAGTAAATATATTTTCTCAAATCATTTGACTTTAGGGAGTTCATTAGAGATTATTAATAGGGTCAGTTATAGGTTATACCCTAGTAATTGAGTTGAGAGTAAGAGAGGGTTATTACAGGGGCTTCCTGAGTCAGTCCCTGGATGATGTCATCTTTTCATAACTAGATCTGTGAACTGACTAGGGTGGTGGCAGTTCAATGTTCTGTTCAACATATGGAATATTATTCATCTACCTAAGTTATTTCAAGCAAGAAGGGGTTACACTTGAATGTAGTCAGCTCCAGGGCAATCCCCTTATGGTGATGTGCTAACATCAAGGAAGATAAACTTAACTTAAGTAAACTTTACACAAGCCTACTTAAGTAGGTTTGTGTAAAGTTTCCTCCCCCTCTTTTGCCTCTCCATTAAAAAATGGCGGCCTATGAGGAACAGTCATAGGACATAGCACAATAATGTGACTCCATTTTAACAAAGATTTATTCAAACAATAATGAAATAAACAATAATGTATCCTAAGATCTATAAAGATTGATTCCAGCAGGAAGTTGGATGTATAAAGGCATAAAGGAGTGCATATTTTGGGGAATACGTACTCTCCCTTTTCTTTCTGTCCTCCAATTCTATCTACTGGCTAGTCCTACCTCTTGTGCGCACAACCAGAATCCCAATGCATTTTGAGCCCACTACTCTTGACAAGACAATTGCCTTGACTTGTTAAAAAAAACCCTGAGCTCAAACTAAATAGGAGACAAAAAGAAAAGGGAAGATCCGGAGTTTCCCATCTTTTTACTCTCTACCTGACTTTATACATTGGACTTCTGCTAGGAACCCTGCCATAGAAATATACTAACTCAGGACCCATAAGACACTCAGGAACCAATAAGACAATGGATGTCAACTGGCCACAGTGAGTCGGTCCAAGCAGGAGGAACCAGAATGCAGCAAATAGATTCCATAGTGTGTTTCAAAGAAATTGGAGCCAGCAGCAGGTTTTGTCTGAAACGAGAATGGACTGAACACACCCGTTTACTGTATCAGTTAATGCTAAAGAAATTATAAGAGTACTAGGGGTGGTTTCAGGGAGGGGAGGGCCCGTGTGCAGACCCCTCCTCTATGGCAGTGCAGTAGACTCTGGCTTTGTGGAGGAACATTGCATCCGCATCATGTTCCTGGTGACTTCTACAGGAAATTGGCACAGTGACTCTGCAGTGCCAGCCGACAGAGCCAGCCCTAGGCATAGGCATTCTAAGCAAATGCCTAGGGCGACTGGAATGCCTAGGGGCATCCACGGCTCTGCATCTCTGCCCCCGCTGCCGCAAACAGAGCTCGGCTCCGATCGGGCAGCGCAGCAGTCAGCCAGATAGGCAGTCAGGTGACTGTGTTGACAGCTGAGCCATAGCCCCCTTGTCTGCCATTTCGCTCCGGTCAAAGCACCGCCGGCCATTTCTTGAAGGCTGGAGGCGGAGCACAGCACTCTGCACCCTGTGTGGTGACACACTCCACCTCAGCCACACAGCACAGTGCACATTGCGTTCCACTCCCTCCTCTACACTGCTCGCCAGGGGGGGGTGACGGAATGATACCGAGGCTGTAGTTTTTGGAGATTTCTGTTTAAATTAGTGGGGCTGCCGGGTGGCTGTTTCCCCTGCTGCTACTGGCAGCCCCCCCCCTGGGAAAATAGCTTAGTAGCTTCAGCAGCATGCTCGGAGGCTGAGCAGCTCCACCTCCTTGAGCTCTGCAAGCTGCTTGTAGTACGCAGACGTTATGTCGCGCATACCGTCAGTGTGAAGAGGGGAACCGCCAGCGGTCTTGCAGCTGCTGCTGCTGCTGCTCGGGGCCGAGTCCATCAACCTTCACCTTGAAATGTTGAAGAATAAGGAACACAGGCAGCACTCGTTTTGTGTATGACTTCAAACACAATCGCAGCTCCTCCTCCTTATGCAGTAGAGCCAGTGACTCCTCCTCTGCTCCCTTACGCTGGCTGGCCGCTGAACTGAATAACAGGCATGGAAGTCAAAGTGACTGATTTCCACTTATCTGCCTGCCCTGCTTTCTGAAATCTGATTGTGAACTGACAGGGCAGCAGTGCTCAGTACAGGAAGAGGCGTGATTAGCAACTAAAGAGTCACCAGATGTCCCCGTCTGCTCCAAGTCCAGCCCGCCCACACATGAGCCCAACTGCCCTGATCCGTTTATCCAAGCCCACACCTGACTCTTGCGTGCTTGTCTGTCTAACCAATGGTCTGTGTCATTCACTCCCTGCCCCTACCCCCCCCTCCGTGTGTCACCCACTGCCTCTCTCTCTTCACTCTTTATCACAAATGTAGTATTTGCACTTGTCTCCATCTGTACCTACTCATGTGTGTCTGTATCTGTACCCATATGTGTCTTTGCTTAGCCATCTGTGCCACTGCCTGTACCAATGTGTGCCTGTGTCTGTAGGTATGTCATTCCTCTGCCCGTACCCATGTGTGCCACAGCCCGTACTCACGTGTGCCTGCCTGTAGCTATATGTTCCTCTGCCCGTACCCACTTGTGCCTGTAGTTGTGTTCCTCTGCCTGTACCCATGTGTGTCTCTGCCTGTACCCATGTGTGTCTCTGCCCATACCCACGTGTGCCTGTGTATGTATCTATATGTTCCTGTACCCACGTGTACTTGTGTCTGTAGTCATGTGTTCCTCTCCCTGTACCCACGTGTGCATCTGCCCATACCCATGTCTGTCTCTGCCCATACTCATGTGTGCCCATATCCATGTGCTCCTGTGTCCGTAGCTATATGTTCCTCTGCCCTTACCCATGTGTGCTTGTGTCTGTAGTTATGTGTTCACGTATAAACACTAAGATTTTTGGTGGGATGATCTGCTAGGGGGCACCATCCAGAATTTTGCCTAGGGCACCAAATTGGCTAGGGCCGGCTCTGCCAGCCGATGTGGTACCGCACACCTTGCACCCATTATACTGTATATACCCCAATGGAGAGGACATTTATGTTATGCATTTTCTAATAACATTGAACATTTTTTGGAAACATATACAGTCATATGAATGACAGTGATACAGTTCTGTCTATCTATCTACTTTCTGTATTCACACTTTTTAGCACTTTGGATAAATAGGTCGTTTTCAGGTGGAAAAAGTTTCATCACTGCCTAAAAAAAGCAGTTATCATGTGTTAGGCATAGAAGTATTCCCTAACGTATTGTATAAAAAAAAGCAATTATTACTGCTAAATTAATAAAAATATTAATAAATAATTACCTCTGATTTACAGGCAGGTATATAGAGACTGGCAGGTCATCCTTCATTTAGTATTTTAATTGAGGTTGATGAACCTTTGAGAAGAACTTTGTGACTTTGACTGGTATTAGGACATTATAGGGGCCCAGGACAGACAAAACAGGCAGGTCCCTCCTCCCCCCCGTGTTGCTGAACCTCCAGTAGTGTCTCTCCAGTCCCATAGTCCTCTTCTGTCTCTTTAGTCCCCCTCCCTCTGTCTCCCCAGCTAGCCCCCCTTCCCTCTCCCCAGCAATAAGGCGATTACCAAGTTCCCTGTAATGATCCTGTGTGTCTGCTTGTTGCATTTCAAGTGGATCCTCTTTTTTCCAATGCTTTTAGAAAGGATATCCACTCGAATCGTGACAAGCGGACACTTTATTCACCATCTGCCAGGACATTCAGAGGGATTTTAAAGGAACATCCTTTCCGGAGCACCTCATTATCATTCTGACATGTTTTTCAAACATCTATATCTGGTATAGCCATGTATCTCAAGTATCCTCAGCTCCCCCACTCTCTTCTGTGACTCTTCATGACCAACCAGCCTGTGTCTCTCCATGGATTCCCTCAGCTCCCCCCACCCCCTGTGTCTCTCCATGGTCTCACTCAGCTCCACCCCCTGTCTCTCTAAATGGCCTCTCTCATCTCACCACTACTCCCATGTCTCTCTATGGCCTCAGGTCCCCTCTAGCCATCTGTGTCTCTCCATGGCCACAGCTACCCCTGTGTCTTTCCATGGCCAACCTCAGCTCCCTATATTCCTGTGTCTCTCCATTTCCTCCCTCAGCTCCTACCCCATGCCAGTGCATTGGAATGCCATTGCAGGGACATGCATAAATTATCCACTGCAATGCCATATGCAGCTCAAGTGCTCAGTGCATGCGATGAGGTTAGCAATTTCTGAATAAGGTCAGAGCTTGTGCAAGTGTGCATGAGGCTGCGATGGTGCTCGTTGTTACCGATAGTTTTGCAGTCTTGCTAAACATTAAGGATGTGTGTAAGGTAAGGTGGGCATCCCTATGTAATGCTGTGACGGCATAGCGATCACAAAGGATTAGCATATCATCGCAGCCAGACCACAATCACAGTTGCGATCCATAGTGAATCAGGCCCTGTGCCTCTCCATGGCCTCAGCTGGTCTCAGCCCCCCCTATATCTCCGTGGTCTCATCTCCACCCCCTTCTCCCTGTGTATCTCCATGGTATCAGCTACTCTCCCCGAGTATCTCCATGGTCCAAGCCACTCTCATCTACCTCCATGGTATCAGCTCCCTCCCCTGTGTTTTGCCATGATCTCAGTTCCTCCCCCCCTGTGTATCTCCATGGTCTCAACTCCTACCACCCTCCCCCTGTGTATCTCCATGGTTTCAGCTTCTCCCCTCCTGTGTAACTCTAGGATCTCAGCTCCCCCCACTGTGTATCTCTATGGTCTCAGCTTCCCCCGTGTATCTCCATGGTCTCAGCTCCTCCCCCAGACCTCCCTCTGTGTGTCTCCATGCTCTTTAGGTCCCATCTTTTGTCTCCCCCCTGTGTGTCTCTATGGTTTTCAACTCCCATCTTTTGTCTCCCCCTCTGCCCTCACCCCATGACCTCCCTCAGCTCCGTCCCCTTCTCTCCAGCAGCCACTTACCTCTCCTACATGGCCTGGTCTCTGCAGGGCTCCTCACCTCGGTAGCATGGCAGCGGCTCCTCCCAGGGCTGCCAAGAGAAATCCTGGGCCCCGGTACAGTAACTTCCCAGGGCACCCCTGGAGGGGGTGTGGCCACAGCATGTTAGGGGCAGGGCTGCACATCTTTGGGGGCATGTCTAGCATGTGAGAAGCAGCGACCCACAGGAGCATGACATAGCTACCAGTAGCTGGGAGTAAAGTATTCATAATACCAGTACATCCAGGATATGTACTAAATAAATATGATATAATATACTTATATATAATGTATATGTGATATAATATATATATATATATTAGGGATGTGCGCCGGACCATTTTTGCCGGATTTGGATTTGGTTCTAATTCGTCGTCCGGCTTTGGATTTGGATTTGGATTTGCCAAACTGCGGTGACTGGCTTTGGATTTGAATTTGGATTTGGATTTGGATGTGGATTTTTTTACAAAAATTGACAAAAAAAGCTAAAATCACATAAATTGGTCTTTTTTTTCTTCCTAGAGTATTATTAACCTCAATAACATTAATTTCCAGTCAATTGAGACCATATCACAGCTTATAATATTGTTTTCAACATTATTGGCCAAAGGTTGCAGTGAGCTGACTGGTTACTAAGCGACAAAGCAGCGGCACAACGACACAGACACCACAGTATAAAGCACATCTATGACACATTGCCACACAGCAGTGGCAGAAATGAAAAGTAGTGCACCCACCCAGTGGGTACGGCCAGCAGAGTCACAGTACTTGTTTACATAGTGGGCTACGGCCCAAGGAGTCACAGTGCACAATCTTATTCACATTACACCGCACATAGGGCCTGATTCACATTACACCATAAAGTAGTGTCTCTTATTTATGTTACGACACACAGTAGTGCCCCTTTTACACAATGCCCACAGTAGTGCCCCTTTTACACAATGCCCACAGTAGTGCCCCTTTTACACAATGCCCACCGTAGCGGTGTCCCTTACACAATGCCCCCAGCAGTGGGGCCCCCTATGCAGTCCCCTTAGTAGTAGGGTCCCCTATGCAGTGCCCCCAGTAGAATGCCCCCCAGTAGTATGCCCCCCATTATCAGGCCCCCTCAGTAGTATGCCCCCCATTAGCATGCCACCCAGTAGTATTGCCCCCATTAGCAGGCCCCCCAGTAGTATGCCCCCCATTAGCATGCCACCCAGTAGTATGCCCCCCATTAGCAGGCCCCCCCAGTAGTATGCCCCCCAGTAGTATGCCCCCCCAGTAGTAGGCTGCCCCAGTAGCAGGCCCCCCCAGTAGTAGGCTGCCCCAGTATTAGCCCCCCCTGTAGTATGGCCCCCCCTGTAGTAGTATGCCCCCCCCAGTAGTAGTAAGCCCCCCAGTAGTATGCCCCCCCAGTAGTATGGCCCCTCAGTAGTATGGCCCCCCCAGTAGCAGACCCCCCCAGTAGCAGACCACCCCCCAGTAGTAAGCCCCCCCCCAGTAGTATAGCCCCTCAGTAGTATGGACCCCAGTAGCAGACCCCCCCTAGTAGCAGACCCCCCCAGTAGTATAGCCCCCTCCAGTAGTATAGCCACCCCCAGTAGCAGACCCCCCCAGTAGTATAGCCCCCCCCAGTAGCAGGCCCCCCCAGTAGTATGGACCCCCAGTAGCAGACCCCCCCCAGTAGCGCCCCCGGCCCTTGCACAAGTAAAAAGAAAAAACTTACCTGTATCCCCGCTCCCGCGCCGTCCGCTCTGCTGTCACACGCTGAGGAGGGAGCCGGAAGACGGAGCTCATGTGTGAGCTCCAGCCGGCTCCCTCCGTGCAGCAGGCAATGAGAGTCTGTGTGACTCTCATTGGCTGCTGTAACAAACACACAGCTGCCGCTGGCGGCTGTGTGTTTGTATCTGTGTAGGGCAGAGCGCTATCACAGCGCTCTGCCCTACACAATAGGAGCCCTGATGTCGGATTCTCTAGTGAGAATCCGACATCAGGCGGCCGCCGTTCGGCCCCGAACGGGGATCCGAGTCAAGCGGGGAACACCCGAACAGGGTTCGGGTGGACTCGGATCCCCAATGTTCGGAGCGGTTCGGATTCCACAGAATCCGAACCGCTCATCTCTAATATATATATATATACTGTGTATATATATATATATATATATATATGGTATATCACATATACATTATATATATATAATTTTTTTTACACATATATATATAGGGATACGTTTAGGAATCCCGACCGCCGGCTTCCCGAATCCTCTATCCCGCCTAGGGTTAAATGACAGGCATCCAAAATCTAAATGCCTGTCATTTTCCCGACGCCGGGAAACAGGCACCTGGCATCCCGATCGAAGGGACGCAAGGGCGCCGCGAGTGGACAGCTGCAGGGGGGTAAGGTTAGGTTTAGGGTACCCGGGGGGATTTTGGGTTAGGCATCCCCCCGGAAGGGTTAGGGTTAGGCTAGGGGGAGGGAGGGTTAGGGTTAGGCACCCCCGGGGGGACTTAGGGTTAGGCAGCGGGGAAGGGGGGTTAGGGTTAGGCACTTAGAGGGGGGAGGTTAGGGTTAGGGGGGTTGGTTAGGTTAGTTAATACTTACCTTAGGGACGATGAGGATTTCCAGCGCTGTCGGGCTTCCGCTGCCGGGCTCTGCTGTTTTGTCGGGCTGCCGCTGCCGGGGATCAAACTGCCGGTCATGCGGCAGCTGGGATCCCATACCGAATGCATATATATATTACACACATTTAGATATATACTTATTATATAAATTATATACCATATTTATATAATAAGTATATATCTAAACATGCGTAATATATATGTGTAATATATATATATATATATATATATATGTGTGTGTGTATATATATATATATATATATTAATATTATACATATGAACATATATCTCTAATATGCACTTGATGGACAGTTACTCACACAGTGACTCGGAGACTCACACAGTAGAGTCAGTCAGTGGCGGGCTCGGGCTCTTCCCTTCAGCCAGTCTCCCCCTTGCCTGCTGAGTAGTACTGCGCCAAAGAAGCAACATGGAGGATGGATGCACGCGCAACACTCACCTGCCTGCTCTGTCTGTGTAGTCCCTCAGTTGCCGCCCGCCGCCAGGTAATGGTGCCGCACTACCTGCTGGTGATGAGAGTCTCGCGAGATGATGATGTCATCATCTCGTGAGTGCATCAGCTCCGCAGTGGCACGGCTGCAGCCTGCAACTGCAAGTAAGACAAGTGACACAGTCTGTGTGACACACAGACAGTGTGATGCGGTGACTGGCATAAACCCTTGCCTTCCCCCCCACCCCGAACTGCCACCCGCCACTGCCGGCGGTTGGTTTGGTAAAGGTGGCTGATTAAAAAAAAAAGGCTGAAAAAAAAAAACCACCAGTTTGCTTCCCGGCGGCCCGGGCCCCCTGCCATGCCCCGGGCCCGAGTAATCTGTACCCGCTCCTCCCCTCTCGGCGCCCCTGGCTCCTCCTCTGTTCTTCTGTGGCAGCGAGACAAGTCTTTCTAGTATAACAATAGAGCATACATTAGGGTACTTACTTGGAAAGTTGGGCACCACCCCTCAGGTGACAGTTTGTGTAAAACTACAGATGGTTTATAGTTGTCCCAAAACCTCTCCAAAAGTTGACTCCCTTAGACATATTTTGTGAAGCGCATGACACACACAGTAAATCTTATATATGCTAGTATTACACTTCAGCAATAACCTAGGGGGAGATTTATCAAAGCTTGGAGAGAGATAGAGTTAAGAAAGTACCAACCAATCAGCTCCAGCCATTTTTCAAACACAGCCTGTATATGACAGTTAGGAGCTGATTGGTTAGCACTTTATCTCTCTCCACTTTATCTCTTTCCAAGCTTTCAAACATCTCCCCATAGTTCCATACAGTTACATAACTGATTATGGGGTCTATTTACTAAGCAGTGCTAGGAGACAGAGGGGTCTATTTACTAAGCAGTGTTAGGAGAAGTGAAAAGTGAAGAGTGAAAAGTGGTAAGGTGCCAGCCAATCAGCTCCCAACTGTAATTTTTCAAACACAGCCTGTGAGATGGCAGTTAGGAGCTGATTGGCTGGCACCTTATCGCTTTTCACTCTTCACTTTTCACTTATCCTAACACTGCTTAGTAAATAGACCCCAAAGTGAAAAGTGATCAGAAAGTGATAAGGTGCCAGCCAATCAGCTCCCAACTGTCATCTCACAGGCTGTGTTTGAAAATGACAGTTGGGAGCTGATTGGCTGGCACCTTATCACTTTCTCATCCCTTTTCACTCTGTCTCCTAACACTGGTTAGTACATAGACTCCTATATTTGCAGATAAGAGTAACTGACATATTGTTTTCACTGAGACTGTTTAAAGTGGACTTGTCACCTACATACGGTGGATGGAGCAATTATGCGGGCTGATACTTATTTGCATGTACATGCAGCCTAGTTTCCTTGGGAATTAATAGGCTAAATATTGGTTCAGCCAACATAATGACTGAAAAAGACCCTCAGTCGTGTGATTGGAAACTGTGCAGCGTCAGATACCGTTATCATGACACTTGACACCTGAAATGCGCTCGACAGATTTATAATCTCCCAAGCAGATTCTAGTATTTGTTAAGCCATACATACTTTTGTGACTAGTCACAATTAAATACTTGTGTGCTAAACAATGGATATAATTTCCAAATATACTTTGTATTAGCATGTTAAAGAAAATATAGGAATATTGTAACCAATAAGGTATATAAGGTATTAAAGTCTAACAGAGAACACCGATTTAAGTGCTGAATACTCTCATTTCATGTTCCACAGCGCCATCTAGCACAGAAAGACAGATCTTACACCTCGTATCTGCCAAGTTAAATTTGGTTACCTTTCAGAGTTTACCCGATACATTGTCCATCTGGTTTTGAAATACAATACATTGTAAAAACAATTTGCATAATGTGCAGTAGTGTCTTGGAAGCAATGACAGCTATGTAAATCACTCAACTGTAACTGTATGAACATTTTGCTGAAATTATTATCAATTATTTCTTTCTCTGTGCAGTAGAAGCTTCATAGAATGATCTCAGCAGTCTAATTGAAGCTATTCTAAGTAAACAGCAAACCCAATCTTAAAAGGACATTGCAAAAATCCGCAGCTCACACCTGTTCAATGTTTAACTTTGTTAAATTTATATTAGCAGTGTAATTATTCTGGGATAACAGTTTTTATACATATTGAATTTGGTTGGAATGAAAGATGAATGAATAAACTTAAATAATTAAGATCAAACTATTTGATCTTTTCACTGTTAAAATAAGGCAACTTGTTTTAGAACGTTTGCTTAAAATAAAAGGACACCATATATATCAAATATTTTGTATACTGTAGCATTAACAGTAATAAGTTGAATATTTGTTCTTTTAAAAATGAATCGTCTCCTGGAACCCTCTTTTTTGTTTACTGGGGTTACACCTGGCATGAGGGAGGACCCCAAGAAATGTACCTGTAATAAGACCAGTATTTTGCTAGACTGGGGCTAAATCATGTAGCTGATCAAGGTCCACTGGTGTCCACTCTTTCCTACAGAAAAAGAGGTCCCAGGGAAGAGTCCCTCACAGTGGCGGTTCCAGGGGTGGGGCTCCAAAATTCAAATAGGGTTACCATACCAGTAGCACCCCAAATGCTGCCAAATATTGTCATCCGGCACTCACTAGTAGTTGGTGTGCTCCCCTATTTGAATTTTGGACTGCTCTGCATTCCCACCTCTGGAGCCACCACTGGTCCCTACTGACCTGTACAGGTCTCCTGCATGGTTTTTCCATAGGAGGAAATACATAAAAACCTTTATGAGGACACCTACTGCTGGATTTCTTGAGAAGGATGGGACTTGTGGAATTTCTTGTGGAGTCTGCAAGAAACCTATGAAAATGAAGACCGAAGAGCATTCCAAGAAAATTAAAAGATAAAGCTACATTACAGACATGCACAAGGTATGAAAAGGCTACAAAATTATTTCCAAGTGCTTAGATATCCCAGTGAGCAAGGTTGGAACAATTGTGAGGAGATGGAAGCAGCATCAATCAAACCCAGGCACTGCCTTGACATGGCTGCCCCTCAACACTTAGCATCAGAGTAGAAGGAGACTTGTAAGGAAACCACAGAGAGGACATCTACCTGTATCACAAGAGTTCTGTTGCCCGGGACTGGAGTGAATGTGTAATTGTCAACCATATCAAGAGCTCTGCATACAACTGGGCTGTATGTCATGGTGCGTAGACAGAAGACATTACTGGAGAAAAACCACATCACAGCACATATGGAATTTTCCTAGAAAATATCAGTGACCCAACAAAAATGTGGTTCAAGGTTTTGAGGTTAGATGAGAAAAAATAAAAAATGTTTTGCCCCAATTAAAAATGCTATTTGTGCAACAAACATAACACTACCCACTCCCTGGCAAACACCTCCAACACGGTGAAGTATGGGGGCAGGGTTGGACTGGCCCACAGGGGTGCAGGGGAAATCCCCGGTGGGCCCCACTGCCTGGGGGCCCCACCACTTGCTTTAATGTCAGGTTTCAGACTGTACACTTGAATTATACATTGTTACTCTATTATAGGGTCAGTTACATGGTCTCCATTGTCTGTTCAAGCCTCTGCGGGGGCTGACCCCATCCCCTGTGGTTACTGGCCACACCCCAAAGCATGGGCCCTACCACTGCATTCCGCCGGTGGGCCCTTCGTGCTCCAGTCCGACACTGTATGGGGGCAGCAGCCTCATGAAAATTGCAGTCTACAAGCATCATCCAAACTGTGTGCAAACCTGATATGAACTTACCGCAACAGACTTAAAGTTGTTAATGCAGCAAAATGTTTTTACCAAACAGAGGTGAAGAATGGGTGGGGGGCTGTGTACTAAATACAAGGGCCTGGGCTTTTTGGAGGTTGCCCAGTGGGTGCCCGGGTCATCTGCTGAGGGGTGGAGCTTCTCATGGTATTTTTCTTTTTCGGAGGTGATGTGACCATGCCTCCCTGTTTTGACCATGCCTTCTCCCTCCCAGTATCGGGGCCCTGTTCAAGTCTCGGTGGCCTTGCTACAAGTATTAGTCTGTTGGGGTTGAATACTTACGCATGCAGCATTTTCAGTTTTAACGTAAGAGAAATACTTATGAATCCAGGTCACCCACCTCACATAATATACCAGTCCGATGCATGCTTGTCACAGATAAGCTTCAGTAGACAATTAGTGGTACACATGAGATAAAATGATATTATCCTGAGACGCTCCTGAGTATTAGAACCGCAGGGCCAGACTTGTTGCATTTTTTTTTTTAGGAAGAAGTAAATTAATTAGTGCTGTTTACTGGCATTATTATCAGCATGTATTTGCACCGGCACTGAGGCACAGCAAGTCATAGGTATGTACGCATCTCTGTGAGGGTCACTCACATCTGATTGGTTAAAATGTTCATGCAATCAGAACTCTTATTACATTCTCCTGAGAAATTATATGAGTGTACCAATGAGCCAGGTCTGAGGTTGGGGGAGTTGTCTTTATTTACTGTATATGGACTAGAGACATTTAGTTAAGTGCGGGATCTTTGCTCTCTTTCTTTTTTATTGGGGGATGGCTTCTATGATTGGAAGCTGTGTGCACGTTCTATGGAGAAGATTACCGTGTGCTTTAATTAATTATTCATTAAAGCAAGGGTTGATAATTACTGTCTGTTACAATATAATTACCTATCCTTTACTAACCTGGGGGATGCGAATAACACAGAAGGTGGCACTAGCCTGGGGGTTGTTACTCTGCTAAATCACAGCAGTTCAGGCAATGAAGACACCCTCCTTTCCCCCCAGGGGACATAGGGTATGTTCAGTATCCAGGAATGTAGAAGCGTCTCTGCAATAATTTAGTGTTACCTTCTGCTTTCTCTACATATTGTTATTTGTTGCGGTCACACCTGGCTATAATAAACAAACGTTGTTACTGTGTTGCATCTTCTCCTTTTTGGGTATATGGTATCACGGTATCCCACATTACACTAGGCAATGCTGTGTAGGCCCCACAGTGCTATGTGGTTTTGAGATTATAGACCCCAGCACTAGAGTAATATATATTTTTTACCATAAAGAGTATCCATAGCGATTATCCCAGTCCCACAATTTCTAATCTTCCTTGGACAATGCACAATGCAGATTGGAACCCTTCACTACATATACCAAGACTTTTAGTTGATTGCAAACCACTCCTGGGCTAAGCATTGAAGATGAGAGATCAGAAGAAACATGGAATAGAAGATTATCTGGTCTACAGATGTGTCCTCATAAACTAAGGCCCAAGCCA
Organism: Taudactylus pleione; assembly: GCA_031769625.1. NCBI lineage: Eukaryota > Metazoa > Chordata > Amphibia > Anura > Myobatrachidae > Taudactylus > Taudactylus pleione. The sequence continues at coordinate 120,045 of JAUIMM010000251.1, forward strand.
TGCGACTTGAGATGCCTAGTGCAACTGAGCCTGGCTGAGTGGTGTAGCACAGCTGTAGTCGCATCACAGGTGAAACAAAATACCATTCAAAGTGTACTAGAGACGCTGTGCTGCGACTTTCACTGCACAGAAATGAGTTTTAAACATGTACAAGGTGGCGGATACAGCGGAACTTGTAGTGAGGAAAAGCTGCGGCCGCTGTGTTGTAGCACTTTGTATAAAGATTCAAACTCATTCATGCACAGATGTACAAATGTCATATATCAAATGAATCAGTTCACTCCATCAAAGCAGTTTTGTCACATTCAATTGTTTCATTTGTGCGACTATGATGCACATTTCAGCAAAAAAGCTGCTCGGCTCAAGTCAGACCAGGCGGGACCTGGCACGCAGAGAAAGTCTTATGTGGGCATGGTCAAGCATATTGGGGCATATTCTTGCCCCGTTGGGAACATTGGGTCTCATTTTGCGGCAGCAATGAAGGAGAAATTGCAACATCCCCTTGAGGCATGAATGATTCTTTTTGGCAGCCCTGGGTACTTTGTAATCAATTCCACTCATTCCATTCCCGAGGGTTATACCTTCATCTTACTATGGGTGAGATCTTATCTTCAAAAGAGGACTGTTGATGAATTGCCCACCGCAACCAATCAGCTATCGTTTTATAGAATGCACTAGATACTGATAGATAGAAGCTGATTGGTTGCTTGGCCAACGTCTCCACCTCTTTTAAAGTTCAAAGACATCTCCTAAGAAGACTATGAGCTCTAATATATAAGATGGAGGGGTAGGTAAGTACTATATGGAGCACAGTACATATATCACAGCATATGACAATCGTAATCCATTCAATTCAATGATCAGATCAAACACTGTAGAGGATGAGACTCCCTTAACCATACATTCTAAAAACCCAAATATTCCATAAAACAGAACATTTTGGTGAAACTGTGACATCATGATATCACCTGACACCATGACTTTACTAGTGTCACTGGCCAATGACTATTAGCTTTGCAGGCACACCCTCACCAGGGACTGATTCCCAGTCTCCTCCACACACCAACACCCCCCCCCCCCCCGGACATCCGCCGGATCCCCTGTAGCACACCCACTTGACCCCCGTAGCACACCCGCTGGACCCCCCCCGACACTCGCCGCACACGCCGTACCTCCCTAAGACACCCACCGGATATGGGAGCCTCAACTTGTAATTGGTCATAATGGGTGAGCTACTGTACATCAAATAAATATTTCAGTAGTGACTACTCCATATTTAAGATTTATTTCTGTTCTTCCAATGATAAAGAAACATATTTGGAGTTCACGTTAACTTTGCAAAACTTATTTTTTTAACCCAGATTGACTCAAAACCTTAATTGACTCAAAACCTTAATTTATGTAGTGAAAAGTTGTAAAAACCAGTTTACAAGCATGTGACTAATCCAGAATATTACCACGCAGAGAGCTTTGCAGAAACTTGACCAACATTATTATTGCTTTTCAGTACAATCTTTAGGAAATTGTTTGAACTGTTTCTACAATAATAAATCTATTATTTACTGCCTTCAAAATGCATTAGATTTTCAGTCCTAGAATGTCTAAATTCCTCTTGAAGTGAAGATAGATAGGAAAGTAATTTTGTTTCAAATAGAATCTTCCATGTAGACCATTTCCCAAAGTATTTAGCAGCGCTTATGAAACTGTAGCAAGGCCAACAAGGGATAGCAGAAAAAAAGAAAGAAAAAAAGAATTACAAAAGACATAGTGAGGAGCGTAAAGCACAGGGGAAATGAGATGTTGGCAAATAAATGATATAAGGTCAAACAAAAGAAAAAATAAGTGTTGATTGTATAGGATTCAGAAATATAGATCTGCTCCTAGTTAAACTTTATAACTATAAATGTGTGTGCATGTTTATAAATATACAACTATATATATATGTATATATATATATATATATATATACATACACACAGTATATATATATATATATATATATATATATATAGTATATATATATATATATATATATACACACACACACAAGTATATAATATAATATAAAACAATAAATGAAATCCTTGGTGCAAGTATAATAACAAATACATAAAAAGACAGTAGAAGAAAGAAATTTAGTAGAACAAGTGAATAGTGATATGCATGTAAAAGAAAAAAAATGTATATATATAATTGCACTCCCCAAGGGGTAATGGGTGGCTGCTTTAAACCAATAAGACTGCAGTGGCTGGTCTGCAGATAATAGTAAATTGTGAAAAGTGAAGAATAAAGTCCTTCAGAAACCAAGTGGTATAGATAAAGTTAATATCGTTAGTATAGACCACATTAAGTATTTTTTAGGAATGACACTTCCCAATAACAATGCCCAACATACAGAAGATATAATAAAAAATCTAAAATTAAAAAATATGCTCATCTGTAAAAATAGGGCTTCTAGGTAGTAGTAGAACCAATGCGTTTCATCAAGATATTGGACTTCATCAAGGGGAGATATTATTTATATATATATATATATATATATATATATATATAGGGTTATTCCTCACATACAGAATTCCTGCGCACAGAACACAGCTTCATAGGTGGAACACATGGGTGTGATTGATCAGCTAGTCAGTGCTTGAGAAGAAGCATAAGTAGCTGGTCTTGTATTTGGGACGGGGCAACCGACACTGAGTGAGTTGGCCGGTGACTCAAGAGGAGCAACAATGTCTTAGCGTCATGGGAATACTTTTGCTGGTGTTATGCTGGAACAAGTTCTGTGTGGACATTCAATTATTATCTTGCTTGCCACAATATATATATATATAATACAATGTCCCAAAAATTGTTCATGGGCGGCTGCTTTTCCCTCAGTATGCCACTTTGGTAAATAGGAATCTGAAAAGAATGGAAAAGAAACAAGTGCCTAATAGTGTAATACAGTATGTTCAAATCAAAATAATATATGTACCAGGCATACACTTCCAGTACAACGTATGATGTATCCGCATTGTCCCCTCTGTTATGGAATTTATCCTGGTGCCTGCTTTGTGACCATTGTGAGTCTCACATGGATCAAGTATAGAGATTCTCCAGCTCATCTATTATATGTCAATTTGACTGTCCTTCTGTACAAGGTGGCCATCCCACTTAACATGTGCAAAGACAAAAATATTTGTCCACATGTAATGATATGCTTTTTAAGAAGTGGTGAATTTATTGTAAACTAGCTGGGAAACCTGGCATTGCCCAGCTTGAAGACTGGACTCTGAAGTACACCTGCAGCCTTTATTTGTTTACAGTGTCCTCATCTACAATCCCATTCCAGTGATCCTGAAAAGGTCCCTACTGTTTGCTAACATGCATGCAAAAAGTGGCATAACTACTGTGGGTGCAAAGGCTGCGGCTGCTATGGTGCCCAAGCTGCCTCTGTGGCCCGCCACTCCCCCTGCACCCAGTCACGCACATAAGGTGGGCTGATCCAGTCAGGGCTGCCTAGGGGGGCCCGAGTGTCAGCGGTGGGCATTACTACTATGTGGCATACTCTGCAAAGGGCACTACTGTGTGGTATAATGTGTAAGGGGCATTACTGTGTAGTGTAAGGGGCATTACTGTGTGGCATATGTATAAGGGGCACTACTACTGCATGGCATAATGTGTATAAGGGGTACTACTGTGTGGCATAACCTGAATGGGCTCTGTGTGGCATAACCTGAATGGGCTCTGTGTGTCATAACATGAATGGGCTATTTGTGGGTGAAAATGTTTGTGTTTATTTTCCTCTGGGGGGGCTTTTTTCTTGCTATGTGGCCCACAAAGTTCTAGCTACACCTTTGCATGCAAACACAGAGGCTCTGAATTTAATAAGAACTTGCATGAGTCATCAAGTTTGCTCAGACTGAGGTTAAAAGGACACTTTTGTAACTTTCTCGCAGAGACTGCCAATTTCCACTGGAGCCAGTCCTGGAACTTGAGTAATTTACCAGTGTCCCCATTTTTAGGGATTGTGTAACAGTGTGTGGCCCTGACGAATTTCAAACATAGGAAAAAACCTAATCCTGGTCAAACTACACCACGATGCCAAATTTGGAGGAGCTAGGTCCAAAACTCTGGCCACGCATAAAGGACAAATCGGATAATAGGACAGACAGGCACACGCTTTCTTGTCAGATGTGTGTCATCTTATTCTGGACTTCTTCAGGGCTATTGTAGTATGGAGTGAGCTACTCCACTGGAATCCTTTATATACTATCTGAATAGTAATTTATTTTGGTGCTGTTAATCTATTAATACACATAGTAGGAGAATGGAAATGGTCACTTCAAAATCTAGGTTAGTTTGGGTGCCAAGATATAATAAGAGACAGAGAAGGGAAGGATAGGGGGCACTCATAGGGGTAAATTTACTAAGAATCATGTTTGGGCAAGATTAAACTCAAACAGGTTCCCACAAACAAGATTAAACTCAAACAGGTTCCCACAAACACGCATGAGTTTTCCCAGAATAAACTCCCAAGTGATTTTTGCAAAATTGTGTTTTTTGATGGTGAATGCTAACGTGTTTTGTCGTGCAAGTTTTAGGCAAAACATGTGTGAGAATGGATGTCTAAGCATATAAAAACACCACAAACAGTCCAACCTTTGAGGGTTTTGTTGGTTGGAGGCTGCAGAGGGAAAGTGAGGAGCGTTTTTAGTGGTGTAGGAGAGTTTTTGGCTACTGTAATAGATTGCTGATTGGTATGTGGATATTGTTTTGTGCTTATTTATTGTCTCATCATATATCTGTTTGTCTCATTTTTCTGTCTTTCTTGATTGTGTTTTTTTTCTTTTGTCGTGTCAGTGTGTTTTGTGTGTGTGGCATGTGTGTGGGTAGTAGGAGAGGAGGTTTGTGTTAGTTTGTCTTTTTTTTCTGTGTGTTTTGCGTTTGTATAGGGAGGGGGAAAGGAATATGTCCAGGGCAGAGGAGAGGCATAGAGAGGGTGAGGTGTGGGAGATTGCATCTTAAGAGGCCCTATTGAGCAGTACAGGCAGTAGTGATGAGGTGCCCAGGCTGAAGGGCAAGACCAAGATGGGGCGCTATGTGAATTTTTCTGTGAAGTAGAACATGGTCATTGTGCAGGAGGTCATAAAATCCCACCACATGCTGTTTGGACAAAAGGCTGCCAGCAGATTGACCAGCCGCAAGAACGCCATATCACCCAGGACATTAGGCATGCCCACAATGCTAAAAAAAAAAATCTACCCTGACTGCATGCCACTGTGACTCCTGGCTAGGAAAGCAGATGCAGGTATCCATTAGCAGCTGAAATGCCACCATTACCAGAGTTACTGTATGTACCGTGAGAATGTTGACTGGGACATCATGAGAACTCTAACGGTCACAGACTGAAAATTACCAGTAGCTAGAAGGTAAATCACAGCCAGAAGCTTATGCAGGTCTGATACAGAGTGGGAACGTGCTGTGTCAGGGTCTAGGTCCAGCTTGACTTGGTCATACAGATGGAATATGTTGTTACACATCATCCGGAACATCTGATTGACTTCGCCATCGGCCAATGCATTCAGGTTCAAACACATCCAAAAATATGTGGCCTGAGCAACCTGCATTACCTCATGAGCCTGCTCAGTTTCTTGCCTCTGGGTTCTTCCAGCCTGGTGGTAGAGCCTCTGAAATCTCAGCCACATGCAATGAATACCAATGGTAGTATATTCTGCCATTTTTGCTTCACACAAATCAGTGCAGCTGATTCAGCACCTTTAAAAAGCATCATCATTGTTTTTCCACTAATTGCATCTTGAAACACCTGTGAGCACATGTAAAGTACATCCAAACTCACGCAAACACTCTCCTCAGGAGGTCATCTATTTGAAAAGTCTATTGTTAGAGTCTGTATTTGTTGTGGCCCCGGGGTGGAAACAGGAGTAAACACCTGAACAGGTTTAAACTGAAAAGTAAGTTGTTTAATGTGGATGTTGGTAGACATGAACAATAAGATGACTAAAGTCCAGTAATAAAAAACTAATAACTGTAGCAGGAGGAAACTGTAGTGAGTGGGAATAAATAAATGTCCAGCATGGTGACAGAGATGAATAAGGTGAATCCAGATAGACTGTAAAGGTGAAATGGGAATCCGGGTATGCAGAGTTATGGCTTGAGGGGGATATCCGGAAATGCTGCGATGATGGTTGTACAGGGATGGGTTAACTGAGGAGACAGATTCACGCACGAGTGGGTCTGGTGGAAGGTGCAGGGTGATCTCCAGCTGAGTGCAAGGCAAGGCAGAGTTGTGCAGGCTGCAGGGAGCCGAAGGCAGACAAGGAGCTAGGGCAAGCACCGGAGCACAGGTCTCAAGGTCAGGAGTGCAAGAACTCTCTCTCACAGCTGACGCTGTGAAACACGTTGCGCTGGCAACTACAGGGCACTCCAAACACCCTTAAGTACCCAGCAACAGAATGTGATAGGCCAGAGAGAGCAGGTGACCCACATATGATTGGCCTGCTTTGTCACATGGCCAAATACAACATGGTGACGCCCAGACAGCTGTGACACGGAGACGCCACTAGTCTTACCCCTGTCAGGATGGCCCAACGCTGGCAGACCTCTGCGTACACGCAATGCCAATCTCCACACGCCAACTTCCCTGCCAGAAGGATCGCGCCACAGCGCCCTCACCGGTAAAGACTGCAAACCTCCACACTGCGAAACCTGGGCCGTGACATCTATTTTGTTGAGAGTTTGGTAATTTCTCATACGAGTTTCAAAACTCGATTCTTGGTAAACTTGAGTACTGTATGGTCTCCAAAGTACTTGAGAGTTTGGCTGATGGTGTGTTTGGTTGTGTTTTGTAAACTCATGTGAGTTTTGATGTCTGTTTCCTGCAAGTTCACATGTGTTTGTCCTTAGTAAATTTGCAAGTCGGAAAAACAGACAAAACTCGCGTGAAACTGCAATCTCACCCAAACGCGATTCTTAGTAAATTTACGCCATAGTGTAAGTTTGTCTTTTAATTTTGACTGTTGTCAGTTCAAACACATACCAGTCTTCTGTAATGTTGTGATATACTGTCATTTAGTATCGGAAACAAATATGAGTTTCTTACTGCACCTTTTTTTTATCACACTTATTGTTACCATGCGGCTTATCTGCATAAAGGCTATATTGGCAACAGGGCGGACAGTTCTTTATGTCTGGCACATTCTCCTCACTCCTACTGATACAGTTTGTAACAAGGCTTTGACCATGTATAACCGTAAAAACCATATGTATGCTGAACTACATGTTAAACGCCCTAACGGCCGAAGCCTTAGCGTCTACACCTTGTTGCCAAACTCTGAATGAATCCTATCACTAAACCCCAAAACATAATTTAATAAACACTGTGAAATAACTTAATAAAATAACGAGATGGGTAATTTGAAAAATAAAATAAGATAAAATGTATTTAACAAAATACAGGAAGGTAGTCAGAAGGGAAAGTATGGTGGCAGACCAATGAGAACCAGCAACCCAGATCATACAAAGATACGACCATTCGCTGGTGTACCACCCTCCATTAGAATCCCCTTATGGATACCTGTCCGGAAGGTTAGTGTTTCCGTGTCTGTCCAGGGCCATCAGCATCACCAAACTAAAAGATGGTGCCCTCAAAACTTTAAAACCACTAACAACCTGAACTATTTCCCACAGCCACCCACCAGCCAATCACAATGAAAACAAAACCTCAAACTAACTAAAAATAGGGAGGGCGGGATTCCATAATTCAAATATGGGGGAGCAGGAAGAGCAGGTTATATAATCTAGTATGCGACTCTATCTACCAACACTCATCAATAAAACAATACCTCACCTCATGTCAAACTAAAACAAACTTTATTACACCACGCAAATTTTATCCCATAGCACAACCGAGGCGGAAATAAAACGGCTTTGAGGTTTAATTTGCTCCACTCTTAACTAATTGCTCAGCTCCCCTTGGTTGATGTTGACAAAGAATGAAACTGTTTAACATCCTCAAATGTCAAATAGCAGTAACTGTGCATTTCTAAATCTTTATCAGAGGATTACAGACAGAAGTTCTATTTCAAATACTTCATTTTATTTCAATTAAGTGGGAGACTCCAAGACTCTAATTTTAATTAGGCAAAAAGATATTTAAAAAAGTTAATATTTGCCTCTGACTAGTACCTAAACTATCAAGTGGTACTGTAGAGTAAGATGGCCTGTTTTCATGCCATGGGCTCTTACCCAACATGCCACACACCTTCTGTCTACTGTTGCAGTTTTGGATGGCCATATGTGCAGGGCCGCCAAGAGCCAAGGCGGGCCACGGTAATAGGGGGCGTGGCCTAATCTCGGGAGGCGTGGCCATGCCCCCTTGCCAAAAAAAAACCAAATAACTAAGATTTGCGCTCTGAGCCCCCTCAACCCGGCGCAAAGCCGATCATTGTGATCGCTCCCCTGCACAGGCATAGGTGACTGCTGCTGCTGCTGCTCAGCAGCCACGAGCAGTCTCCAACTGCAGCTCAGCACACGCCGTGTGCTGGGCTGCTGTGAGGGAGGGGGGAGCGGCGTCGGACCCGGGCCCCCGCCGGGCCCCTCAGGAAGCCCGGGCCTGGGCAATCTGTACCCGCTCCCCCCCCCTCTCGGCGCCCCTGCATATGTGGAGGCACCAAGGCAAAATCCTACATTTGTTTCCATGGTGGTGAGTGAAAAAAAAAAATAGAAAAATGTGCAAACTGCTTACTTTAAAAGGCTAGTAATACACTGGAATAGGTTTTACATCTAACTGATATTTTGCAATGAAATATAAATGTACACAGTAGATAACATATTGGGCCTCATTCAGAGGCGGTCATTAGATGCAAGTGGTCTCTCTGAATCAGGGCGACCGCTTGCATCCTGAACGGCCGCCTCCTTGTCGATCGTTAAGCTGTGGGTTAACACCCATAGCTCTAACGACCGACATGGGTGATGGTCGCGATGGTCAAGACCATCGGGGCTTACGACCAGACCCTATGGCAGGGTCTGGGCACTCGTAAGCCCCAGGGAGCTTCCTGCTCTGTTCGAGCAGGAAGTTCCCCACTGACATCAGCAATGATGCCAGTGGGGCCGCCCCTAAACGGCAAGCGTTCCCACTGGAACGCCTCTGTTTGGCCGGGCACGCCCCGACCCGCACAGCAAACGGGGCGAGCTGTCACTCAACATCGACAGCTCGCCCCGTCTGCTACGAGACCCCTAACGAGCACCCGTCGTTAGCCGAGTCTCACGCATGTGCTGTGGGGCAACACAGAGTCGGTTGTGAGCGCTCAGCGCTCATGACCGACTCTGAATGAGCTCCTTTGTTTTTAGCATTGTAACACCAACTACAGTACAGTAGACTCTCTGAAATGATTATTGTTATTATTATTATTATTATTATTATTATTAGCATTATTTGCAAGTCTCGTCGCACGCAGTGAGTACTCAAGCTGAGTAGGCAATCGCAGTGGCTAATTACTAATTTATGCACACTCATGCAACGGCGTTCAAACCTACAGGCACGCCTGCGTTTCTGCAACCACTCCCCCGTCACCACCCACAATCGCTCACGACCTGTTACTCATTCTGTGATGGATTCCACAGTGCATCCATAATCTCAGTGCGATCGCCGCGCATGTGCGATGTTGTGCATTTGCATGCGCAGTACGCAACAATCGTCCGATCTGCGTACGTGGCTGCAATTGTGAACTTTGCTGAATAAGGCCCGTACTGGCACTTACAAAATATACAATTGCCATATGTATCAGAGTGACCAAAATGGAGTTTCTGAGCCATTTTGCTGTTCAGTGCTCTCAGGGGGTCATTCAGACCCGCTCGCGAGCGCAGGACGCTCGCAAGCGGGTCGATGTTCCCCCACTGTGCATGCGCACGAAGGAGGGAGCTCCGTCGTGCGCATGCGCGAGATCCGGCGAGCTAAGGGCTCTCCATCACTCCGGGTCTCGCACCAAAGGGGGCGTGCTGTCGATGTTGATTGACAGCACGCCCCCTTTGGTGGGCGTGCCGGGGGCGTGCCTGCCAGACGGAGGCGTTTCCATGGGAACGCCTACCGTCTGAAGCCGGCCCCACTGACATCACTAGTGATGTCAGTGGGAGTGATTTTGGCTCTGATAGAGCCAAAATCACTCAAGGGCTTGCGGCAGCGAGACCCTACCGCAGGGTCTCCGTCGCAAGCACAATGGTAGCGATGGTCTAGACCATTGCGACCATCATCATGGACGCTCGCATATGCTGTGGGTGGTCACCCACAGCTATGCGAGCGGCCAGGAGGCCGCTCCATTTTCATGGAGGAGGACCCTGATTCAGAGTGAGCGCTCTGGTCAGAGCGTTCGGCTCTGAATCAGGCCCTCAGTTGGTTTTGCATCATACAGTATACAGATTGTGACAAAGTCCAATATAGGTCAATGTGCTTTAGAATACTAACTAGTCAGCTATTACAAATGTCAGGTTATACAACTGACTATAGTCAATCAGCAGTTCATTTTATGTTCATAATGTCATTTGGTAATTATGTATATAGTATTTGCTTTGTATACAATATAAGTTCAAAAAGGGTGGTTTGTTATACAAATATAAATGGCGTATTTTAAGGGACAGTTATGGTGAAATATATGGTTTTATTTTTATATATATATATATACATACTGTGTATATATATATATATATATATATATATTTCTATGCATAAGCTAATTTTAAGGTGTTTTTGACAGAGAGAAGCTAGAAAGGACAATTGGCCTGATTCAGAGCCGGACGCTATTTGCGGACGGTCGTTCAGGAAAAGGGGGTGGCTATTCAAATGAACCGTTCGCTCTTTGCGGTCTGTTCATGCCTCCATGTCTGAACGAGCGAACAAATCTTACGGTCGTTTATTTGATAACTACGCCCCCTGGCCGTTCGCATCCTACGTCATGTCCGCTATTTATTAGATTAATCGAGTACATCGACCAGTGTATGAACTGCTCGCTATTCTTGTGGTTGGTTTTTCCCTACCACAATCTTGCGAGCAGTTCTGACTATAAAATAACCCAGTGACGTGGTCAATGACGCTGCTGTATTAATTATGCACACCCATAAAACGCCCGTTTTGACCTTTAAGCACGCCTGCGTTCGGATCTCCACTCCCCGTTTTCAAGCACCTTCCCCTGTTACCACCCACATACGCCTCCTCCTGTCACTCAAAATAGCAGGCATTCGCTATTTAGCGAACAAACAATTTTCGGCCGCACTGACTGGTTCGCGCATGCGTATTACGATCCGTACGCATGCGCAGTTGGGCAAACATTGCTCAGAACGAACGAGCAGCCGCTTACGAGCGGCTCTGAATCAGGCCCAAAGATCACTGTTTAGTTATGTGACCAGACATGCGTAATCCAAAATCAACATTGTGTTACCTTCAATTAATCCAAAATAGACACCATAAAACTTGTAATTGAGATGTTATTTCCAGGATTAATCATTGAGGCAACAATGCCCCCTAGTGTCTATTAATATTTATGTATATTTCTAAAAATGACCCTTATTCCTGTTAAAATGTTTATTCTGGAGTTTTCCTCTTAGAGAGCAGCCTATATAAGATGTTATTTGTCAGTATAGAATCAGCCTTATTCCTGGAACAACACTGACTGCAGAAGTGCTAGGACATTTGAACATAATCCAGTCTCTAGATGCTGAGAGAAGGGCTCCTGGATTTGCTGATGTGATTTCTGTATGTACTGAATTAATCGACGATTGTAGCTAAGTGTTATAATAAATGTACACTTTTAAATTAAATTTGTTTGTTTAAGTATCATTTCTGGGAATCCACCCAGCTGGGATCTTTTATTCTGAACCCACTTGAAACACCATATCATAGCGCTAAGTACTGGGCCACCTCATTGTGGTAAGTGTGCAGCCTAGAAGCTTGAGACCGTCCAATAGGAAGCCCCTGTTTTGTTTAATATGACTCTGCATATTATGGATGGTGCTGGATCCAGGACCCCCCTCCTGACCTGGTCACCCGTCACCCCATCCTCCCTTACAACAATCCGCTACAGCAGTGGATGGTTGCGATAAAGGTTTACGTTAATACATGTTGTTCTCACTTCAGTTTACTGATGACTACACTGCAGTAAGCCGGATGGATTGGTAAAGCAGGTTTCCACATTACTCTGGCTCCTGTTAGCATAAATCTGCATACAGTATTTTGCTATTAACAGGCTAAATGAAATACCATAATTAGAAGTTGTTGTTTTTTCTTTCCTTTTATCACATGCTGCACGCCAATCTGTCAAGTGATAATGTACAGTAAGAGCATATGCCATGCTCTAAGCAGGTGGCATTCATTCATATAACGCCAGATATAGCAAATCATAGCAATTTGATGGTGTCTGGAAAATAACTAGCAGGTATCAACAAATGCATCAGCAAATTAGATAAAACTCAAATAACAGATTTGATTAAGACAATAAAAAAAAATCTGTATGCAATATGATACTGTATTCCCAGTTCTCTATAATCTGAAAATAACAAAATTACACAAGTTTACATTATAAACCTCAATACAGGAGCACTATCTCTAAAGGACATATAATACAGAAGAATTGTGTGTAATATGACGTCCTGTTGTATTAATTACCACTCGAGTGTAATAAAAACAATTGTTTAATAATTAGAAAAGAAATCATGAGGGAGGACAATAAAGAATACTAATGGGATAAAAATCGCACAGAACAATGACAGATAAATAAATTAAAGGATAACCATAAGTAATAAATCCAATTCAGGCCTAATACATGATTACATAATATCAATAACACAAAAAGAAAATAAATAATATGAATTGCAATGCAAAAAACAAAAAAACCCTATTTAATCCTCAATGTCAGGATCGTGATTGATCTGCAACTGTGTTGCCAATTGTATGAAAAGGCCAGATAATATTACCAGTTCCTATTTACAGTGTTATTGGTTACAAAGTAAATCTCTCCTTGTTTCAATGCTTGATCCTGTGAAGCAAGATATTAGATGGATAAAAAACACAAACACTGGCCAGTGAATAGAGGACTGAAAGGGTTAAAATACTATTGCACAGAGACCTTGTACTAATCCACAATTAAGTGTTGAACAAAAGAGTCAGTAATATCCAATATGATGACGTATAATAGATTCTTCTCTTTAAATTTGATTTAAATGAAAAAGATAAGTTCCAAGATTAAACACGGTCTATGTAGCCAGTAAACATAAGGTGACTGCACGGAGAAAGTGTCAGCCCGTGCTAAATTAATTCTTGTAGAAATGGTTAGGTCTCTACTGCTTGTATGAGTCAGGTACCTTAAAATTGTGGCCCCAGAGGCCAAGCGGGGCTGGTCCAATTCGAGTGCACTCGTGACCAAATACCATCCAAACGGACCTCCAACCTCTCAAACGGTTACTCTCTGCGCCCGGTTACTCTCTGCACCACTGGGAATTTTATTTGTTCACTGCTCAACACGGTCCTTTCATCGGTCGAAGCCACCAAGAGCACGAGACAAGCGCTCTGAGAGGAAATAATCTATTACTGCGGTACATCGTCTGTCAGCCCGTGCGCAGAGAGTAACCGTTTCAGAGGTCGGAGGTCCGTTTGGATGGTATTTGGTCGCGAGTGCACTCTAATTGGACCAGCCCCGCTTGGCCACTGGGGCCACAATTTTAAGGTACCTGACTCATACAAGCAGTAGAGACCTAACCTTTTCTACAAGAACTTAATTTAGCACGCGCTGACACTTTCTCCGAGCAGTCACCTTATGTTTACTGGCTACATAGACCGTGTTTAAGCTTGGAACTTATCTTTTTAATTTAAATCAAATTTAAATAGAAGAATCTATTATACGTCATCATATTGGATATTACTGACTCTTTTGTTCAACACTTAATTGTGGATTAGTACAAGGTCTCTGTGCAATAGTATTTTTAACCCTTTCAAGCCTCTATTCACTGGCCAGTGTTTGTGTTTTTTATCCATTTAATATCCTGGTTCACAGGATCAAGCATTGAAACAAGGAGAGATTTACTTTGTAACCAATAACACTGTAAATAGGAACTGGTAATATTATCTGGCCTTTTCATACAATTGGCAACACAGTTGCAGATCAATCACGATCCTGACATTGAGGATTAAATAGGGTTTTTTTTGTTTTTTGCATTGCAATTCATATTATTTATTTTCTTTTTGTGTTATTGTTATTATGTAATCATGTATTAGGCCTGAATTGGATTTATTACTTATGGTTATCCTTTAATTTATTTATCTGTCATTGTTCTGTGCGATTTTTATCCCATTAGTATTCTTTATTGTTCTCCCTCATGATTTCTTTTTTAATTATTAAGCAATCGTTTTTATTACACTCCAGTGGTAATTAATACAACAGGACGTCATATTACACACAATTCTTCTGTATTATATGTTCTTTAGAGATAGCGCTCCTTTATTGTGGTTTCTTGCTTCTGCTTTTTCAGGAGATTCGGCTCCTCCTTTGGTAGCAGCAATCTCTAAAGTTCTCATGTATTATTAATATCATTATATCAATATTAGAATTTATTTTGGTTATTACCATTTTTTCCAATATTATTAATTAATTATTATCTTTCACTATATATTTGTTTTTGTCTTGTTAGTAAAAGTTTTTTGTGTGGTCTTGCACTGGATGGCAGATTCTAAATGCAATTATTCAGGGTCATATTCTAATTAGACTAATATTGAGCTCAACTGCAAAAAGTAAAATGAGCTTATTTTATAACTGTCAAAAGTTGGAAACAAAGGCAAAACATTTTTTTAATAGGTTGCAGAGGAGATGAACTGAATCATCTGTAAGAGGTTGTGTTAGCCCGCTGTGCGTCATTTTACATACTGTATGTAGGTTACTAGTCATAAATATTTTAGGCAAACTAATTCATATTTCAGTTTGTTATTTCCTTATTTTTGTGTACTGGAATCACCTTCTTCTGAAAATCCCCCATAGCTGCTTCTACCTATCGTCTTCTCGTTGGCTAAATAGATGTCTCTCAACTAGGGCTGCACGAGTGGTGCCACCGCATAGAGCATAGGGCCTTGAGGGTAGCACCTGTCCTTGCCCCATGGTCCCTGCATCTGGCTAGAAGGGTGTTTGGAAAAGCACTCTGCAGCCAGAATCGCTGCTGCAGTGCCACCCATAATGTACTCTGGATGCTCCAGACATGGATGCTGCAGCCTATACAGAGCCCCGGTACATTCTAAGGATGCTCTGGGCACTGCTATTCTTCCTTGCCCTGGAGGCCCCACCCCCTCGGCATGACATCATAACTTAGGGGGTGTGGCCAGCACCCAGTTTCTGCGCTGCTTTAATTACTGTGTTTTTAAACCTTCAATGCAGCAAAGAGAATTGCCACTTGAATAAACATGGTAGGGGGCAATATCAGATTGCTTATGTTGAGCATGTAGGGCAAGATTTATCAAACTTTCTAACAATGAAGGTTGAGGTGTTGCCCATATCAACCAACCAGATTCTGGCTATCATTTTATGCATACCTCCCAACTTTTCAGAACGCGAAGGAGGGACAGGGCGCGTGCGAAAAGGGGCGTGGCTTACAAAAAGGGTGTGGTGCCAATTGAAAACGGGGCAGAGCCTCGCGGCTTCCCCCGTTTTTGTCACTATAAGGGGCATGCCCAGCACTCTCAGAGATGCTGGGCAGCCCCCCAGGCTCTCCCTACGCTAGTGAACAGATGCCGTGCGATGCGCACGGCATCTGTTCACCTTCTGTTGGGGTGTGCTCTCCCCAACTTCCCCCCCACCGCGGGACACTGCGGACCGCGGGGGAGACAGCGGGACAGTACCAGAAAAATGGGACAGTTGGGAGGTATGTTGGGAGGTATGTTTTATGGAATGTAGTAGATAAATGATAGCTATAATCCAAGCTTACCTACCCTCCCGATTTGGTCTGGAGCCTCCCGAATATCGGGTGCCGCTCCCGACGACCCCCCCAGAAAGGCAGGTAAGCCTCCCTGCCCCCTTCTACCTACTAGAAACGAACGCAGTGGGGGGCCCGATGATGCGATTCGCGCTGAATCGCGTCATCATGGCTCCACCCCCTGCTTCACAATGCCTTTATTTTCGGCAATGTGAGGAGGCCCCCAAATCGGACCCATTGCCCGCCCACGCCCCCCGCTGTATGCAGACATTCAGCTCCCTCCCGGAAGAAGGGAGCTGAATGTTGGCAAGTACGCTATAATCTGATTGGTTGCTAATGGCAACACTTCCACTTGACCTCTTTCTAAGGTTTTGTACATCTCCTATATGCAGCAGTGCTTGCTGGTAGGTGATAAGAGAATGCTGACCTAAGATTACGATGGCATTATATATACATAGTAAGTGCCGGATTAACTGCAGGATGGGCAAAGTGGTTGGCCTGAAACCCCCCACACATGGAGGGCCCCATACATTGCCCTTACTGGGGCACACTGGCTCTTCCGTGTCGCAGATGTCACGCTGTCAGAGTCAGTGCCACTGTGCAGTGCGGCTGGGACTCAGAGGAGCTGCATCACTGACTGCTGCCTGCACTGTAACACAGGACTGAAGAGCACAGCACTACAGACAGATGACCAAGGCCGGATTAAGACTTGTGGGGGCCCTGGGGAAGCTAAATTGTGGGGGCCCCCACCGAGCCACAGGAAGCCTAGCCCTATCCCCCCCCACGTGTGTGTTAAACACGCACACACACACATATATATATATATATATATTATATATGTACTAAACGTACGTGTATATATTATATATAACATACTAACACGCATATTCAGTATACACATAAACACATATACATGCACAGTATACACACTAACACTACATACACATATATACACGCTAACACATACACAGTATGCACACAATAACTATATATATATATATATATATATATATATATATACAATAGCACATACACATATATATTATATACACACAAACACAGGTATTATACACAATAAAACAGCACACAGACACACTTACATTTGTATGCAGCAGCTGCAGATTGCTAATGGGGGCGGGCACCTCACATCATTAGACCCCCTCGTGTCGAAATGCCGCGATTTGAAGTTGAAATGGGGGCAGGGCTTGTTGTATTAACTCCACCCCCATTACGGCCGGTGAAGGGGGGAATTGATCCATCAGGGGTGCTTCCTAGGTACACAGAAATCCACCCCTGTGCAGGCGGGCCAAGAGTCAGGCCCAGGTAAACGGGGACATGGCCTAATCATGGGAGATGTGACCACGCCCCCTTAGGCAAAAAGATCATGCTCTGGGGAAGGGGGGCGCGTGTTCTTTTTGCCTAAGGAGGCGTGGTAATGCCTCCCACGATTGTGAGCCCCCTCAGCCCGGCGCATAGCCAGTGGGGGGAGTGATCAGTGTGATCGCTCCCCCCACAGGCATATGAGACTACGGCGACTGCTGCTTAGCAGCTGCGAGCAGTCTCCCAGTGCAGCCAAGGCCCCTCCAGCAAACCCCTGCCCCTCCAGCAAGCCCGGGCCTGGGTAATTAGTACTTGCTCCCCCACCCTCTCGGCGCCCCTGCCCCTGTGTACTCTAGTGTGGGGGCCCCAGGGACGACCGCCCCTGACGCCCACCCTTAATCCGACCCTGCAGTAGACAGAAGGGACAGATGGTATGCATGGAAAAGGAGGAGGTGCTAGGTGGGGGCGATCACAGGAGGCCTCCCACAAGTTAATTGCTTTGAGGCCCACACAGACCTTAATCTGGCACTGGTCATAACATGGTTTGATGGCTGTATCTCCTCAAAAAGAGCAATGAGATGGCAAACGTCTCGATCCATTTGTCCTGCTACATTTCCCAAGCATGGTAATATGCCGTTCACTGACCTGGCATCCAAACCAAAGCTGCAGATCCCTGCAATTACTGAGAAAACAGCAAAGCAGAAGTGCCAGCATTAAGTACACAAAACTGCATGTTACAAGTCAGACAAACTGTGGGCCTGATTCAGCTCAGTTTACGCAGATCGGGCGATTGATGTGTACTGCGCATGCGAATGCATCACGCTGAGCATGCGCGGCGATCACACTGTGATTACGGATGCAGAGAGTGATCCATTGCAGAGTGAGTGACAGGGCGTGAGCGTTTGGGGGCAGGTGACGGGGGTGTGGTTGTAGAAACACAGGCATGCCTGTCGGTTTGAATGCCATTGCATGGGCGTGCATAAATTAGCCACTGCGATTACCTACGCAGCTTGAGTACTCACTGCGTGCGACGAGACTTGCAATTTCTGCAACAGGTAAGACCTGCTGTAATTGTGTGTGACGGGCCGATGTGTTTCGATGTTACCGATGTATATGCAGAACTGTGAGCTATTAGGGATATGGGAAGGCAACAATGGGCGTCTCTATGCTGGCTGAGCGGTGGCAGACATTAGCATATTTTTGCAGCTTTATTCCGTGCAATTACGTAGTTGCGATCTTAGTTGCAGTCCGTGCGGAATCAGGCCCAGTGTCCACAAAAAGATTTAGGCCCTCATTCAGAGCCGCTCGTTAACAGCAGTACGCTCGTTGCGTTCCGATGTTGAGAAAGCGCGCATGTGTCGGTGTAACACTGCGCATGTGCGTACGGCATATTGCGAGTTTTTTTTGTCTCGTTCGTCAAATAGCGTACAGGAAGTGACATGTCAAATGTGATTGACAGAACAGGGTGTTTTTGGGCGTTGACGGGGGTGGAGATGGAAAAACGCAGGCGTGGCGAGGCGTTTTTTGGGCGTACATACATTATCAGATGCGAACGTCAAATGTGTTCGTACCAACTCATACGTCACTGGATGATCCTCTTTCCGTTCAAAATGCTCGCACAGCTTAGGGTCTGGATTACTCGACCGCATTGGCGATGGCCTTCTCCTCCGTCCCGGCCCTCCACGATGTTTCATCGATTAATCACGGCTTGTCAGAAAAACAATTAGTGTTGTATTGAAAACCGGCAACTAATGTGTTTTGAAAACAGTTTTTTGGGTTAGCACAAAACCGTACGCAGGTGGAAATCATAGCTGCTAATGTCAGGATTACACAATCAATTAGCGTACATTTGTTGGTGGGTTTTTTTGGGTTGATATTTGGTTTTTGGGCTATTGTAACAATAATGTCATCATGTTTGTGTGTATTTTTCCATTTTGCTTTTGTCTGGAGAATTTGCATCCTTATGTAAATTTTAAAGTGTTCCTTAAAGAGCCCTTTTGTTTTTTATTTCGTTTAAATTTTTGGGGAGCTCGTTTTTGCCTTGTGGGCCAGGATTAAATGTAAACCATTTTGAAAATAATGTCAGAATACAATGTCGAACATTTTTCAAAAATTTATTGGAAACTAAAAACATTTTCAGGCACATTTTTGGCCAAAACATTTTTGGCAGTGTTATTCCTAAAAAAAATTTTATTTGTGCAAACATAAAAGGTATGTAAACTTAAAGCTAAAAATTAAAAACAATTCACAAGAAAGGAGAGGGAAGGTTTGGCCAGAAAGGAATATGGGGCAAGCACAGAAGGAGTGTGGGAAAAGTAGCCAGTGCTGTCAACGTTTTTTCCCCCGTTTGGCTGGGGGAGGGTGGGCGCCAGACCGGGTCCGGGATGTCATCGGGCTGGCCCGTCCAGAGGCAGATGTTGTGGCCTCTGGACTAGGCACAGGGCTAGGCACATTTGGAGGATTGGCTGATGTTGTGCCAGAGGTGGAGGATCCTGATGTTCCGGCAGGAAGGGAGGTCGGCTCCACCATGTGCTGGCGAACGAGCTGCTCCAGGGCATTGGCGATGCGGATGTTGGCCCTGGTATTTTCCGCCAGGGCCTGACCAATGGTCACGTTGGCCACAGCATTTTGCTCCAGGGCCTCAGCCACCCGTACCAGACTGGCGTCCATCCTCTGCAGAATCTCCGTATGGAAATCCGATTTAAAATTGAGTTCTGTGAGGAGGGACACTGCCTGCGAGGGGGATTGCCCTGGACTGGCTTCTGCAGGGTCCTCAGCCGGATGTACTGGTTCCTCCCCTGCAGAGCCAGCAGAAATTCTGCAGCCAAGGCTCCCCTCTGGAGCAGACTCATCCGCCTGTGTCTCTGTTGGAAAAATGATAAAAGAGTCACATTAGAATCTACATATTGGCACAATAACATTTCAGAGTTGGTGACATCACAATATTTACCTGGGACAACATGAGGAGCTGCAAAGTCTGGCATGTCCGTATCCATGTTGGACACGCCAAACACCTCCACAGCCTGCACACACCCCTGTGCCAGCTCTTCTAAATCATTCAACTCCAATGACACAGGGGTGGGACCCCCACCTGTACCCCTTGCATGCCTAGCCCTGTCCGCCAGTTTTTGCTTCAGGCGATCTGTGGGTGAAAATGGAACCATTTTCCTTTTTTGGGGGGGGTTTGGTTTTAGGTAGGGGTGAGCGGGTTCGGTTTTACTCGGTTTTACTCGGTTCTTATCGCCACTTTACCGCAATTTCGGCTCGATTTCATTCGCTATCCAAAACACGTGTTCGGCGATAGCCAATAAAAAGATCCGAGTAAAACCGAGTAAAACCGAACCCGCTCACCCCTAGTTTTAGGGGGGTCAAGTTTTTACTTACCGCCGTTTGACATCCCAGGCTAGACGGACATAATCACCCACCCTATTGAGAGCACTGGCTATCTCCTCCCACATTTTCCACTTCTGGCTTACGCCCATATTCCTGTCTGCCTGTGGCAGGATGTCCACACACTTCTGTACCAAAACCTCCATCTCCTTTCTTGTGAATTGTGGCTGCTTTTTCTTTTTCCCTGCTTTGGCCGGAATACTGGGCCCAGCAGCCTCTTCCATGTCATCCTCCTCACCTATTTGTTTAAATGTTGAGAAATTTAAGCTTGACAACTTGCACTATATTATGTTTCAAAATAATCATTGTTTGGAAATGCCTGAAATACTTACCGGCAGACTGTTGGCCATTGTTTCCCTGGTCTGTAGCCAAACAAGAAATACACCAGAACGTTTTTTTTGGCTCGTGACGTATTTATACATGCGTCTTTATTTTTCGGCTGAATCATTGATTGTGCGTTCCTATGATCCCTCCTTAATTTGTGCGGGAAAATAAACACTATTTATGGCTTGGGGCGTCTCGAGTCGAGGTGGCGGTTGTTGGTTGTTGGAGGTTACGTTGGTCGGAGTGGATTGTTGGCAGGATTTGGAAATGGCGTTGTTGGGAGTTGTTTTTGGTTTGTCTTTTTGTTTTATTTATTTCCGTTCGCTTTTTTTGGTGTGGTTGTTTTTTTTGACGTGTATTTTTTTGGTAAGTTTTTGGCTGTCTAACTTTTGTTCACTTTGTGTCTCCTTTTTGTGAATTTTGACTCGTTAATTTTAAAAAAATTCTCCTTTGTTAGGTTTCTTTTGGCTCTGCCCCAACGACCTTTTTATCCGGTGACTTATATATCCTCTATTGGTAAGTTTATTTTTTCACTTGTTTATTAAATGTTCATGTTTTTTTTAACACAACTTTGTTTGACCTTACAATTTTTAACCTTTGGTTTTGTGAGTCCGAAATGTATGAACTAATTCGTGTTTTTATATCTGCGTATTTTTTTACTTATATTTGCGAACTAATTAGCGCATTTTTATCTGTTTCTATTGTGACTTGTATTTGCGAACTAATTAGCGCATTTTTATCTGTTTCTATTGTGACTTGTATTTGCCAACTAATTAGCGCATTTTTATCTGTTTCTATTGTGACTTGTATTTGCAAACTAATTAGCGCATTTTAATCTGTTTCTATTGTGACTTGTATTTGCGAACTAATTAGCGCATTTTTATCTGTTTCTATTGTCTTGTATTTGCGAACTAATTAGCGCATTTTTATCTGTTTCTATTGTGACTTGTATTTGCGAACTAATTAGCGCATTTTTATCTGCTTCTAATGTGACTTGTATTTGCGAACTAATTAGCGCATTTTTATCTGCTTCTATTGTGACTTGTATTTGCGAACTAATTAGTGCATTTTTATCTGCTTCTATTGTGACTTGTATTTGCGAACTAATTAGCGCATTTTTAAATGCTTATTTCGACCCGTGAAATTGGTTGTGTTTTCCATTTAGCATTTGTTTAATACATTTGGGCCCAAATTGAGGTAGTCTGCGCACTGTCGTTTTGCTCTTTGCCCAAATGTGTGTTTCTCCCCTTTTCTGTTTTGTCTTGCACCCAATTTAGATTCCTAAATGCCCACCCTAAATTGTTGCATTGTTTATTTGTTATTATTTATAGGTTTGGCCAATCATGACAATACCCCGGCATGTAAGCATCATTGGATTGTATAATCAAGCTAAGTAAATTTTCAAATATTTTTGACCAAAAAAGCCTTACAT
Organism: Taudactylus pleione; assembly: GCA_031769625.1. Classification (NCBI taxonomy): domain Eukaryota; kingdom Metazoa; phylum Chordata; class Amphibia; order Anura; family Myobatrachidae; genus Taudactylus; species Taudactylus pleione. The sequence goes on from JAUIMM010000251.1 coordinate 142,453, forward strand.
TCAAATCTTGCCATTTCAGGTTGATCTTGGTCGGATTGTTCAGGCCATGCTCCCTACCAACCTCAATCTCGTCCCAGGCATAGGCATTGTAGGCGTGCAAGGTCCCAGATATATCAAACACATGTCACCCTTTTTGGAATGCCCGATGATGAGGTGTTAAGACGCTACCGTCTTCCACCCAAAATCATCATAGACACTCTCTCATTAATAGAGAGTGATCTTGAGCGGCAAATTGACAGTCCTACAGCAATACCACCACTTACGCAATTTATGGCGGTGTTACATTTCTGTGCCTCAGGATCATTTCAAACAACGGTGGGAATAGTGGCGGGAATCTCACAATCCTCCTTTTCCCGGATCCTGAGGGCAGTGATGGAGGCCCACTTCAAGCACCTCCATAATTTTATTCAAATGCCTTTGGATATGGGTGCCCTTAGTGTGGCCAAGGCCAATTTTTACAAAATAGCTATCTTCCCACACATCATAGGGGCTGTGGATGGTACTCACATACCACTTCAGCCTCCAGCACGGGTGGAGGCCATATTTCGCAACTGGAAACACTATCACTCCCTGAATGTAATGGTGGTATGTGATGCCTCCCTCCAGATCCTGTCCCTGAATGCAAAATTACCCGGAAGTGCACATGACTCATTCGTCATCCGGCAATCAGGGATATGGCACAAATGAAACAACCTACAAGCTGGTGATGCATGGCTTCTGGGTAAGTAGAGACCTTTAGTACATAACAATGTTAAGCTTGATACACAGTGATCCTGATGTTGTCACTTCTTTTTCACAGGAGACAGTGGATACCCTTGCACGCCCTGGCTGCTCACTCCTTATTTGGCACCCACACCAGGGCCACAAAGTAATTTTAATGCCGCACTTACAGCCACCAGGCAAGTGGTGGAGTGCTGTATCAGCCTTTTAAAAGGCCAATTCAGATGCCTCCACCGCTCTGGTGGCGAGCTCATGTATTTGCCGGATATGGTTTCGAAAATTGTGGTCCTGTGTGGGATATTTCACAACATCGCCATAAGAAGTGGTGTCCCAATGCAGCCAGAGGATGCCTTGCCTGAGGATGGCCCCCCCGAGGTTGGTCGGAGGTCAGTATGTGGGGGGGCCATACGCGATGATGTGGTGGCCAGATATTTTAGGTAATTATTTGCAACACAAAAGTGTTTAGACACAATGTGGTAAGGGTTTTTGGAGAACATCTAATTAATTTGATGTTTGTTTCCCATCTTCTATTTGATTTCATAATCTTTGGGACTCAAACGATGACTACTTCCTGCTACCCTAAAAAATCCTTCATGGGGACACATTGGATATATATTCTGGAACCCATATTGCAACGCCACATTTGTGGAATCATGTTGGCATGCTCCTTCGTCACCCAGTTCTTGATTTTTCATTTCTTTTTTCATATGGTGTTTTGTGGGTTGTATTTTTGGTTTTCACTGTGTGTATTGTTTGTGGGTGAACACTTTGTTATTTTAGTTATGTTGTGAATAAATGTTTTGAGAGTGTAATTTTGCTCATTTTTTTGCCCATTACAGGCAAGTGTAACCAGGTTCACCCACGTTAACATTTAATAAGGGTTAATCCTGTAATGACGCAATTTGATCTAAAAGATGCTTTCTGGGTCAAAACAAACACCAAAAGGAATCCTGTACAATCAGTTGGTTGCCCCCCAAATTGGAACCTGTAAAATGTAGTAATATATAAATTGTCACACACAAAAAAAGCCCAATCAGATTGTTACTGTTAGGTGTTTCTTGTGCCTGTTTTCCTAAAAAATACAACACACAATCTTAGTGACAATAATTGCAAATACTTGCTGGAAGAGTCTACTTATGTCAGTGCAAACAATCTCAGATTTGGAGACAAGGAATGAGACAGAACATTAAGATTAAAATTTTATTGTAGACAACTATTTTTTAAGAACCAAAATAAATTAGGGACGCAGGATGACAGACATATGGTCAAGGACCACTAGCAGCCCGATGACGTAGCCCTGCATCCTTTCTACGCATCCGGCTAAGTCCGCCAAACGCCTCTGTTCCTCTGTGGGTTAGAAAAGTGTGGGGCTTAATACATAATTAATGAAACCACATTAAAAAACAAGCCAAACAAAGCTAACCAAAAATGACAATATTGTGACCAAAAGCAGATTTACCCCAAAATAACCAAGGCCCCAAAAATGGACACCCCAAAAATTGCTACAAAAAACATCAGATTCTGACAGGTGTGATATGTGTATGGGGAAATCAGCAGTAAAAGGTAAAGACAAACAGAAATCTACACCAAATTCTCACAAACCCCACAAAAAAAGGCACAGACACAGGATTACATACAAACAGTTTTTTTTAAAAAGTAAAAAAATAAATAAACATACCGTTCAAAATAACGCCCAGGACAGAAGCAACTCCCTCGTCCTCCTCGGAGGTGCAAACATTCCCCAACGAGGTAGGAGGGGTGATTTGGGATTCAGGGGAGGAGGTAGTTACGAGAGGGGTGGTTGGAGGAGAGGGGGAATTGGGATGGAGGGGAAGGAGCCCCGAAACATCTTCCACAGGGTCTGTGCAGGCTGGGGAGGAGGGGGAAATAAGGGAATTTTGGGGTGTGGATGTTTGGCTGGGGGTTGGGGAGAGGGGCCGAGAGCGTCGTCTTTGACGGCGATGACGCCGTAGTCTTCGCTCTGCCCCTAAAAGATGGGAAACAAATTGTGGTCATTTTCAACCCAGACCTAGTTAAACACTAATTTTTGACAACACAAATATGTAAACATGGCCATGCAGATATGAGTACAAAGAATAAATAGGACATACATGAAAACATGGCCATGCACATATGAGTACAAAGAATAAATAGGACATACATGAAAACATGGCCATGCACATATGAGTACAAAGAATAAATAGGACATACATGAAAACATGGTCATGCAGATATGAGTACAAAGAATAAATAGGACATACATGAAAACATGGCCATGCACATATGAGTACAAAGAATAAATAGGACATACATGAAAACATGGCCATGCACATATGAGTACAAAGAATAAATAGGACATACATGAAAACATGGCCATGCAGATATGAGTACAAAGAATAAATAGGACATAAATGAAAACATGGCCATGCACATATGAGTACAAAGAATAAATAGGGCATACATGAAAACATGGCCATGCACATATGAGTACAAAGATAAACATGAAAACCACAGTCACAAAAACTTACTTTCCGCGATCTGCATGCGAAAGCATGCCAGCAAGTGGGGCGTCCGCCGTTGCAGGTCGGACCACCTGCGCTCCAGCTGGCCGATCTGGCAGCGTGAGCCGAAGGAATGCAGGTGGCCACGTACCTCCGCATATGCGGAACGCTTTTCCCTATTGGTGATGGGGGGAGGCTGGCTGGTGATCCGCCTGTCCATGACCTCGGTTAACACCATCAGCTCGCGCCTGGTGAATGCCGAGGCTCTCATGATGGCAATGGTGTATTTTCTAAAAATCATTTTTAATAAAGACCCGAAAATAAATTTGATTGGCTAATGTATTTGGGTAATTAACAGGACCAATTCTATTGGTTAGTGTATGAGTCATGTGTTCGACAGGGCCACAAATCTATTGAGAGTTATGATAGGCTTGATGCAGTGACATGCGTAAGCAAATTTAAATAAAGAAATGAACCCAGTAAAATATGCGTGGTTAAAAACAAATAAAACAAATGTTTAATTGGCTCAAACATGTATTTTGACAAATAAAAGCGAATGTTTAAGCCGTACGTATTCTGCGGGTAATAACAAACACGGACAAGAGTAAAGTTTATTGCATTGTCCAAAAAAAAAAAAAAGAGCAATTAAGATAATTGATATATTGATTGGCATGATATGATTGAGGGAGGTAGGCAGAATAAAGGAGCAGGTAATCGGAATCTGACAGGCCCACTTCTGGTTTGTACTTGTGCGTGCGTTCCCTGCAAGCCACATTGGGGATGTACGCTCGCTATTTGGCACGCTCGTTAGTTAGAGGAGGGGTCGGTAGAGTTTGGGGAGGATGTTTAGATGCGTTCGAAATTACTATCTGTGGCTCCCAACCCTAAATCCTTGGTTTTTGGATGATGCTCTGTACTATCGATCGAGTAAATCCGATTATTCTAATATTCATTTGTCTTTGAAGATGTATATTTTTAAGGAAATTCCGGCAGTCGCAATGCCTCCTGTCAAAATACCTACAGTGGCATCCCGATTGTCGGTATCCCGACAGGGGTCGGGTAAGTATACTTACGCTCCCCCTTCTCCCCCTAACGATCCCTTCTTGTAGCCTAACCCTAACACTCCCCACCCCGCTCCCTAACCCTCCCCATTAGTGCCTAAACCTAAGTCTCCCCCCATCGTGCCTAAACCTAACCCTCTCCCTTTACTGCCTAACCCTAACCCCCCTAGGGGTGCCTGACCCTTATCTCCACCCCAAAACCTAACCCTAACCTCGCTATACTGCCTAAACCTAACACTCCCCCCACGCGGCTAACAGCTAAGACGCCCTGGCTTACCTCGTTTAGGATGGCATCTCTCTAGATTCCGGTGTTGGGATTAAGATAGGCATTGGTATTTCAACGCCTATCTTAAGCCCCATGTCAGGCTTGTGACGTCAGAAATTCGACCGGCGGCATCCCATCCACCGGTCTCCTAACTACATCCCATTTTTAAAATCCCCTAAGCAAAGGGACAAAGATGAAACCAAATGAGATCACTGGGACAACTGCTGGATGGAAAACCTGTGGGCACCAAAATATATAGTGATACAAGTCTTAAATGCAAATGATGACCTCCAGTCTGCCAGACAGATGATTAAGGGACAATCAAAGTTAACCAGTTTATTGGCCGATACAGTTGATGGCTTAGAGAATCATATAGTACAGTGTCGGGCACAATAACCTGAGATGTAATAGTTAGTATTAATGCCTCACAGCACTGAGGTCATGGGTTTGATTCCCATTACGGCCCTAACTGTGTGGAGTTTGTATATTCTCCCTGTGGATTTCCTACGGGTGCTCTGGTTTCCTCCCACACTCCAAAAATATATTGGTAGGTTATTTGGGTCCCAACAAAATTAACCTTAAGCGTGTATGTGAGCATGTGATAAGGAATATAAATTGTAAGCTCCATTGGAGCAGGGACTAAAGTGAATGGACAAATATTCTCTGTAAAGCGTTGTGGTATATGTGTGCATTATATAAATAACTGGTAATAAATAATAAATAAATAATGGGCATACCAGATTGACAAAAGCTAGATAAGAATACCAAAGTTATACCCACATATTTCAAAGGGCATAAAGAATATGGCCCAAGAACAGCAATCATGCAAATGATGAATTTCACTGACACAGAGAAAATTCTACATCATTACAGAAAGACCACTAATCTCAATTATCAGAAATAAAAAAAAAGTTATATTCCAATACTATTCTAGTATGGATGCCAGTGTCTCCTATATAAAAGTTTAAGCTTAGTTAAGTATCTGTTCCATGTCTGTGCTACCAAAAGAATATTCCATTACGATCTCTGGGAAGGAAGGTAGCCTTGCTGTTTTGAAATATTTCTTACCTAGCCATTGTGGATAATATAAAACAGATTTTCCTGTATAATATTAATTACAAGATCCCGTTCAGCATTGCAGATGTTCTGGGAATAAGAGGTCAAAATATATTCAGTTATGGAGCAAGTTTTTATTTCATAATATGAGGTGTGCTCCATAATACATCAATATGTTTTCTTAAAGGGGAGCTACAGTATCATTAGAGATGTTTTGAATTTAAACTTATAGTATGTTTAACATAACCATTGGATTTGTATACCTGACATCTGTTTTGTGTTCAATGCATTATAGTAAAACCGATGCTGTGTTTGGAGTTCCTTCTGCTCTTCTCCAGGGCCAAAATCGCCCTGTTTTTATGTGCATGTACGAGTGTAAAAAAAACAGGGAATATATAAATCCTTTTACAATTATATAATTGGGTAGTCAAATCTGCATTGACAGTATGCATTAACATTAGAGACCTCTTAGTAAGTACCGTACATTACTTGCTTTCTTAGTTCAAATTGACTCTTTAAAATAGGGCCCATCTCTGTAGTTACGTAACACTTGTCATTATTGTATTCACTCATGAATTATTTAAATACATCAAAGAAATAGGCAACTAAAATGCTCTTAGTCACTTCTGCTGTACAGTAATGTACTGTTTTATGTGACTCCTACTTAAAATCCTGGTTATCCATTGAGAACCAAAGGTCCTTGGAAAAGATGATCACTAGCTTTTCTAAATAAATTGCTGCTTGTCCTTAAGTTTGGAATAGATTTGAAATCTTAAATAGTTCATATGTACAAGAGAAACAGGCTAACATCATTCACATTCACAACCACAGCTTACTTCTCATGGTGTAGAAATGTGGTGCTCACACCTTTTGTAGCCTTTACCCCAGGTGTCACTATGACACTGTTCTGGAATTCCAGGGGCCAGCACGCCATTGTTCAGGAATTCCAAGGGTCAGCACGCCATTGTACTGGAATTCCAAGGGCCAGCACGCCATTGTTCTGGAATTCCAAGGGCCAGCACGCCATTGTTCTGGAATTCCAGGGGCCAGCACGCCATTGTTCTGGAATTCCAAGGGCCAGCACGCCATTGTTCAGGAATTCCAAGGGTCAGCACGCCATTGTACTGGAATTCCAAGGGCCAGCACGCCATTGTTCTGGAATTCCAGGGGCCAGCACACCATTGTTCTGGAATTCCAGAGACCAGCACGCCATTGTTCTGGAATTCCAGGGGCCAGCACACCATTGTTCTGGAATTCCAGAGACCAGCACGCCATTGTTCTGGAATTCCAGGGGCCAGTACACCATTGTTTTGGGATTCTAAGGGTCAGTGCGCCATTGTTCTGGGACCCTAAAGGTAAGAACACCTTTGTTCTGGCATCCCAAGGGTCAGTAAATGGTATAGAAATGTGGCATTTATGCCTTTTGTAGCCTTAACCCCAGGTGTCACTGTGGCATTGTTCTGGGATTCGTAGGGGCAGTGTGCCAGTATTCTGGAATCCCAAGGCCAGTGTGCCAGCGTTCTGAGATTCCAAAGGTCAGTGTGCCATTGTTCTGGGACCCCAAAGGTGAGTGCACCATTGTTCTGGGATCCCGAGTCAGTATGCCAATGTTCTGGAATACCAAGGGTCAGTGCATAATTTTTTCTTGGATCCCAAGGATCAGTGTGCCATTCTTCTGGGATGCCAAGTGTCTGTGCACCATTGTTCTGGGATTCGAAGGGTCATTGCGCTATTATTCTGGGACCCCAAGGTTCAGTGCATCATTGTTTTGGGAATCCAAGGCTCAGTGCTCCATTATTCTGGGATTCCAGGGGTCAGTGCACTATTGTTCTGGGATCCCAAGGGTCAGTGCTCCATTGTTCTAGGATCCCATAGGTCACTGCATGATTGTTCAGGAATTCCAAGGGTCAATGTGCCATTGTTCTGGGATTACAAGGGTCAGTGCACCATTGTTTTGGGATCCCAAGGGTCAGTATGCCATTGTTCTGGGATCCCAAGGCTCAGCACTTCATTGTTCTGGGATCCCAATGGTCAGGGTGCCATTGTTCTGCAATATAAATTTATCTGCTTACACTACACAGGGGCACAGTGGTAAGAATTGCACTAGGGGCCATGGTTTTAATTTATATATATACTGTAATATATATATGATATAGCCCTAACTAAACTTGCCCTTTTCAGCACTGTTTGTATCTGGATCTAACAACCATAGTGTCAGTGGCGGGCTGGGCCGGGGGGCAGGGTGCCATGTGCCCCCCGGGCCGTAGCGTCATGCGGGCCGCGGGCAGTCTGTGTCATTGTGACACAGACTGCACCGAATGTGTAGCGCTGACCGGACGGAGTTCAGTCAGTGCTACACATCACAAACACACAGCCGCCGGAGCCGGCAGCTGTGTTTTTGCTTTAGCAGCTGATGAGAGTCAGACAGACTCTCATCGGCTGCTGCTGCCACTGCCAGAGCCGGACATCTTCCGGCTCCCGCAGTGGGTAATGGGAGTGACGCGTCATTCCCATAATACAAAGCGGTGGACGGAGGAGCTGATCTCGGCGGCGGGACCAGGAGCAGGAGCGGGTGTCAGGTAAGTGTTTTTTTTTTAATATTATGTGTGTCTACTGCGGGGGGTCTGGCACTATAAGGAGGAGACCACTACTGGGGGCACTACAAAGGGGGGGACTACTACTACTGGGGGCGCTATAAGGAGGAGACCACTACTGGGGGCACTACAAAGGTGGGGACTACTACTACTGGGGGTGCTACAAGGGGGGGACTACTGCTACTGGGGGCACTACAAGGGGAGGACTACTACTACTGGGGGCACTACAAGGGGGGACTACTACTACTGGGGGCACTACAATGGGGGGACTACTACTGGGGGCACTACAAGGGGGGTACTACTACTGGGGGGACTACTACTAGGGGCACTACAAGGGGAGGGGACTACTACTAGGGGCACTACATAGGGGGGAGGGGACTACCAGTGGGGGCACTGCATCGAGGGACCACTGCTGGGGGCTCTATATAAAGGGCAATAGTGGGGGTACTGCATAGGGGGAAGACTACAACTGGGGCCACTATTTAAGGGGCACTGCATAATGGTTACCACTACTGGGCGCACTATATAAGGGGCTTAGTACTGGGGGCACAAGGGGCACTGCATAGGGGGGATCACTACTGGGGGCACTACTTGAGGCCTGCATAAGGGTGTCCTCTCCTGTGGCACAGGGTGGCACTGCATATGGGCACTACGACAGGGGGCTGCCCAATATTTTTATTTTTACCTTACATTAATCCCATATGGACCCGCCTCCTCCCTAGAACAATTGAGGGGGGGTGCCGTAGCACGCACGTTCTTTTGGGCACCCTGGCTACATGCTACTCCTCTGCCAGGGCCGCCTGCATGCATTTGCCCCCCAGGCTAAAAGTTGCCAGCCAGCCCCTGCATAGTGTCACCAGGTTTGGTAGGGAGATTAACTAGGATATGGGAAGCAGGATTCAGCGGGAAAAAAGTTTTAGCGCAAAAAGTTCGACAGGAGCAATACAGCGCTGTCCAATGTGAAAACAGCGTGACATTGGACAGACAAATTAATTACAATACTAATCTGTAATGGACGATTTATTGTGTTACACTAATGTTCACCCAGCAATAAAACATTTAAACTTAATTTAGTTTAGAACAGTAAAGCTGGGTACACGCTGGAGTGATATCGGCCCAATATGTAATTTCCGGCCAATCGGAACAACATATCGGCTGGATCGTTCAGTGTGTATGGCCAATAAGCGAGCTCCTGCGGACGTTAGCGATATCTTCTGGTCAGCCGTGTTGCTCGGTCAACTGGACGATATCGCATGCGGCACCGTTTAAAGTAATAAAGGATGGAATGAGGGATCGTTCCGTCTTTCATTACATCATTCTGATGAGTGCCGCGGGTACCATATGTCGGCCATGTCGTCCAGTTACACATCGCCTCTTGCCAAATTCTGGTTGTTGGATCGAGCTACAGACAACTTTGAACAGGGGAAGTTTAATTATGGCCACCTTGTACTGTAGGTCTCCATCACTAAGGGGGAGATTTATCAAACCTCGGAGAGAGATAAAGTGGAGAGAGATTAAAATATGATTGATCAACTACACCTGTCTCAGTGAAATCCTTTATTTCAGCTAATTTACCCCACTCTTTCATTCTAAACAAATAAAAATGTATTTTACTGCATTCCAGCAAACGTCAGAATTCCGGCATAGCAAGGAACCATAAGCACCAACATGGTTATTTGTGTTAGGGTTTATTCATAGCTGAGCCTCGTTGTATAACTAATTGGATAATAAATATCCCCTGGATGACCTTAGTTGATTGTTTTTTAAACTAAAGAAAAAAGAATTCTTAAAGTTCCTGCTTCGTTTTCATGTTATTTACAATTTGCCTAAAGAGAATCATTTAATTGCATGGCATTCTGCCAAAGAATTATCCCTATGATGTACACAGCCTTCTTTTATTGTGAGATTATGTCCTTGATATAAAAATATTGAAACAAGCTTTTACCTGTGTAAAGATTCTGCCAGCCAACGGAACCGCCGAAGAAAACATATTTGTCTTTTATTTCATGAACCGTGATTGCAAAAAGTTATTGGCGAAGGTCATAAATTCTCTGGAGGGTTGAAAGCACTTTATAGCAATTACAGTAGACTACAGGACATCATTAAATGCACATACAGTATGTGGAACTGATATTAAAACATTGAACAATTGAGCTTCTGTGTAACACTTCAGCACCACTCTCATCAGGGGCGTAACTAGGTATTTGAAGGCCCCATAGCAAAAGTTTTCTAAGGGCTCCTGTGTACCACCCAGAGCCGAAACTAAACTTTTTGGTGCCCTATGCCAGAAAGAGCATGTTTTAATAGGGACATAAGATAAGGCACCTGAAAAAGGGCCATGGCCTCATGGGGAAGGGCCAGGGAAGAGATAGGGAGGCCAGGAGATGCTAAAATAAGAGGAAGCTACAAGTGAGAATGACAGGAAAATTGACAGGCCCAAAGAGCGCCCTCTGCCCTGCGGTGCCCTGTGCCATGGCACAGGTCGCACCACCCTAGTTACGGCCCTTGTACCACCCAATGGTGAAAAATGTATATAACACATGTAATTTTGAAAAGAGAGATGGGCTCCCCTAAGCTCTATGCCCCATAGCAGCTGCCCATGCGTCCACCCCCTAGTCACCGACCAGCACTTTTCCAAGACAATTCTGATACTGTGCGTCTCAATTACAAAGGCGCCCTTGGGTGTAACGCATGCGCCATGTGAGTTTTTAGTGATATTCGCGCACGCACAGTAGCAGAATAATCACTCAACTACATGAACATTGTATGAGGCTCAAAATCATGCCCAAGAAGTTCATATGCGCCAAGTTTTACGCTAGGCATACATCACTTTATTAGTGGTAAATCAATTATTAATTGATGTGTTCAGTAAACTAGTTTCCCAACGCAATATTTATTTTAATAGTATCACCATGGAACGGTTGTGAAAAAGATACATTTATCAATTTCATAAGATATTAATTAACAGTTAATTGGGCCACGTTGTTGAGCACAGTTTACAGGTGACATCAAGAACGTATATAATTAGACAAACCATGATAGGAGTACCATGACCTTCAAACATATTTATCCACGTAAGGGAAACTTTCTGTGGAATAACATTTTAAGAAAGTACACTGGGGTAGATGTATGATAGCGGCACTTAACGTGCCGCTATAACGCTTCCCGCTTCGCCTCTTTACCGAAGCAGGAAGCACTACCGATGAGATGTAAGAACATCTCATCGGCCGCAGAGGGGGAGCATTAACTTGTAGATAGCAGCGCCGATAATGACAGGGGCGCATAACACCCCTGTCATTTACCGCCCAGACCTCCAATCATACATCGGGTAGAAGCGGTATCAGCACACCTAACGTGCGCTGATACCGCTTCTGGGCTTCATATATCTCCCCCACTGTCTTAAAAATGTCCCGTTTAATGTAAACTGAAATTCGTTGCCGATAAGGCTCCATTTTGAAAAACATTGTGCACCATTTTAGGATTTTCAGACATGTTTCAGAATGAAACTACTGTCACTTGCAAGGCCGGACAGCACCATTGTGAGGATAAACTTGGAAAGGTCATTATCTGAAAAGAGAAGGCCAATTGGTAACACAAGCACATTTTTGTCTCTTTTAGCTAATAATTATATATAACAAAATAAATATCATTCAAAGCATAGCACACATACTGTACACACAATGGCTCTTTTCCAGTTCAAACAGCATTAATTGCATTCAATATCTATTGATTACACATTATGCTTGATTACAAAATTACCTCAACAACATACACTTGTGTTTTTAACCATTTGTTTTGCTTGTGAAATCCCCATTAGTGTACGAAAAATAATTGTTGCTTGGAAACACAAAAACAAAGAAAGCTCCAATCGGCAATAGCTGTGCATTTGTTATAGGCCAATCACAAGTGCTTCACTAGTGCTGGTGAGTGACCATCATTATCATGGTGCAATTGTTCCTGCCCTCACCCAAATCAGGCACATAAATACGCGGCTTGGTTTCTGGGCGGGTGCAGATCGATTTTGCATATATTATGTTATGCAAAGTGGCCTAGATCTCACTCTGTATTGGTCATATTGTTCTTGTTGCAAGCAGGGTCGCCCAGAGGGCGGGGGCAGGTACTAATTACCTGGGCTCAGGCTTGGGGAAGGGCCCCGATGAGGGCCCAGGTCTGATGCAACCCCTACTCCCTTTTACAAGTCAGAAGCCCAGCACATGCTGCTGTGTGTTGGGCTGCAGTGAGAGACCAGGGTGATTGCTGCCACTGACCAGCAGCAGCAGTCTCCTCTCCTCTGCCTGTGGGGGGGAGCAATCACACTGATTTGCGCCGGCTGCATATTGGATTTTTTAATTTTTTCTATGGGGGCGTGACCACTAAATAGTAATGGGGCCTGGGCCGGCTCTCTACAGCCCTGGTTACAGGATATGTAGAATTCTCCATTACCAAATTAAGGGCTTGATTCAGAGTTGCATGCTTATAGCATCAGACATCTGATTAATCCTCAGGTTACTCAGGATGGTCGGTGTTTTTACGCAGCTGGGACCAGGGAAGCTGCATTGGAAGATACACTGGCCTCAGCAGGCACAGAAAACGGGGCCGGCACTCCCCCATTTTCTGGGATGCTGGACATCGCCGCCCCTTCCCCAAATGTCTTAGAGGGCACTGTGGGCAATCTCACAGACACTACACAGAACATGCACAGTACAGATCCTGCGCATGAGCCGATTGCCAACTATCGGAGTTGTACACTAAACCATCGTGTAAAATGAACGAAAACAACCAGAAAAGTAAAACATTTAATGTTGACTCCCCTGCCGCTAGCTAGTAACATTTTAGGGCTACTGATGTTCAAGACCGCAACATGATGATGTCATTCAACCACAAAATCACACAATGGGCGTAAATCTGAGTTGCACTCTATGCCAAAGTTAGAGGCAGTTGAACTAGTTTTTACAGAGTCGCAGTAGCGATTTCAGCAGCGCGCACACAGAAGTGTATTGTAGAATGTATTAGACGTTCCCGGGCGTTCCTGTGCAGGGAATGGCCTGTGGCGGCATTAGCACAAAGTCACAGACATGCTACCGGCAAAAGACACTGACACGGCCCCTGCTGCTTCCGACGCAGAATCAGGTCCAATGTCTCATTATGAGTAAAAATAGCAGCATCTGTGAATTGAAAAGAAAGAGAACGTTCTATATGGTTAGAAACACATCGGTAGAATCCCAGCCTGAGGATCAAGGCAGTATATAAAGTCTAATCTAGCAATGAACATATATATCAACTTGAGGGACTGTGCTGATTCCAGTACTGTTGGGACACAAGCCCCATTGATTTGTGGAGAAGTGTCACAGAGATGTATCACAGATTCAAAATGACATGAGCATGCTATCGTGCAGCATAAACATGGCCCCTTCTAATGCTGGGTCACCACAAAGAGGTCCCGAATAAATAAATATAAATGGTGGGAGGTATTATAATTAACCAAAAGTATACGTTCGGCGCCTTGCTTTTTGAGGTAACAATATATAAAACACCTAACTGCAGCCCCAAACACCAAAGTGGGGTATACCGACCCACCAAAAACTACAAACAGGATGAGAAAGAAAGTGTTTCTGGGCGGTGACATGAATAAAACAGAAAAACAATATTCTAAAATCAAAAGAAAAATTCCCCTCCTATTAGCTCTGAGTCTGAGACCCAATGTCAGGGGAAGCAATCGGGAAGCCGACTGCCTATATTCCGGCAGCCGGCTTCCCGACTGTCTTATCCCGTCATGGGTGAAATGCCGGGCGTCTAGATGTAGACGCCCACATTTCCCCGACGCCGGGAGGCCGGCGCCCGGCATCACGATCGTAGTGATGTAGGGGGGCACGAGCGGACAGCCGCGGGGGGGGAGGGTTAGGTTTAGGGCTCCCGGGGGGGTGCCTAACCCTAAGTCCCCCCCGAGGGTTAGGGTTAGGCTAGGGGGAGGGAGGGTAAGGGTTAGGCACCCCCGGGGGGGACTTAGGGTTAGGCACCCCCCCGGGGGACTTGGGTTTAGGCAGCGGGGAAGGGGGTGGTTAGGGTTAGACACTTAGGGTTAGGCACTTGGGAGGGAAGTTAGGGTTAGGCACCCCTAAGGAGGGTTAGGGGGGTTAGGTTAGTGGATACTTACCTATCCACGATCGGGATTTCCAGTGATGTCGGGCTTCCTCCACTGCTCCTGTCGGGCTGCCGCTGACGGGAATCAAACCACCGGCCATGCGGCCGGCAGTATTTCATACCCATTCCAATGTCAGATATTTGCCAGTCCATAATAGACAATATCTATTTTGAAATGCTGATGCCAAGCACAGAAGTTTAATTGTATCCAATCAGGTATCTCTGTGATCCGGTTAGCAACATATAAATAAAAAAGATACAGTTCTTATGTAATTTGGACAAACAGAAAAATAATATTAACTGTTGAAACAATGTGTGGTGCGCAGATGATAATGTACAACGTCAATTGATCATTCCGCAATTAGTATTTGATGCGGCTATTTTATGGGCCATCTGTTAAAGCTGATTGTAACTTTAGCTTATGTGCTGTTATGCTGTTTGTATTTGTTGCAATATGCAGAAATAACTCACAATTTTAATTTCTCTACCGTCTTCGTCTCTGACGTGACAGGTATGTTAAGCTGTCGCTCACACAGCACCTCGCCGAAGTGTTCTGGGCGAGATGCACTGTCTCCACCGTCTGTCTGGCCTGTCTGGCGTGACAGGTGTAGTAGGCTAGCAGCCCACTCTCACTGCGGCCGCTCACACGACACCATGCCGTCGGAAAACAGATGAGTGAATAGTCTGCTGTTTAGAGAGTCTCCCGTCTTTGTTTGTCCTGGATAGCAGGCTTGATGGTCTCGAGCCAGGGATAATTGGAATGTCAATATTGACCGGTCAAATAAACGATAGCCAAGTAGTCTCTACGCGTTTCTCTGCTTCATATAGTCGGCGGCTTCCTCAGGAGACAATTAGTAGCAATTATTTATAGGGTGCCACATAGTCCTGCAGTATCATACAGAGGAAAGATACACAGTTGAGTCACATTATTATGACCACCAGCTAATAGTCAGAGTAACCACCGTGTGCAGCACAGATAGCAGCTGGACTGGCTGAGAGTGATTCAATAAGGTGCTGGTAGGTTGGTACAGGTATCTGGAATCATGCTGACTGCAGTGCAACCCACAGCTGCTGGCGGGTGCATGGTGGAGTATCCATAGAGCGAATACAACAATCAAGGTGGTCCCACAGATGCTCAATTAGGTTCAAGTCCGGGGAATTAGGAGGCCAGGGAAGTACTTGGAAGTCTTGGTCGTGCTCATCCAACCACTGTCGGACATTTTTAGCTGTGTGACGTCACATTGTCTTGCTGGAAGATTCTATCTGCCTCAGGGAAGATAATCAGCATGTATGTGTCTACATGCTCTGCAAGTATGGATTCATAACCAAATCGGTTGAGGGTGCCTTCCACATGGATGAGTGGGCCCAGAGAATGCCATGAAAACATTCCCCATACTATAACGCTGCCACCACCAGCTTGTGTTCTTCCAGCAATGGTTGCTGTGTGTTTGTTCTCGTCTGACATGCCAACGTCCATCCATTCGATGAAGCAGAAAACTTGACTCATCAGAGAAGGCAACCCA
The DNA here is from genome assembly GCA_031769625.1 of Taudactylus pleione. Lineage (NCBI taxonomy): Eukaryota > Metazoa > Chordata > Amphibia > Anura > Myobatrachidae > Taudactylus > Taudactylus pleione. The sequence continues at coordinate 158,314 of JAUIMM010000251.1, forward strand.
TCTCCAATCAGCGGAGATCCAATTCCGATACAGGCGTGAAAATTGAAGCCTTTTCCGCTGATACACCTTTGTTAGCATAGGTGTAGTGACCATCCATTTGCTTCTTAGCCCCATATGCAGCAGGGTTCGCTGAACTGTCATTTTAGACACACGTCTGGTGGACCCCAGGTTCATTTTGACGGTGAGGTGCTCCACTGTAGTGTGTCGGTCAGCCTTCACTCACCTTCGTAGCCGACGTTCATCTCTCACATCAGTGGCACTTGATGCTCCGCAGTTTCGACGTCGGTTATTCTCAATGGTGCCATTTGTCCAGTCACGATACACCTTCACCACAGCAGCACGCGAACATCTCACAAACTGCGCTGTTTTAGAAATACTGCCACTCTTGGCCTGAAAGCCAATAATCATCACTTTTTGCAACTCTGATAAATCTCCCCTTTTACCCATGACAGTAACGAGTGATATATGTGCAGATGGCCTATTGCACACCTTATATACCCACCAAGCCAGGGCATGGTATGTGACGTACAGTACTTCATGGGCTACGCGCTGCCGACGTCAAATGTAGGAGATGGTCATAACAATGTGATTCAACTGTGTACAAAATAGGGTAAAACAAATCAGCATGATAACATGGTGATCAGCATGTATATAGATATGCTACATGCACAGGTATAATTGCATCTACATATATATACTACATACAATCAGGTGCATAAATATTGGGACATTGACAGAATTTTCATATTTTGGCCTCTATTCACCACCACAATGGCTTTGAAATGAAACAAACAAGATGTGCTTTAACTGCAGACTTTCAGATTTAATTTGAGGGTAATTACATCCAAATCAGGTGAACGGTGTAGGAATTACAACGGTTTCTGTATGTGCCTCCCACTTTTTAAGGGGCCAAAAGTAATGGGACTGTCAACTCAAAAGCTATTTCATGGACAGGTGTGGGCTATTCCCTCGCAATTTCATTATCAATTAAGCAGGTAAAAGGTCTGGAGTTGATTCTAGGTGTGACATTTGCATTTGGAATCAGTTGCTGTCGACTCTCAATATGAGATCCCAAGAGCTCAATGAAGCAAGCCATCATTAGGCTGAAAAATCAAAACAAACCCATCAAGAGATAGTAAAAACATTAGGTGTGACTGTACATATACTACATACACAGGTATAATTGCATGCATATACATATACTACATACACAGGTATAATTGCATGCATATACATATACTACATGCACAGGTATAATTGCATGCACATACATATACTACATGCACAGGTATAATTGCATGCATAAACATATGCTACATGCACAGGTATAATTGCATGCACATACATATACTACATGCACAGGTATAATTGCATGCCATACATATACTACATGCACAGGTATAATTGCATGCATATACATATAATACATGCACAGGCATAATTGCATGCATATACATATACTACATGCACAGGTATAATTGCATGCATATACATATGCTACATGCACAGGTATAATTGCATGCATATACATATATTACATGCACAGGTATAACTGCATGCATATACATATAATCCATGCACAGGTATAATTGCATGCATATACATATACTACATGCACAGGTATAACTGCATGCATATACATATACTACATGCACAGGTATAATTGCATGCATATACATATAATACATGCACAGGTATAATTGCATTCATATACAAATGCTACATGCACAGGTATAATTGCATGCATATACATATAATACTTGCACAGGTATAATTGCATGCATATACATATACTACATGCACAGTTATAATTGCATGCATATACATATACTACATGCACAGGTATAATTGCATGCATATACATATACTACATGCACAGGTATAATTGCATGCATATACATATACTACATGCACAGGTATAATTGCATGCATATACATATACTACATGCACAGGTATAATTGCATGCATATACATATAATCCATGCACAGGTATAACTGCATGCATATACATATACTACATGCACAGGTATAATTGCATGCATATACATATACTACATGCACAGGTATAACTGCATGCATATACATATACTACATGCACAGGTATAATTGCATGCATATACATATACTACATGCACAGTTATAATTGCATGCATATACATATACTACATGCACAGGTATAATTGCATGTATATACATATACTACATGCACAGGTATAATTGCATGCATATACATATAATCCATGCACAATTATAATTGCATGCATATACATACACTACATGCACAGGTATAATTGCATGCATATACATATACTACATGCACAGGTATAATTGCATGCATATACATATACTACATGCACAGGTATAATTGCATGCATATACATATACTACATACACAGGTATAATTGCATGCATATACATATACTACATGCACAGGTATAATTGCATGCACATACATATACTACATGCACAGGTATAATTGCATGCATATACATATACTACATACACAGGTATAATTGCATGCATATACATATACTACATGCACAGGTATAATTGCATGCACATACATATACTACATGCACAGGTATAATTGCATGCATAAACATATGCTACATGCACAGGTATAATTGCATGCACATACATATACTACATGCACAGGTATAATTGCATGCCATACATATACTACATGCACAGGTATAATTGCATGCATATACATATAATACATGCACAGGCATAATTGCATGCATATACATATACTACATGCACAGGTATAATTGCATGCATATACATATGCTACATGCACAGGTATAATTGCATGCATATACATATATTACATGCACAGGTATAACTGCATGCATATACATATAATCCATGCACAGGTATAATTGCATGCATATACATATACTACATGCACAGGTATAACTGCATGCATATACATATACTACATGCACAGGTATAATTGCATGCATATACATATAATACATGCACAGGTATAATTGCATTCATATACAAATGCTACATGCACAGGTATAATTGCATGCATATACATATAATACTTGCACAGGTATAATTGCATGCATATACATATACTACATGCACAGTTATAATTGCATGCATATACATATACTACATGCACAGGTATAATTGCATGCATATACATATACTACATGCACAGGTATAATTGCATGCATATACATATACTACATGCACAGGTATAATTGCATGCATATACATATACTACATGCACAGGTATAATTGCATGCATATACATATAATCCATGCACAGGTATAACTGCATGCATATACATATACTACATGCACAGGTATAATTGCATGCATATACATATACTACATGCACAGGTATAACTGCATGCATATACATATACTACATGCACAGGTATAATTGCATGCATATACATATACTACATGCACAGTTATAATTGCATGCATATACATATACTACATGCACAGGTATAATTGCATGTATATACATATACTACATGCACAGGTATAATTGCATGCATATACATATAATCCATGCACAATTATAATTGCATGCATATACATACACTACATGCACAGGTATAATTGCATGCATATACATATACTACATGCACAGGTATAATTGCATGCATATACATATACTACATGCACAGGTATAATTGCATGCATATACATATACTACATGCACAGGTATAATTGCATGCATATACATATACTACATGCACATGTATAATTGCATGCATATACATACACTACATGCACAGGTATAATTGCATGCATATACATATACTACATGCACAGGTATAATTGCATGCATATACATATACTACATGCACATGTATAATTGCATGCATATACATACACTACATGCACAGGTATAATTGCATGCATATACATCTAATACATGCACAGGTATAATTGCATGCATATGCCTACTGTATCTACTTAATTTCATTAGTATAAGGGGAAGGCTTCACAAAAGAAGAGTGGGAGACCTGCCCTTGAGTGAATATTACATTGTAAAGGTACAGTACAGTATTATGACTAAAGATATGATAATGTTTGGAAAGCCATAGTAAAATATGACCATGTTTTACAAAGTTAATGAAATAAAAAAATTAGGGCAGACAAGAATTTGGGGGCCTAGGTGCTGGGGTGGTGCACCCATCAGGGTCATGATCGTGGCCAATGCAGGGATGGCATGGTTACTGTATGTCTCCCCTGAATTCCCATGCCCCTATAGAGGACCAAGCCCAGGGTATTTGTACCCCCCCTCTTGGTAACTCTTGTGACCTCTTCATGACTCCTCTGATCAAGAAGGGATTACAATTGTGAATGTAATGAAGATGAGGCTCTTTATCATGCAGTATATCTCGTACCACATTTCACTAAACAATAAAGTAAGTACTGCAGGTGACAGTTCCTCTTTAAAACATTTCCGGACTGGAGAATTAGCATTGTTTGCAGACAATACACCGCACTGTTCTACTATAGAGTAAGCAAGTTTACTTTTAGATCCAAAGCTAGCAGATGATTGCAAGGTTCCCAATGAAAGCCTGCGCTCGTGCTAAGAGAGGGTTCACCCAGAGTACAGAGATTAATAAAACATTAAGAACACATTTTTGAAAGGTTCTTTCAATATGCCATCATGTTAATGCTGGTGTAAAATGACACAGGCAACTATATGTGCATTTTGCATGGACCGAAACACACATTTTGACACAAAAGACCAAAAGTCATTGCTTTCATCTTCCCGGGTGTCTTTTCCTATTAGTTTTACAACAAGATACTGTATATGCATTAAGTCAAAATATTGATTCACTGAGTTGATTTATAGGCAGTGCATTACCAATCTTGCACTAACTACTCTGGGGGGCGAAATTAAATTCATCCTTTACCTAATCAGTCTTTTTGAAAGATTAAAGGGATTTCTACTGTACCTTGAGATTATATTAACTATTATCCTGTTAGCACCCTCTTGTACTTTTTATTCTAAACATATTGCTTTTTCTTGCCTGCTTCTTTCTTGAATTTTTTCGCCTCGTTATCACATCATCAAAGTCGTAGTCTCTGGATAGAGATCACATGACACGTGTGTCATACGCCAAAAATTCATCAAACCAACAACTCAAATTGCGCAAGGCGAATATCCATATTTCCTTCTATGCACTCAATGCTGGTGCAACCACAGCCGACATTCACCTGTGCATCAGCCCTGTCATGTACAAATGTGTCCCCATACACCTATCCTTTTTGCTCCGCTTGGCGCTAGACGTGACTTAGGCGCTCCGCCACAGGTAGTGAGTTGTACTTTTTCATACATTATTCCGTCTTATTCGCATCATAGCCGCATACGAAGTCACTTATAGTATAGCATGGACACTAGATTAGTACTTTTGTCGCAAAGCAAATGGTATAAAGTCACAGATTAAGCATAACGATACGTGGCATGCGGCGTGGCTCAGGTCATCGGTATCGGACCTCCACAGTTTGCCTTATTACCCACAGTAGCTACATGATATGGGATGTAGTCGGTATCCTGGCGGCAGGACGCCGACAGTCTGAATACCGGCGCTGAAATCCCAACAGGTCAGGATCCCGGCACTAGTATACCGACCGCCGGCATCCCGAAGGTAAGTATCAGGGTGTTAGGGGGAGGTTAGGGTTAGGGTGCGGGGTTAGGCACCAGGAAGGGAGTGTTAGGATTAGGGTGCGGGGAGGGGGAGGTTAGGTTTAGGCACTAGGGGGGGAGGTTATGGTTAGGCACCGGAAAGGGAGTGTTAGGATTAGGGTGCGGGGAGGGGGAGGTTCGGTTTAGGCACTAGGGGGGGAGGTTATGGTTAGGCACCGGAAAGGGAGTGTTAGGATTAGGGTCCGGGGAGGGGGAGGTTCGGTTTAGGCACTAGGGGGGGAGGTTAGGGTTAGGCATCGGGGAAGAGAGCTGTAGGGAGGGTTATGCAGCTGGTGCCTCCACACAGGGTGGAATCCTCCAAGGTCACCAGCCGCAAACTGCCCGGCTCCGGAGGTCTGCATGAAGAGACCTCCTGCAGTGCTGCATGGTGCTTGCAGAGCAATGCTGATGAAGATCCCTGCCCTCCACCCATCCCCATGCAAAAAAAAGTATTCATTCAGCGGGAGGGAGCGGGGGGAGTGAGAGGGGAGGCAGTGCAGGACTGGACGCACTGCCATCCTGATACGGCACTGCCGGGGAGGGTGGGTTAGGGTTAGGGTAGGGGTTAGAAAACAACTCACTGTTACTTCCTATGGGTGTCGGGATTCTGGCTGTTGGGATGCCGCTGTCGGTATTCTGGCCAGCGGAATCCCGACAGCCGGGATTTCATACCCAACCTACATGAAATGCCAGCGTCAGAATTCAGGGCATTATAATTTTGTCGCAAATAAGATGAACATTTTGTGAAATAGGTATCTGGCGGGGCACATGGTGTGGCTAAGTCGCAAAGTCTATGGCACGCCAAACAGGGCTACTGTATTTAGCGAGATTTGTAGAATAGGTGCATGTGGACACATCTGAACAGTTAGCGTAAAAATAATAATAATAGTAACAGTAATAACAAATACGACGTAATAATCATCAACAAACTCTGTAATACTTAGTCATAGAACAAGTACATGAAATTGCTGTCATTAAAAGAAAAATGACCAGACACATACTTGTAAAGTGCAGCGTACTCTTATATATCATGCATCACCTCCTGAAATATTTATTAGAGGCCAATATTGATTATACATGAGTAGGAAAACTATACATTCAGTGGAAGACTTCAGGGAAATAGAAAAATACATTTTCAGATCATTTTTAATTCATTATATAATATGAATTACTTTAACCTTACTTTGAAGAACAAAAGTAACTGAGAATCTAGCAACAGATGCTTGATAAAAAGGAAAATCTAAGGTAAGATGAGACTTAAAAGTAACATCATAAACTGTAATGAAGAGAGAAGACTCATTTTAGAGCTGTCATTTCTCAGTGCTAGCTGCTATTAAACAGTTGAAATCAGAAGTTAGTTTTCTTTGAAAAGTATTTTTTACTGTTCGGAAAGTGTGAATGAGTTTTTTAAGTATCGGCAAATGCAAGACAGGAAAATGTGGGCAGTTTGCTGCTTTTTAACTGCTTATTTCTTATTTCATATTTTAACTTTTTTGAACATTAAAAATCTTAGTTTAAATAGAATGGTATATTGCATATGTAAAACTCCCAGTGCCAGTGATAGTGCCAGGTCTGGTGTTATGTGGTACTTACGTACTCTTAGTTACTTTGGGCTAGTTCCAATAAAGATATCGGCAATTTGAATATCCAATTTACTTTGAATCAAAGTGTAAATTTATTCACAAATAGCAATTTTATAAATCAACAATTTGTTACTAAAAACAATACAATTCTCCATTTCCACCAGCAATATGAGGCACACACTTTCGATAAAAAAAGAATACAATTGATCCTAGTTAACTTTGATTAGACTGGAATGAAATTAAGTGATATCACTGTATCCTCTAAGGTCACCGCAAAAATGTTTATTTCTCTCTTTCTCTCTATTCCTTTTTAATGATAACTGAAAGATGTCAGATCTAGCGGCTCCTCAGGTTCCTAATTTGGAAAGTTACATAAAAGTGATTCCTTTTCCACTCTTCCTTGGCGGTTAGCGTGCACCTTAGACAGTTGTAAATAGTCACTAACTATTGTGCCTAAAAGGTTAGTTAGCGATGTATTTAGGAACGCTGACTAGTAATTCTCTTAACTCTGGCTAGTAAGGTGATGTTTAGATGTAGACTGAGGGGTCTATTTACTAAGCAGGAGATAAGGTACCAGCCAATCAGCTCCCAACTGTCATCTCACAGGCTGTGTTTGAAAAATGACAGTTGGGAGCTGATTGGCTGGCACCTTATCTCCTTTCACTTTGTCTCCTAACACTGCTTAGTAAATAGACCCCTGAATCATTATCTGGAGACACTGAGGGTATCACAGTCTTAGGTTATTGGCTGAGTGAGAGCAGGCACACTATGCAGAACTGTGCACTTGGGTGTGAAGAGGTAACTCCCTGTCGTGGCTTAGCAGTGTGTCACTCTGGCTGCTGTCCTTTCACTGATCGCATGGATGCTACTACTCACTGCTCCACCTCCGGCTTGTCACACTATAGAACAGGTTGGTCCTGTATGAACTCCGCCTGGGTTTCACTCCCACTCTCTTCCTCCCCGGTTTCACCGATTATAGGGAGGACGTCAGCAGAAAGCACCGCCTCTCTCAGCTCACCCGGACTTCCCTTATCACCAGCGGGGAACGGAAATCCCTGGTAGCTCCGGTGCTCTGTCTGCAGATTATCGCGTCTCTGGCTGCTGCCAGGTAGGTGCGCAGGTCTGTTCCTCCTCTCTGTTACCTCAGGGCTGCCACTGCCAACTGCTGCTCCCTTCCCACTGGCACCTGCCTGACACCGGTCATGTCACCTACTCCTGCCCTCCTGAGCAGCCGCAGAGGCTGCTGGGAATTGTCTGCACAGTGTTAGGCATAATACCCTGCATAGAGGGGTATTACACATATCTCTAGGCTTGTCTGTATGTTCTAGCATGATTTTTGTACAGTCAGAATTTTTGTCTATTCAGACAGCTTTTTCACGCCTCATGAACGGAATAGTGAAATAGGGATCATTGATCTCAGGGGATGTAGTTTACCATCGGGATGCCAGCTGCCGAAATCCCGGTGCAGGAATCCCGAACCAGGGCAGAAGACCGGCGCCGGGATCCCGACATTAGTGGAAATGCCAACACCGTAATCCTGACAGCCGGCATCCTGATCGGAGGTATAGCGGGCGCCGGCAGCTGTTAGCTATGGGCGGAGGGTTAGGTTTAGGCACCCCGGGGAAGGTTAGGGTTAGGCTGCAGGAGGGGGAGTTAGGTTTAGGCATTAAGGGGGGTGGGTTAGGTTTAAGCACTAAGGGGGAGGGTTAGGTTTCGTCAGTAACCGGGAGGGTTAGGGTGTGGGGTAGGAAGGGTCATCGTTAGGGTGCAAAAAAGAGGGTTAGAGTTAGAGGGTTAAGGAGAGAGGGTTAGGGTACTTACTGTGTCCCTGTTGGCATTCCGAGCATCGGGATGCCGCTGTCAGTCTTTTGACAGCCGGCATCCCGACTGCCAGTGTCCCATACCCAACCCGATCCCAGTACCATCCATGATCCTGCTGTTACAGACAAGAGTCAGTGTAATCAGTATGCAGTCATATTGACAACAATCACTTTGTCAAAAGCACAATGCCGGCAGCATTATGCCGACATGGTTGTAATGGTACTTAAAGTATTTTAACCACTTGCCTGGCATGGTCGCTATTTTCTGACCACACCAGGCAGTTCTATCTGCTCTGGTCATAAAATGTCGACCAGACAGATAAACATGTGGGTGGCTGCAGGAATAGAATCTTCCCGCAGCTGCTGCTCTCAGAGGGACCTTCTGGTCCTCTGCTAGCCAGCACCCCTCTCCCCCTCTGTCTGCTGTGCTGCCGATCACTGCTGATCGGTCAGCAAAGCAGGACCCCCCACCCAGCGCCTGCAGAACTTAGCAGCCGCTGGTAAAAAGTATATTAACATTCCCCCTCATCCCCTGACATACCTGGTGCCTGGATCCGGTCTCAAATTGAACATCGCGGTGGTCGCGATGTTTATTATGATTTTGATGTTCCGATGGTGGTTCCGATGTTTGAAAAAAACAATATTTGTTTTACAAATCTTAAAGAAAAAGAAAAACTTTTTTTTTTTTATGAAACCATTTTGGATGAGTTAAAATGGATGTTCCTCACCTAATTCACTCATACAAAACCCAACAATTTTGGAGCGTTTTTTAGAAAAATAAATCGTCAGTTAAGTGGTTAACCGTGTTAGCATTATTACTTTAAATATGATGTTAAAGCAACATGATACATTTTACAATGCCCATATGGATAAAATGTTCTATGTAGCAAACATATGTGTTCCAGTGTAATGAACCAGTAAGCCATGGTTTCTGCCATCACTGATAAGAACCACAGCAAGAACTAATACTTCACATATGTCATTTCACCTGTCACAGGTGAATTATTTAGTACCACATTGTCCCTAACATGAATCAGTTACTAAAAAAACAGGGGTGGTTTAAGAGAGGTCCGTGTGGAGCACCGCTGGCTCTATGGGTGTTCAACCAGTGCGGTCGCACAGGGGCACCACCCATAGAGGGCGCACCCCTCCCCAAAATCCTGATTTCAGCAGGACAGTACTGTCCCACTCTTCCACCCGTGTGCCGAAGTTGTCCGTGGGTGGTCAAATCGGGAGGTTGGGGACCCCCACTGCTGCAGCTGTGTGGCGGTGCCAGACCCCCGGAGTGTGAATGGATGCTGCGCGCATGCGTGCGGCACCCATTCACTGATGGGAGAGGGCTGGGGGAAACCCAGCCAGTGACGGAGGGCTGGGCTTTACCCCTAGCCTGAAGTCACTTAGGGGGCGTGGCCTATGGTCATGAGGCCACACCACAGGGCGCTGCATTCCGGGATGGCACAGGGTGCTCAGACCCCTGGAGCCGGCCCTGGTGTGGAGTCTCTATGTGTCCTCTTGTCCCCCCCCTCTCTTGCCGGCGCATTTGTAGAGTCTACTGCACATACGCAGTCCTCCAGAAACATGGCAGCCTGCACCATTTTCCCCCTGATATCTGCAGCACCGGACTCTATAGAGGTAAGTATAATGCATGGGTGAAGGATGTATGGGATGGGCTCTCCTTGACCGCACACCCTGCACCCATTATAGATACGTCCAGTAATGTGGAGTAATGCTACCAGCCTAGTGGGACCAGTAATAATCAGTGTGCTATAGCATCCACTGACTTTAGTACTGATGTTGTGTGGTTACAGTCAGTGGCAGATTTCACTTAGGGGCTGGAAGTCTGCAGCCACCGCAATAAAATCTGCCAGCCCCAGTGACTGACTGGCAGTGGCTTCTCCTAATCACATGCCAGACAGGCAGGCTGCAAAGGGAGGTGTTTTCTTACCCTGGAGTTGCCAGTCTGGACTGCGAAGGTGCTTCCAATGGACAGCCTCTCCCCTGCTAGTGCGACAGCCCCATCTGACTTCTAGGGACTGTAGTCCCTAGGAGATGGCTCAGTGATTTATATGCATATCTGCCCAACTTTATCTACCACATTGTCAAGTGGTGCCCATATAATTAACAACATACAACATTAATACATCCACAATATCAACTACCACGTAAAATAATATTACCCCTCCAGCACTAGGTATTAATCTATTATTGCAAGAGAACCTCTGGTCTCTACACCAGCCCCCAGGCACAGTGGAGGTATAGATGACAGGGACACAAATTGGCCAGAGAGGAGGAGAAAGAGCAGATGTAAGCATGTGCCAGTGGTGATTAGCATTCAGGAGACAAATGCAGGCATAGTGCCTTTAGGAGGCAGATGTTTATTATATAGTAAGTACATTGTGGTTCTCTTTTTAGTTTTAAAGAGCTCTTCACAAGGAACAGGCAGGAGCAGGGAATGAGGGGAGGCAGGGCCGGCAACAGAAACCATGGGGCCCGGTACACACATTTTTTAGGAGCCCCCATCCCCGCTTCCATGCAGCCAGCCCCCTATCAGTGCCGATCCAGTGGCCAGCCCCCTGTGAGTGTCCCTCCTGTGACCAGCCCCATCAGTGTCCCTCTGGTAGCCAACCATCTCCCCAGAGCGCAGCACCAACACTAACCTGCTGCAGCTCCTCTGTGGGCTAGTAGTGCCATTTGCGATGTCTGGCTGACGTCACGACGTCACGCGCTGCACCGCGATAAACAAAGAAAAGTTTATTACATCGGCCACCGCCAGTGCAATAAAGCTACATTACTTCACAGACTCCCCATATGGACCCGGCCGGTACCTGCCTGTTTTGCCCCCCTGATCATGCAGCAGCATAGGCAGTGATCAAGGGAAATATTATGCGTGGGACCCTCCTGGGAACCATATAACCTTGGGGTCCATCACAGCTGTGCTCCTAGTCCCCCCCTGTCGCCGAGCCTGAGGGGAGGGGATGGACAGGAACGCTATGCATTGTGGTTAGACCCGGGAGAGGCACCAGCCACCAAGAAGCATGTACCAGTCGCCATTATGGCTCGGGCCGACTGCACTAATCACAACAACAGAGATCAACATCACTACTGGCCTCATAAGATCGGCATCGGGTTGGGCAGTGTATGAGAGCTGCATGGACCTATCTGGTAATCTCTCAATGGGCCCCATTTATTAACGATCGCAACAGCAATGCGATCTGGGCATGACATTACCACCCATGACTGCGTTGCAAGATGCGAGATGTTATGGGTTGGACTGTCACACAAGGGTAGAGAGGAAATCCCCGGTGGGCCCCATACCTGAGGGCCACACCCCATCCACTAGAGGTCAGGGTTTAGTCTGCACATATGTTACATTACTGCATTCCCAGGATTATGGTGTATTCACTACAATACATTGTTGTTATCAATCTGGTACATTATCATAAATCAACATTTACTTTGAGGACTGGTCACACCCCTTTAGCATGGGCCCCCACCACTGCATTCCCCCGGTGGGCCCTTCATGCCCCAGTCTGACACTGTCTGGCACATGTGCCCGGAGAGCTGCCGGGGTTACTGTGCATGCTCGGACACGCTGACTGCACATGCATGGCCGCCATTCCCGGGACGGTTTCGGTGGAACTCTCTCCCGGCTAATTATGCATGGTGTGGCCCATAGGCTAGAGCGGCTAATGCCATCTTCAGATGGTGTTAGCTGCGGGGGCCAATATCCGGAATGCATCATATTCTAGATGTTGGTAAATTTGGCAGCATTGCATCCCCCATAGAAACCCATGGGGGATGCGGCTGCCTGTGGGAATGGAGGTATCACAGCAGGTACCGGAGGCATTTCCTTCATATATTTGTGGATAACGTAATATTTGTGGTTTACCCCTGAAAATAGGTGTTTTCGGGGATATAGGGCCTAATTCAGACCCGCTCATGAGTGCTGAGCAAGCGTGTCAATGTTGGCCAAGTGCGCATACGAGACCCGGATAGCGTCGGCCAAGCCGTGCCGGGGGCGTGGCTGCCCAGACGGAGGCATTCCCATGGGAACGCCTACCATCTGGGGCCGGCCCCACTGACATCACAAGTGAGGCCAGGTTGATGGTCACGATGGTCAAGACCATTGCAACCATCGGGGCTTGCGACGAGACCCTTGTGGTAGGGTCTCATCTACCGCAAGCCCCAGTGAGCTTTCGGCTCTATTAGAGCCAGAAGCTCACCACTGACATCACGAGTGGTGTCAGTGGGGCCACCCCCAAATGGCAGGCGTTCCGTCGGGAACGCCTCTATTTGGTAAGCCACACCCCCACCCCGTCTACAAAACGGTGTGAGCTGTCGATCACCATCGACAGCCGCCCCTTTTGTAGTAAGCCCCGGAGCGAGAGAATTTCTCTCTCTCTCCGGGGCTTGCGCACGCGCAGTGCGGCCGCTGCACGTGCGTAGGGCCTCTACATCGACCCGTTTGCGAGCGCATCGGCGCTTGCGAGCGGGTCTGAATGAGACCCTTACCCCTTTCACCTCTACCTTAGTAAAGCTCTGGAATTTAAAGCATTTGAACACAAATCTGAACATGTCTTGAACTTTCACCTCATAGAGTCTCCAGTTATTATGCAGATTATTGCAGCTCCAGCTGTTGGCTGTGCAATCACTGTGTGATTAATAAGCTTTCATACTGTAGCATGTGTCAGTATGACACTTGCTATAGAAGGCTATGGAAAACGTAAGCAGTGCGCAAATGCCAACAGCCTAATCCCTCACTTACCTTGTCTTAAAAAAGTGTTGATTGAATTTCCCTGCATATAAATTTACATCACTATTTTATGAGCATATTGTCTGGGGTGTCTGTTATGCAAGTTAGATTTATTCACTATAATTATATGGCACATCTCGTTACTAGAACACAGTCGCATGGAAACCGCGCACTTAAAAATAGTATTGTCAGCAGCCTGGTATTATGTAACCTTGTAAAATGTAACAACTATTTTCTAAGAGGCTGCTCCAATACTCTGCATGCTTTGGAAGTCTATGTACAGAGACATCTCAATGACAGATTACATTTTTATGCATTTTCCAATGTGTTTCAAAGGCAACTAGTTATATCCTAGAACAAGTGGATACAGTCTAAAATTTCCGGAGGGAAGTTATTGTAATCATAATAATTATGCTCTAATATAAAATAGAAATAGATGTCTGTTTACCCTTAGGGGATTTCCACTTCTGCGTTTGTGTATAGGCTACATACTGTACCTGTACAGTAGCGAATACAAATAGCTAATGGATATTAAGGAATTGTACAAATAGTAATAGTGTTATTTTGAGATTTAAAGATTAACTATTAAAAAACGGATGTAATATTCTATTTGCAAAACTATTTATTTGATAAGTAAAAAAAAATATTTACATGGCTAAAATGTCATAAGCTTATTTTGATACATAAAAATGAATTTTACCCTTATATTAGGAGTAATGTTATCTAGATTGTTATTATTATGTTAAAAGCCACATGAGGGCCTCGTTTATCAAGGAGTGATATTCTTGTTATCACTCATTGAGTATGATAATGGTGCTCCAACCAATCAGCTCCTAATGGTCATGTGTTTGGAAAATGACAGTTAGGAGCTGATTGGCTGGAGTACCATTTAAGATTACTAATGGGTGATAACTAGAATATCATTCATTGATAAATTAGGCCCTTCAAACTTTCCAAAGGCTAATTTAAGTGGCAATTTGCATATTGCACAGGGAACTCAATCTTTATTAGTGCTGCATTATTTTCTTTGGCCCTTAATTATATTCGCTTTGACATAGTAAGTCTGGTTTTGAATCACACGCAATAATGATGTTCGTGCAAATGGTTGAAGTTTTTCAACTGTGCATCCATCTAAGACGCTAAGAGTTTGCACAGCGCATTCGTTCCACATGTGTATGCACAGAGGCGCAGTAGTGAGTGAGATTGAAGTTATCGGAAATGTATTGGATGTTCCTGGGCAGCGACTGGTAAGCGGCTATTCGGACGCATGGAAATATAGCGTATTATGGGAGTGTTGTGGCTGAGTCACACAACTGGTTGCGAACTCATGCACTATTGCTTCCCTTTCAAGGCTCTGACGGAGATTCTGCACCATGCATGGGGCTGCTGCAAGTTTCAATGTTTCTAAAGACGCACTGAGCGGGATTGTTGCATCAAAGGCGTCTCAGTCTTCGCACAGTCAAATGCAGGCTTGTACACCAGGGAAGGGCTGATACTCGTAAAATCACAGGCGCGACTATGGAAAAGGACACCAAAAGAGTCGCAGCAGCAAGTGACTCCTGTATCAGCCTCAGTAAGTCATGTGGGGTCTGTGTCTGTTTATTACCGTGAATGTTATGCAGTCAGGAAGTCAGCAATCCCTATAATGACAATCACAATACCAGCACTAGAATATCAACAGTTATGATATCGAAATGGGTAAAATGCTAACAGTTATGTTGTTGACAGTTGGAAAATGGCAACATGGACATAATGTTGACATATAAAATGTTGACAGTGAATATGTAGACTTTAGCATTATGGTTAGGATTAGTGGTAGGGTTAGGCATGCCTCTAAAATACATTGTCGACATTGTGACCATGTCAGCATTTCATTAGTGTCGACTTGCTGAATGTCAACACTATGAATATCAACATGGCCACTGTTGACCTAACATACGAAACACCCTAAAATAAGCTGAATATATTTATATATTATATTTGGTTATAGATTATATAATATTATACTAGCTGTATTACCTGGGTTTAAATCTTAAAATTATTACAGTTTTTATGTGATGTCATCCAAATCCATTCAGTGGAAGGTCTAGAACAGGCTCCCCGGGTCAAAGTTCTGGCCAGCATCTCCGGGTCAAAGTTCTGCCCAGCGTACACCAATGGGAGGTCCGACCAGGACCTCAATCCCCTAGTATGTCTTCTGGGATCCAATGTTACCACTCTGTGAAGATTTTATCCAAATCCATCCAGTGGAAGGCTCAGAACAGGCTCCCGGCTCAAAGTTCTGCCCAGCGTACACCAACTTTAGGTCCAACTGGGACTTTAGCCCCCTTAAAAACTACCCAGGATCTGACTGAACCATCTCGCATAGGTTTCATCCCAATTGGTGCAGGTGTGTAGCTTCAATTATTAAGTTTTACTATGTGATGACATCCAAATCCATCCAGTGGAGCGCCCAGAACAGGCTCCCCGGGTCAAAGTTCTGCCCAGCGTACACCAAAGGGAGGTCCAACTGGGACGTCACCCTCCTAGTATGTCTTATGGGATCCAGTGTTACCACTCTCTGAAGTCTTCGTCGAAAACCCATCAAATGGAAGACTAATAGTGGGTACACACTGGGCGATATTACTGAGCGACTGCACGATTACGACATCGTAATCGTGCAATCGCTCAGTAATCGTGCACAAATCGTGCACTTCTATGTCGGAAACGACCAGCGATGCGCACTCCCGCTGGTCGTTTCTGACATTGTCCATCGCTTGAACATGCAGCACAACCTGACGACCTCGTCAGGTTGCTGCATGTCAGGGAATGGGGGAGAGAGCCCGGTGCTGAACGATATCGTTAATGATATCATTCAGCGGCTGTGCTCAATGTCATGAACGACATTGAGCACAGCCTGCCGGGGACACACTACACGATATCGCTCAGGGAGCATATCGTGTAGTGTGTACCCACCATAAGAACAGGCTCCCTGGGTATGAACAGTCTCCCTAGGTCAAAGTTCTGCCCAGCACATTACGTCGTGAGGTCCGATTGGTACCCCAACCACTCTATTAGGCATATTAGACCAATTGCCACCCCTCTGTGACGTTTTCATCTAAACCCATCCAGTGGAAGGCCCAGAATAGGCTCTCAGGGCAAAGTTCTGCCCACCGTACACCATTGGGAAGTCCGACCGGGACCCTAACCCCAATAAAACCTGGCCAGGATCCAACTGGACAACGTCACGTTGGTTTCATCCCAATCAGTGCAAGGATGTCTGAATGCATAACTGGACAGACAGACAAACAAACAGACCCAATGAATTTTATATATAAGATTAGTCGCTCCATTGCTCTGTCGCATTGTCATGTTGTCGCTATGTGGTCTAATAATAGCCTACTATTTTTTACTAAATAACTATGTAAGATTTGGCAGCTCTACCTTGAGAGCTGTGGAAGATATTCGCCAACAAACAAACACATACACACAAACAAACTTCACATATATATATATATATATATATATATATATATATAGTAGATTATAATATACATTAGGGTGGTCCAAATAAAAAAGAATCAAATATTCTTTCTCCACAGCTTTATTTTTATTCTTTAGTAGATACACCAAAACATACAATATTTAGGGGTCTCCCTTTATTGCACTATTGGGTACTACTAAGGCCCTGAAAAAAAAAAAATGAAAATGTATCAATTATAAAATAGTTCTGTGATTTTACACTAGAACTGCTTTTATTCTTTGTCCTTAGTGATACCCCTTTCACACTGCCAGTCACCTAGGGAATCACCTGCATGCAGCCTTTACAGGTAAGAGCATCCCAAGTACTAGCATCAGTCACCTATGTAATCACCTGCATGCAGCCCTTACAGGTAAGAGCATCCCAAGTACTAGCATCTGTCACCTAGGTTATCACCTGCATGCAACCCTTACAGGTAAGGCACCCCAAGCACTAGCATCATGCACCTAGGTTATCACCTGCATGCAGCCCTTACAGGTAAGGGACCCCAAGTACTAGCATCAGTCACCTATGTAATCAGCCATTACAGGTAAGAGCAGCCCAAGCACTAGCATCAGTCACCTAGGTTATCACCTGCATGCAGCCCTTACAGGTTAGTGCATCCCAAGTACTAGCATCAGTCACCTATGTAATCAGCCCTTACAGGTAAGAGCAGCCCAAGCACTAGCATCAGTCACCTATGGAATCACCTGCATGCAACCCTTACAGGTAAGAGCATCACAAGCACTAGCATCAGTCACCTATGTAATCACCTGCATGCAACCCTTACAGCAAGGATGGGAAACCTCAGGCCCGAGGCCCGCGGAACCATTTGATCTGGCCCTCTGAGCTTTTTTTCTGATAGCCTCATCTGGCTAGCAGTGTGCCTAGAATGGCACCCTGCAGCCAGAATCTATGCAGTAATGCTGTCTGGAGTGTCCTTAGGACGCTTCAGATGGTCACACCCATGACCTTACAGCTCCCCGATGCTGTAATCACCAGCGATGGTGGCCCCGCCCCCATGTAACGTCACACGGAGGGGGCGTGGCCTGCACCAGGCCCGCGAATAATGTCATATATATCAATATGGCCCTCGGCAGAAAAAAGGTTCCTTAGTGCATGCCAAGTACTAGAACTCTGTAATAGTATACTCTTATACTGAATTCTATAACCAAATACAATATACATAATTTAGCTCATTGCAGGTAATAGGGATGCTACACAAGTCAGTATGTCAAAGCACATATTATGAACAGATCAGTTTTGCCCAGGAAAATACTGCACAGTAACAATGTACAATGTACAAGTGCTACTTAAAAGAGCTTTTTGAAGGTTAATTGAAAAGATAACAAAATTTAGTGCGTCTTTTAGCATAATAATAACAACAGTGTAGATGACATTAATCCAACTCTAAGGGTATAATTCATGTCTATGCCCTATGTCAATTTAGTAATGTAAATATGAAATTGCGAAAAATGTATTTCACTTAATGATAAATAATTAATAGTAAACAAACATTACATTATGTCCGACAGTTACTCTTTAAATCCCATAATAACCCCATTATGATTTCTTTGTCTCTACTTTAATTTACCTACCAAGAGAATATGACCTTTAATAGTATTACTTTCATAAATTCTGGTAATGCATTGCAAACCATATTATAAGCCTATGAAACATTTTCATCTTTTTTAGCTTGTATCTAATTATGAGGGGTATCTGTACCTGTTTGTCTACAATATATGACATTTATTGCAATATCACATTTTATCCTAAGGGGTTTTCAGATGGAAATATATTTGACATGATTGTTATATACTTGAACATTTGTATAGATCTATAAATGAGCTCTCTAATTTTATGGACTGTAATAACATTTTCACCTTTAGAAAGACAGGCAAAGAATGAAGTATGTACATGCAAAGTGCAAATAAATTGAAAAAAACCTCGCCATTTGCATCAGTGCTAACTAATACTGTACATATTCCCGACCGAGAAACAGGCCCTATATAGGGTATACATTATTTGTATCTAACTGTAATATTTTCAGTCTCATATTTTACAGCATCCGTCACTTTAGTAGGTGCGGTCATCATGAGAATGTCAAAACCGATGAAATGGCGTCATAATTAAAATGTCTTCAAAATGTCCCTGGTGGTCTAGTGGTGACTTACCAGGAGGTCCGGCAGTGTCTTCCGGGGCTGGCGGTGATGTCCAGATGACTTCCAGCGGTACCTACTGCGCTTCCGGCTATGAGTATTGCTAACCCTAACCCTCCCCCTGGCGCCTAACCCTAATTCTCCCCTCTAACCCTCTGCAGGACCGCAGCATAACCCTAACCCATTGCAGCATAACCCTAACCCATTGCAGAATAATCCCAACCCCCGCAGCACAACCCTAACCCCCGCAGCACAACCCTAACCTTCACAGCATAACCCTAACCGTCACAGCATAACCCTAACCCACCGCAGCACAACCCTAACCTTCACAGCATAACCCTAACCTTCACAGCATAACCCTAACCCACCGCAGCACAACCCTAACCTTCACAGCATAACCCTAACCCACCGCAGCACAACCCTAACCCCCGCAGCACAACCCTAACCTTCACAGCATAACCCTAACCCACCGCAGCACAACCCTAACCTTCACAGCATAACCCTAACCCCCGCAGCACAACCCTAACCCCCGCAGCACAACCCTAACCTTCACAGCATAACCCTAACCTTCACAGCACAACCCTAACCCCCGCAGCACAACCCTAACCCCCGCAGCACAACCCTAACCTTCACAGCATAACCCTAACCCCCGCAGCACAACCCTAACCCCCGCAGCACAACCCTAACCTTCACAGCATAACCCTAACCTTCACAGCACAACCCTAACCTTCACAGCATAACTCTAATGGTGCATACACACGATCAGATTTTTCCTTCAGATATGAACGATAACGATTTAAAAATCGTTCAGTCGTTCATATCTGAAGGAAAATCGTTCATATCTGACATGCCTGAACGATGGACGATCAACGATGCGTGTTCCCGTTTGTCAGATAACGATATCTGACATCTGATGTGTTTGCAGTCAGACTTGGATGATTCCATTCATTTTAATGCAGTCAAAAATCGTTCAATCGTTCAAATCGTTCAAAACTTTGGTAAAATCGTTCAAATCATTCAAATCGTTTAATCGTTCAATTGTTCATCTGACAAATCTGACCATGTGTACGCTCCATTAGACATGGCAGCATAACCCTAACCCACCGCGGCACAACCCTAACCTCCACAGCATAACCCTAACCCATCACAGAATAATCCTAACCCCCTGCAGCATAACCCTAACCCGCCCCCTGGTGCCTAACCCTAACTATCCCCTCTAACCCTCTGCAGGACCGCAGCATAACCCTAACCCATCACAGCATAACTCTAACCCATCGCAGCATAACCCTAACCCATCGCAGCATAACCCTAACCCATCGCAGCATAACCCTAAACTCCGCAGCATAACTCTAACCCATTGCAGCATAACCCTAACCCATCGCAGCATAACCCTAACCTCCGCAGCATAACTCTAACCCATCATAGCATAACCCTAACCCATCGCAGCATAACCCTAAACCATCGCTGCATAACCCTAACCCATCGCAGCACAACCCTAACCTCCGCAGCATTACTCTAACCCATCACAGCATAACCCTAACCCATCGCAGCATAACCCTATCCCATCGCAGCATAACTCTAACCCATCGCAGCATAACCCTAACCCATCGCAGCATAACCCTAACCTCCGCAGCATAACCCTAACCTCCGCAGCATAACTCTAACCCATCGCAGCATAACTCTAACCTCCGCAGCATAACTCTAACCCATCGCAGCATAACCCTAACCCATAGCAGCATAACCCTAACCTCCGCAGCATAACCCTAACCCATCGCAGCATAACCCTAACCTCCGCAGCATAACCCTAACCTCCGCAGCATAACTCTAACCCATCGCAGCATAACTCTAACCTCTGCAGCATAACTCTAACCCATCGCAGCATAACACTAACCTCCGCAGCATTACTCTAACCCATCGCAGCATAACCCTAACCCATCGCAGAATAACCCTAACCCCCCGCAGCACAACCCTAACCTTCACAGCATAACCCTAACCCGCCCCCTGGTGCCTAACCCTAACTATCCCCTCTAACCCTCTGCAGGACCGCAGCATAACCCTAACCCATCGCAGCATAACACTAACCTCCGCAGTATAACTCTAACCCATCACAGCATAACCCTAACCCATCGCAGCATAACACTAACTTCCGCAGCATAACTCTAACCCATCGCAGCATAACTCTAACCTCAGCAGCATAACTCTAAGACATCGCAGCATAACCCTAACCCATCGCTGCACAACCCTAACCCTTTGCAGCATAACACTTACCTCCGCAGCATAACCCTAACCCTTTGCAGCATAACCCTTACCTCCGCAGCATAACCCTAAACCATCGCTGCACAACTCTAACCTCCACAGCATAACCCTAACCCTTTGCAGCATAACCCTGCAGAATGTCAACATGTCACATGTCAACATTGTGAGCATGTCGACATTATGTAGATGCCAACATGTTCAATGTCGACATTTCAACAATGTCAACGTCATAACTGTCGACATTATAGTGTCAGCAGTATGACTACTTCCCCTTTAGGTAACCGACAAAGTACTGTAGAACGGGACATCTTATTTTCTACGGGAGGCTGAATATTAAAGTATACATTAACAGTACATTTAATTAGGACAAAGAGCTGTATCATAGGGAGATAACAATCAATACATTCAAACGTAAAATTCATTCCAATTTCTTCAATTTGGATAAAACTTTTCAATTCACAAATTCTACCCGATTAGGATTAGATTCTGCTAATCAAAAAACACATCCTGCTGAAACAGACAATTGAGAATTGCAACAGACACAAACACATGGGCAAAACAGTATAATAATATAAAATACTGTAGAGAATTCCCATTCACTCTACATGCTTGCATGAGGAAAGAAATACTGTATCTATGAGTGACGATACCGTGACTTCTTACTGTCCTGCCCAGGTCTCCACAGCAAAAGGTGGACAGCAGAGAAATTCCCTTTTATAATGAAGGGAGAGGGTAAAAAGGGTATGTAGTCAGGAAGCTCGTCGACTTGCCGACTGTGAAAGCCCGGCAGGTGACTAATGATAGGTGTCTAAGTACCGACGCCTATCATCAGCCCCACGCCGAAATCCCGACGGCTGTCATACCGAATGTAGGTAAGCCAGGCGTTGGGACCTGTTAGCCGCGGGGGGGTTGGATTCGTTTTAGGGATTCCAGACGGGACTTAGGGTTAGCCACCCCCCCGGGAGGGGTAGGATTAGGCTAGGGAAAGGGGGGTTTAGGGTCATAGGGTCAGGCACCCCGGGGGAGGATAGGGTTAGGCACCCCCTCAGGAGGGTTAGGTTTAGGGTGCAGAGAGGTGGGGTTAGGTTTCGGCACCCCAGGGGGGAGGTTAGGCACTAGGGGAGGTTATGGTTAGGCACCCCCTCAGGAGGGTTAGGTTTAGGGTGCAGAGAGGTGGGGTTAGATTTAGGCACCCATGGGGGGAGGTTAGGGTTAGGCACTAGGGGGGGAGATTAGGGTTAGGCACTAGGGGGGGAGGTTAGGGTTAGGCACCACTAAGGGAGGGTTAGGGGGGAGAGGGGAGGGTTAGGGTACTTACAAGGTGCCGTCGGAATCTTCATCTGCCGGACTTCCGGCGTCGGTATTTCATCCGCCGGGCTTAGGTCCGGCGGTATGTCATACCGATTCCAGTGAAAAGTAGTGTAATATACTGTATAGTACAGGGAAATTGTACGTTTTGTATTTTTGTCATTGTAATAATGTACAGTAGTAGGGCCTAATGGCAGGTGTGACTGCAAAGTGGGCAATAATGACATTTAATTTATAGTGGAAAAGAAAATACTGACAGTGATAAAAACTAACTGAACATGAAAATCCCCAAACTTACTCCATCTCACAATCACAGTAATTAGTTACTTAATTTGTGCATTATGAATACTTCATTTACATTCAAATATGTACAGTTTTAGCTGCTTTAATTAGTTTAATTTAATTAATTCTAATTATTATACTACATTTTGTTTCTTAAAACAAAGAAGTCTCGTTTTCACTGAAATAAAACTGCAGTATGTGTGGTTACAATTATTTAATTATACTCTTATACTAATTGTGCCCAAAAATAGCTTGGGGGGTATTGAATTAGCTGCGCGGTTTCCCCCGCGACTACTTACCAGAAAAAATCCCCATGGCGTAGGGAAAAGCTATTCAATCACTGTAAATAGCCTTTTCCCGTGCCAAAAAATCGGGATTCAGGCATGAAAAGCCACTGATTCCTGCGGAATTAATGTTTTTTTTTCCCTGTGCGCGAACCCAATTTGGTGGTTTTTCCGTGTACTTTACCTCACACCTCCATGAGCTGTGAGGTTTAGTCCGACTACGGGGGCTCGCGCGCGGGGTAATCTCCGCTAATAGAATTGCTCTGGCGCGGCAATTAGCCGTGGGGTAAACCCCGCAGCTAATTGAATACCCCCCTTTGTCTTATATAAACCTCTTTTTCAGTCATGTAAATATTGTAGTACAGTAGGTGTGTGTCTCTCACAGTATCAGTACACTGAGTATAATCAAAGGATCCTATTCATCATCACTAATGGGCCAGTTACACATGCGAAAACGCTAGTTTCCGCATGTTTTATGTAACGGCCCCATTCATTATTAGGAGCTTGGATAGGGCCATCTAATATTCAGTGATCAGTAATCAGAATGTTACATTTTCAGAGTTTGCTCCTGAGAATCAGTGCCATCTTCAGATGACGTTAATGCCAGGCATCCCACTCCTCCCAATATAATGGGTATACACATGGGGAAGGGGAACAATAATGGGAATACAGATGGGGAGGGGCTTACAATAATGATGGGGACTAGGGCATAATAATGGGTATACACATGGGGAGGGGACCACAATAACAGGTGTACAGATGGCGAGAGGGCACAATAATAGGTATACAGATGGGGAGAGGGCACAATAATAGATATACAGATGAAGACTAGGACACAATAATGGGTATACAGATTGGGAGGAGGAACAATAATGGTTTATACATACAGTATGAGGAGGGGGCACAATAATGGTTATACATATGGGAAGAGGGCACAATAATGGTCTACATATTAGGAGGTGGGCACAATATTGGGTATACAGATGAGTAAGGGGCACAATAATGGTTATACATATGGGAAGGGGGCACAATAATGGTATACATATTTGGTGGTGGGCACAATATTGGGTATACAGATGAGTAAGGGGCACAATAATGGTTATACATATGGGAAGGGGGCACAATAATGGTATACATATTTGGAGGTGGGCACAATATTGGGTATACCGATGAGTAAGGGGCACAATAATGGTTATACATATGGGAAGAGGGCACAATAATGGTCTACATATTTGGAGGTGGGCACAATATTGGGTATACAGATGAGTAAGGGGCACAATAATGGTTATACATATGGGAAGGGGGCACAATAATGGAATACATATTTGGAGGTGGGCACAATATTGGGTATACAGATGAGTAAGGGCAGCACAATAGTAATGGATAGACAGATGAGGGGGGAGAACAGGAAGGGTCATACATTTACAGCGGTGCTTTTTTTGACAAATATTGAGCAAAAAAGGTGCATGCGCTGGCTTTGTCGCATTTTTCATGACGTACCAAATAGCCCTAGTTGAAGATAGGTGTTTGTGGACACTCTGTGTTTACAGCCGCTTACAGTAGTTCCAGTTCACAGTCCTGATTTTTCATAGACGTTCTGGAGTTTCAGACTGAAATTTTTTAACACAGAATGATGTACGAAAGTAAAAAAAAAAAAAAGTGAAAAATATAAAGTATAAAGAAAAAAAAAATCACAGCAAACAAATAAATACATTACATACTGATAATGGATTTATTTATATTTTCATGGACGGTAACTTCCTGTAAGGGAAAGAAAAGACCAGGAGCAGCTAAAACAATGCGTACATTCTATCCAAATGCTGCTCAGCTAAAATGGGGAACTGAACCCCAATGCAAAGTAGTGAACCAGAAAAAGAGTAGAAGCGAGCACAAATGTAAGAATAACAATTTAATATAAAACTAATAATTGGAAGTTTAGTCAATGGGGTAAATTTACTAAGATGGGAGTTCTATTAAGATGTGATGTTGCCCATAGCAACCAGTCAGATTCCAGGTATGATCTTCTAGAAGGTGCTAAATAAATGAGAAGCAGAAACTGATTAGTTACTATGGGCAATATCACTTCTTAATAGAACTCCCATCTTAGTAAATTTACCCCATTGACTAAACTTCCAATGACAATTAAACATGACAATTGAAATTTTAAAAAACGGCAGAAAGAATCTGCTCATGGCAGGATACATGTGCATATGTGTGTGCCGTAACATATACCGTAGGACAGAAAATGTTTAAAAACTTATGTATAAAGCAATGAAAAGAGGGTAGAAGTGGACCATAGCAAGCAGTCAGCTCCTATTCATTATTTTATAGCATGTACTTGATAAATGACATAAGCCGATTGGTTGCTATGGGCAACTGCTCCACTGCTCCACTTTTTTCGCTGCTTGACACAGTACATTGAGCCCTAAGTTAAAAATAAAACAAATGAATGACCAGCTGGTATATATTCCATAATGCAGAGAAAATAATCTTTAGTTGAAATATAAAAATTGTCAAGCAGCCATCCAAATTTCCAAATATGCAAACAATACAGGGACAAATAATGTTCCCACAAATCTGCCAGGCAATTGAGAGTCAGCGGGATACTGGTACAATTAGTTAATTAGTACCTCAGCCTTTTTATTTAACCATCTGTGCTCAATCATGGATATCCTTAAAACCTGGACCGTTAGGGTGCCTTGAGGACCGAGTTTGAGAACCTCTGTCGTAAGGAACTCAGAGCCGGTATGTGGGGACAGGAGAGGGAATGCTCAGTCTCAGTACATGCTGGTAAGCGACTCCATTTACCTGAAAAGCCTGTAGAATAATCCAGTTGATGAGGAGGCCTCCTGAAAATGTTTCCTTGGACACTGTGTACCAGTGTAATACTGTAATACTGTGAAGCAGGCTGGCGTGGCAGTGCGCAGCAGCAGTGCTTCAGGCAAGTGCCGGTACGTGACAGTGAGGCCGGGGGAGGCGGCATGCAGAATGTGCTGATTAGTGGTGGTACAGAACCGAGTGAGCAAGGTGCTGGCTGGTGCCGGTGAGTGAAGCGAAGCCAGCAGAACCGGCAGTGAGTTAGCTTCAATCGGCAACATCTCAATTAAAACACCTGACGCGTTTGTTGGCCAATAGGTCGTTTCATCAGATGAATTGCTAATAGTGAGATGTTACAATGTTTTTTTATGGGTGCAAGGATACCTACTGATGCAGCTCATGGTGCACGTCACGTAACGTTCCTTGGAGAACAGCACTTAAGTATATGAAAAGTTCAATGTTTTATCAGCCAACTATGCTTCAATAGTGGACTCAAGGTTAACTGAGGTGTCTAAGCCTTGAAGAGAGATAATGTACCAACCAATCAGCTCCTAATTGTCATATTTCACACACAGCCTGTAAAATAACAGTTAGGAGCTGATTGGTTGGTACTTTATCTCCATCCTTTTTCTCTCTCTCCAGGGCTTAGTACATAGATCCCTAACGTGTTGTCTTGCATTGCCCTAGATGGCCTCTTTCTCTCAATCACATATCTACTGTAACAAAAATGCCTTACACCATTTTAATAAATAAGTACCGGGACCAGGAGCGGGGTTTCAGGTAAGTGTTTTCTTTTTTTATTACGTGTCTCTCTACTGAGGGGGGGGGCTAGTACTAGGGGCACTACAAGGGGGATTACTACTGGGGGCATTACAAGGGGGAAGACTACTACTGTGGGCACAAGGGAGGGGATTACTACTGGGGCATTACAAGGGGGGGACTACTACTGGGGCTACTACTGGGGGCACTACAAAGGGGGGACTACTACTGGGGGCACTACAAGGGGGGGACTACAACTGGGGGCATTACAAGGGGGGATTACTACTGGGGGCACTACAAGGGGGGAACTACTACATGGGGGGCTACTACTGGGGGCACAACAAGGGGGGACTACTACTGGGGGCACAAGTGGGGACTACTACTGGGGGAACTACAAGGGGGGACTACTACTGGGGGCATTACAAGGGGGGGAACTACTACTGGGGGCATTACAAGGGGATTACTACTGGGGGCATTACAAGGGGGATTACTACTGGGGGCATTACAAGGGGGATTACTACTGGGGGCATTACAAGGGGGAGGACTACTACTGGGGGCACAACAAGGGGGGGATTACTACTGGGGGCATTACAAGGGGGGACTACTACTGGGGGCATTACAAGGGGGGGGCTACTACTGGGGGCACTACAAGGGGGAGAGCACTACTGGGGGCAGTACAAGGGGGGGACTACTACTGGGGGCACTACAAGGGGGAGAGCATTACTGGGGGCACTGCAAGGGAGGGGACTACTACTGGGGGCACAACAAGAAGGCTACTACTGGGGGAACTACAAGGGGGGATTACTACTGGGGGCACTACAAGGGGGGACTACTACTGGGGGCACTAAAAGGGGGGACTACTACTGGAGGCACTACAAGCTACAAGGGGGGGAATACTACTGGGGGCACTGCATAGGGGGTACCACTACTGGGGGCACTATATAATGGGCTTACTACTGGGGGCACTGCACAGGGGGGACCACTACTGGGGGCACTGTATAAGGGGCACTGCATAGGAGGATCAGTACTAGGGGTCTGCATAAGGGGGTCCTCTCCTGGGGCACTGCATATGGGCACCACAACAGGGGGCTACCCCATGTCTTTATTTTTACTTTACATTAATTCCATATGGAGCCGCCTCCTCCCTGGAACACTTGAGGGGGGGGCACCTAAGCATTTATGTGCTCCGGGCACCCTGGCTACACGCTTCTCCTCTGCCAGGGCCACCTGCATGCATTTGGCCCCCAGGCTAAAAGTTGCCAGCCAGCCCCTGTCCATAGGGGCTGGCTGGCTGTAGTCCATAGGGGCTGGCTGGCTGTTGTCCTGTCCATAGGGGCTGGCTGGCTGTTCTGCTGTGTTGTCTAGGGGGTGCTCTGTCCATCAGGGGTGCTCTTCTTAAAAAAAAAAAATTTGTGTGCGAGTTAGCCACAGCACCAGTGAAAAAATAAAAACAATTTTTTGTTGTGTGCGTGTTAGCCACACCACCAGTGAAAAAATAAAAACAATTTTTTGTGTGTGCATGTGGCTGTTAGCCACACCACCAGTGAAAAAATAAAAACATTTTTTTTGTGAGCGTGCGTTAGCCACATTTATCAGCAATGTAGGTGCGCAGGGGTGCTGTGCTGCCTGTGTCATTTATCAAGAGGCTGCTGCCTCGTTTGGGTGCTCTCCCTCCCAAGTGCCCCAAAAAAATTAATTCAATCAATCAATCTGTTTTTTTGTGTGTGCGCGTTACCCATGGCATCACAAAACGCCTCTGCTGAGATTTGCATAAACATTTTCAAAGGTGAAATTAGAGGATATGGTTTAAAAAATGGAATAAAGCAACTAAAGCTGCGTTCTCTGATTATAGTGTCCCTACCCATGGTCCCTCTACCTGAATTTCAGCAAGGCAGAGGGGCAACTCCATGCAACCGTATTCCAGAGTCCTGTAGTCCAGGTCAAAAGATGTGTAGGGGGTATGGTGATGATATGGACTAAAATGGAGCTCACCTCCACTAAAGTGGACCATGAATCCCCAATCAAACAGGGAGCGCAGCTGTAATTTATACACAACACAGGATGGGATGACGATATAGGCTTGGGTGATGGTATAATCTGGGGTGATGTCTACATCATCCTCTTCACACAATATTAATTTGTCTCCGCTGGAATCCACCATTACATGTCCTCTGTTATTTTTGCACGTAATTGACGGTAAAGGTCTTTCTCGTAGAATTTGTAATTAATTTTCATGGGCATCATCTTTTCCACATTTTGGGGAAGTAGTCTCAGGCCGATCACTGACAAGGTTCCCGGCTGTGCTGAAAACTCTTTCTGAGTACACAATGGAAGGTGGGTAGCTCAAGTAAAGCAAAGGCAGTTTTGTGTAAGGGCCCAGAAATTGCCTCTTTTTCCTGTCAGTAGTTATTTACATCTCTTCAGATCTGTGTCTGTTGGGAAGAAAAACAATGTCTTCATCCCTTCTGGGATGAAAATCCACTCCCAGCAGCAGGCATGGCGCTCAAGACACAACGTAAGACTTAAACCTTAAATGTTGCATTTGCTACTCTGTTCCGCTTGTCCACAATATCTGCTCCAGTTAAGTGGACAGTGGGTACAATGGCAGTTTCAACTGAAGGCCACTAACTATGTTTTTTTTAATGTCCCTATACAGGTTGGGAAATGCTTTTTTGGAAGGTTTGCAAAGGATTATTTAACAGTCATTTGTGTTTGGAAAGCACTCTTCCTGGTCCTCTTCTGGGATGAAAATCCATTCCTAGCCGCAGAAGCAGGTGCAGGATTCTCAAGAAAGACACAACATAAGGCCTGAAATCAGGGGTAGCCAACCTCGGTCCTGGAGAGCTACTAACAGTTCATGTTTATCAGACCACCTAGCAGGTGTACAGGTGTATTCATTACTCAGCACCACATTTGAAAAGATCCACAGGTGGAGTTAATTATTACAGTTGTGATTCTGTGAGGAGATCTGGAAAACTTGCACTGTTGGTAGCTCTCAAGGACCAGGGTTGGCTACCCCTGCCTTAAATCATAGATCTTATGCTTGTCCACATATCTGTGCTGGTTAAGTGGCACTTTGAGGCCACTAACTATGTTTTACTTAATGTCTCTGTACAGGTTGGGAAATGTTCAATGTGGAAGCTTTGCAAAGGATTATTTTAAAGTCAATTGTTTTGGAAAGCAGTCTTCCTGGTCCCCTTCTGGGATGAAAATCCACTCCTATCAACAAAAGTTGGTGCAGGATTCTCAATAAAGACACAATGTAAGACCTTAAGGGGTCAATTTAATTTACTAAAGTGAGAGTTTTTAGAAGTGATGTTGCTTGCCCATAGAAAATAAACAGATTCTAGCTATTATCTTCTAGAAAGTGATGTTAAGTAAAATCTGATTGGTTGTTATGGGCAACAACACTTCTAAAACACACTTCTAAAAACTCTCACTTTAGTAAATTGAATTTACCCCTTAATATCTTTGTGCTTGTTAAGTGGCAGTTTGGAGGCCACTAACTAACTATGTTTTTTTTTTATTTCCCTGTACAGGTTGGGGAATGCTTTTTCATGTGGAAAGAACTACTAGAAGTCTTCCTGGTCCCCTTCTGGGATAAGAAAATCCACTCCCAGCAGCAGGCATGGCGCTCAAGGATTCTCAAGGATTCTTCTGGGGCAAAGACTGATGTGAATGAGTAAAATATATATTTGTAAATGCCTCCTCCCCTCCCCCCTCATAAATTTACTTCAGAATAAAAAAATTCAATTAAATTTACTACCAAATCCTTCCTGCCCCTGCCTTCAACTACATACATACTCCAACTCCCTCAGGCCTCTCTTGCATAAAAACATTTGTTTCCTGATGTGCCATGTTGGCGGTTGAACTGCCACGTTTGTTTTGCCGCCCACTGCTGCCGCATAGCTTAGTCCGCCAGCTAGCTTGGTGCAAATTTTTGGGCCTAAACTGGATGAAAACAATATAGTGAGCTGTGAGGTGGTCAAAATTGACTGGACACAAGTGGAAATAAATGTTATTGAGGTTAATAATACTGTATGAACAAAAAGAGGCCCATTTTATGTGATTTTTATGATTATTTTGAGATCCAGATCCAAAATCAAAGCCAAAAAACAAAACACGGAGGTGAGGTTTTGGCAAAACCAATCCAGATCCAAAACCAGGGTAGATCCAGATCCAAAACCAAAACAGGGGAGTCGGCAGACATCTCTAATTAGAACAAAGCATAATCCTGGAAGTGATTCCTCTTGTCTGAGGTGAAACTAATGCTGCCGAGATCTAATAACTAATAAGAAAGGAGGACTCCGCTACTGCAAAGCAGATTAAAGTAGCCGCGAGGTTCCGCAATGACATTTCATGGGTTGTTATACTGGAACAGGAAAACTTTGCTTCGTTTTTGCAGCTATAAGTGCTTATCCCAGAACTGTGTAGCAAAACCCCTAACAGCTGGGCCAGTTTAAAAAACACAAAAATGTAGAGAAAATGGATTATGCAAATACCAGGGGCGTCAGCGCTGATGTACCTTGATGGGGAAAGAAATACTTTAATGTAAAAAATAAGACATTAAATTGAGGCAGCCACAAATGTAGTTGTCTGTTTACTCAAACCTTCAATTTGCCGCTATAGATGCTCATAATCGTTTGTAAAGTAAAGTAACCCCAACACTGCTTTTTCAAAAAATATTAAAACACGAGCACTAGGTTGGTTATCAGGGCTGTAGTTATGGGTGTGTGACCTGGGGAGCATCGTATCATAATGACATATCACGTGTCAAACCTCCCATGTCACGTGTGCCATGACGCTACTTTGTTAATTATGCACTCCCATAAAACGACGTTCGCATAATGAGGCACGCCTGCGTTCGGATCTACACTCCCCCGTTTTCAAGCACCTTTCCCTGTTACCACCCACAAATGCCTCATTCTGTCACTCAAACTACCGACCTGGCTGTGTTCAAGGAGAGAGAAATTTCTGATCGTAGCGGCTAGTTTGCGCACACGCATTGCGAACTTTACGCATGCGCAGTTTAGCGAACATCGGCAGCGTACGACCGTGCGGCTGCTTCGACCGACTCTGAATGAGGTCCTTTATTCCAGCCCCGCAAGTTTGTGGACGGGACTATTAACTAAAGATTTATTGCACAGGAGGAAATACCCTTTTAAAAGCATGTGCAAAGTACATGTCAAAGGCAAGGTTCTCTATTGCTGTGTTGAACTGTGAAGAGGACTAAACTATTGTAAACAGCGATGCAGTTGTCTTTGAGCACACCTCCAAAAATACTACGGGGCAGGTTCAATTAGCTGCAAAGTTCTGCGATTACACTTCACAAATGTTACGGTAGCGAAGCTTTACTGTATTTTGCTCAAGTCCTATAGGACTGCTAATCTAGCAGCAGTAAGTGCAGATATCCGCACATTGCGCAAAGTTCTGATGGAATGTTGCCGCTAATTAAATTTGTTGCTATAAGCGCTAATGATCTTTTGCAAAGTAACTTAATCCCAACACTGATGCTGATTCAGAGATGTACGCAAACCCGAAGATTTTTGATCTGCGCATTCGCAGGACCTGTACTGCCCGTGTACGAATCTTGTACAACGAGATCACTCGCAGTGCCCCCTAATGCTGGCCATACACTAGTGCGATTTTGTGCCAATTGCACAATTTTAGACGCCTCTTATGATGCATTGTGTGCAACTCGTGTAGTATTTAGGTATGAATACGATCCGATGCGTGCTCCCACCGCTTTTATATCGTGTCTTATGATCAGACGTGCAGCCCATATTATCCATCATAATCATATGCATATCGTGCCGTGTATTTGCGCATTCGATGCATTGTGCATGCGACCGTCCAAGCGGCGTCATTTGAGTGACATTTTCTTCTATTTAAATGTATTCTGATCGAATGTTTTTAGTGAGGCACACGATCGATCGTATCACGGCCAGTTGTATAGGGGCGATTGATCGTACGTCACATCGTATGTACATCGTGTGTCAAAAAGCACCAAATCGTGCGGCCGGGACTGCCAGGGAGTTCAAGGGAAACCGTATGCTGAATGGCATCTTATGTACTAGTGTATGGCCAACATAAGCCACAGCATAACAGACATGCTGCGGCTGTCTGGGGGCGGTGACGGAGACAGTTTTCCAATATGGAGGCATGTTGGAGTGCCAAGGTCAGTGTCTGCGTCTTCTGACGCAGATTTACTGGCTTCAGGCTACGGAGATGAGGCGGCCATTCTGAGTAGCCTTAGGTGCACTCAGATGACCGATGGTTGCGATGGTGATGTGATACTGAATCTTCGGCTGCAGCAATCAAATCTGCGACGCCTCCTGTGCCGTTAGCATATTTTCCCATCGCTGCTGCTTAGGAAGATGTATCAGCGATGCCAATAGCAGCTTGTGTACTGTAGGAACAGCAGTGAGTCTAATTCAGAGATGGACGCTAAGAGGAAGATTTCACAACTGCCCAGTGCCCACGTTGAGTTGTATTTCCTTATATAATAAACCCAACTCTGTTTGTTTTACAAAAATTCTGGTCTATGGGCCATGATTCACTACAGATCGCAGCTGCGATTCCGCACAATCTGGCTACGATGATATGCTAATCCATTGCGATCGCTATGCCGTCGCAGAACTACATAGGGACGCCCATCTTACCTTACACACATCTGTAATACTTTGCAAGAGTGCAAAACCATCTGTAACATCGAGTACCATCGCAGCCTCACACACACTTGCACAAGCTCTGACCTTACTCAAGAATTGCTAACCTCATCACACGCAGTGAGTACATGAGCTGTGTATGGCATTCCAATGGACAATTTATGCACCCCACTGCAACAGCGTTTGAACGCACTGGCACGCCAACCACTCTCCCCCCCCCCCTCCCGTCACCACCCACAAACGGCACTTCCTGTCAAAGACTCGATTGCAGTGGCTAGTTTGCGTACGCGCACTGCAATACATACCCATGCGCAGATCGCAACAATCAGCCGATTGCCTGCGTAGTCGCAGTCGCCATCCGCAATGAATCAGGCCCTATGTCACTTTAAAAATCGTCACTATTTATCCTCAAGCGTTAAGTTTTATCCCAGAACTGTGTAACAAAACCCCTAAAGGGCTGTTCCAGTTAAAAAAAAAAAAAAACCCTAGAGAGAACATATTATGCAAATACTAGTTTTTGCATTTTTTTTAAATGAAGTTGTCAGTACTGATTCACCTTGGTCAGGAGAGAAATAATATTTTAATGTCAAAAATGAGACATGAAATTGAGGCAGACTGTACTGTAGTTACGAATTTTACTTCAAAACTGCTGCCGTGAGTAATGCCACTCAAGTGCCAGGGACCAATTTGTAACAATGGCCCATTTAAAATGGAAAATGTACTATAATTTAGACATTTCATCACCGAAATTGTTACCAGGAACAGCTGAAATATATATCGAGACCCACTGAAGAGAATGAGAAATAATTTGTATCATAACTGTAACATTGTTTTATGGAAACAGCAATTTCTTTTTATGCTTGTTTATAACTAGGAGCGTGGAAATGATGAAGGGCTCTGTCATGGTCCTATGTCCTCCTTGCTATAGTGTAACGTTAATTCTGTTTGTATGTTATATGTAATTTGTGCGTCAGGCAATCTGGCAGAATAAAATATCGGAGGCATTACCCATTATCATTTATTAAGGCTACAAGCGAAGCGTGAAAACAAATTAGACTAAAGATGTGGCTTTCATATCGGCTTTGCCCTTCAATTCCAGCTAACGTACCAGTTACCCTTCGGTGAAACAAGTTTTTATTTTTTTAGTTTTTTTTAACTGTTAAACTTTATTTTTTTTGAACAATACAATATTCAATATGGAAAACAAAGGCCCTGATTCAGAGCCGCTCGTAACCGGACGCTCGTTCGTTCTGACCGATGTTCGCACATCTGCGCATGCGTAGGGATTTTAATACGCATGCGCGAACCAGTCAGTGCGGCCGAAAATCGTTTGTTCGCTATATAGCGAATGCCTGCTATTTTGAGTGACAGAAGGAGGCGTATGTGGGTGGTAACAGGGGAAGGTGCTTGAAAACGGGGGAGTGGAATTAGAACGTAGGCGTGCTTAAAGGTCAAAACGGGCGTTTTAAGGGAGTGCATAATTAATAAAGCAGCGTCATTGACCATGTCACTTGGTTTTTTTTACTCAGAACTGCTCGCAAAACAGCGGTTGAAAAAACCAACCACAAGAATAGCGAGCAGTTCATACGCTGTTCGATGTACTCGATTAATCTAATAAATAGCGGACATGACGTATGGTGCGAGCGGCCAGGGGGCGTATTTTTCAAAATAACAACCGCAAGTTTTGCTCGCTCGTTCAGACTTAGAGGCGTGAACAGACCGCAATGAGCGAACGGTTCATTTGAATAGCCACCCCTTGTTTTAGAACGAACGACTGCAAATAGCGAGCGGCTCTGAATGAGGGCCAAAGTGCCTACGTATCATACTGTAGGTGTTTACATATAATGACAGTGACATGGTTGTGCTTAAACCAATGCACTAAGTAGTTTCTTAAATACAATACTATAATGATTGTGAAACTTGATACTAGTCAAATATACATTCAAGTGAATAAGACATTCTTTATCTACTGTATGCAACAATTAAGTTCTGCATTCCTAGATGAAATATGTAAGAGAATGATAAGGAATGAGGGAGGAACGAGAGGAGTTGTGGTAGGGAGCGGTGGGGGGCGTCAAGTCAGGGACACTGCGGATCTTAACATTGAAAGTTTTAAGAACCTTGTAACGTGGTGGCTTACTGTGAGTACAAGGAGCCCCACATGTGTATTATGAGTTAAACTGTGGACTTGTCAATACTGTACATTCAACAGGGAAGCACAGAAGCAGATTTGAGAGGGTGAAGCTTAAAGATGTTCCTCTAATAGTGATTAGGAAGACCGAATACATTTTAAGGTTAAACCACTAGGCTGTGTAACAGTACATTGAGCATCAAGGGATACAAATTTAAGGGGTGTCCCCTTTTAATGGTCTGAATGGTGTAGTTTTATTACATTTAATTGTGGAGTTTTGGGTCTAAGTTGTTGGTTTAAAATAGTTATTTCCTGGATGGGAGGTCTCTTGCCTTTTTGGAAGTTCCCACCCCACCGCCCACTTACTGTGATTGTTGGCTTCATTATTTTGTGGGAAAGAATAACAGTGGCTGTTTTGTTGTAGATCTTGAGGTGTTATCCCCGCCAATACACTGGTTTACTGATTCTATCCTACTGAGGTCAGAGAACGATACCGTTCCTGGTGGGCCTATTTGAGTGTAATTGGCAGTGGAATTTAGATACCCCATTTTGTTGTTGGGAATGGGATGGGAGTTGGCCCTCATCTAAGCCTTGAGTTGTTGGGCTGACAGGTGCCCACATCTAAGCCTAAAGTTGTTGGTGATGGGCTGAGTTAGCCCCCATCTAAGCCTTCTGTTGTTGGTGATGGGCTGGCAGTTGGACCCCATCGAAGCCTTGAGTTGTTGGTGATGGGCTGGCAGTTGGTCCATATCTACATCTTTTATTGGATTATTTTGGCAAGATAGCGATACTGTGTGTCGGGGACATTCTTTCTTTGCCACCATACTTTTTTCCTCCTTTCAGTAAATAAGCTGACTCTTTTCCACACCAATACATCTCCATGTCTTTATTGTCTATATGTTTTCTCTATTCACCTGGTGTAGAAATATAGGCTGACATCGGCCTATAGGAAGTTTAATGATTTCATTGCATCCCAGAATAGATACATTTTTGGGGCATGACCACAAGACATGAATGAAACTACAGTACCTGCATAGTCACAGTACCTATAACATTGATTTGAAGTGTTCATTCTGGGACTAGATACCATCAGGTAAAAATGTTGTAAAAGTTTTTCTCATGGCAACGTTAATTAAACTTGTGAGATTCAAATTAAAAAAAAAAAAAAAAGTTTTGGGACAAAGGGGGTCATTCAGACACGCTCGCGAGCGAAGGTCGCTCGCTAGTGGGTCGATGTTACTCCAATGCGCATGCGCACGACGGAGGGAGCTCCGTCGTGCGCATGGGCGAGACCCGGACTGCGACAGCCAAGCTGTTGCTCCAGGTCTCGCACCAAAGGGGGCGTGTTTTCAATGGTGACTGACAGCACGCCCCCTTTGGTGGGAGTGGCTGCCAAACGGAGGCATTCCCATGGGAACGCCTACCATCTGAAGCCGGCCCCACTGACATCAGTAATGATGTCAGTGGGAGTGATTTTGGCTCTGATAGAGCCAAAATCACTCCTGGGCTTGCGGCAGCGAGACCCTACCGCAGGGTCTCGTCGCAAGCCCGATGGTCGCGATGGTCAAAGACCATCGCGACCATATTTTTGGCCGCTCGCATATGCTGTGGGTGGTCACCCACAGCTATGCGAGCGGCCAGGAGGCCGCTCCATTTTCAGGTAGGAGGGCACTGATTCAGAGCGAGCGCTCTGGTCAGAGCGTTCAGCTCTGAATCAGGCCCAAAGTTTGTAAGTGGAATCCTAAATTTAATTAATAAGGAGATAAATATTTCAATAAGACTTCATCAGCAAAGAGAGCAATGTTATAATGAGATTTACTAATAGCCATACCCCAGGTATCCAGGGAAGATCTCTTTCTGATAGGAATTTGATGACCAGAGTAAAGATCAGGTTAGGAAAGGGACACCCTTTGTCTAGTCCCATTCGCTAGATTTAAATAATTACATAAGAAGTCATTGGTGAGAACTGATGTGGATGTATTGTGTCATATCACATGGATTAAAATATAGAGTGTATGTTAACAATTGCATATTTTAATAATTGGAACAGTTTTCCAAATGCAACTCTTACAGAGCAATATACACACAAGGGCTCCCTTTATAGCATTGGCAGGAAGTCGCTTAAAAAATAATTCTGAAATTAAGTAATGCACTCAAATATACATATCACGTTGTGTCAATGCATGTACATGTCTAGCTTTATTTGCGATATTATAAATTAACCATGCGTGGCGCAATTTGCAGCATACGCAACAAAGGTGTAAAAGGACACATCTGTATTCTGATTGGTTTAGATCATCTTGTCCCCTCTCATTAATACCTAATTCATTAGTGTGGATGTTATATGAAGCCACATCAGTCTATTGAGTCATTCAATTCAGATCTATTTAATAGTACATGGTAAAATATGACTTTCACATTTAGTGGCAGTGCCTAGATGATGGTCTCAATTGTGTACATGAAATTTCATTGCAAATACTTGCTCCCTACCTCTGGAACTCTCTCCCTCTCCCTACCAAACTCTCCACCACTCTGCTAATTTTCAAACAGGCTCTCAAGATTCACTACTTCATCAAAGCCTTCCAGTTCTCATCCTAACCCACTACTGCATGATCCTTTCTCACCATCTACACCATTTGTTATCCCTCTGACTACCACTCCCCTTTAGAATGAAAGCTGTGACGAGCAGGGCCTTCTTCCCTCATGTGCTTCACCTTCACTTACTCCTACTATCATCTACTCCTAACTCCCCACAAGGACCCCTAAATTGGTTGCTTACGCCCTGCTGCTCGTTGAGTGTTATGATCACTAATGCAGCAATGTTTATAAACCATGTCCTTGTCTTGCACTGCATTGTACTGTTAATATCTGATGCAGAACCCCTGTGGCGCCATAAAAACATATAATTATATGTTGTATAATAGGGTATGTCAATTTTACCTTTGCCAGTAGCAATGCCAATGCACAGCTCTACCCTTCCTCTCAGCAATCGTTGTGCGGATTTGTACACACTTGTGCAGTAAATCATGACATAAACCCAGTGGCGGACTGGGCCAGGGTGCCATCTGCTCCCCGGGCCGGTACAATGTTAGTATTCCATGGCTGCCTGGCTGTGGGAGTACTGTCATGGCAGTCAGGGTTCTCCTCTCCATGAAGGGAATTTAGATATTACCGTACTGTCATGTCAGGCAGACAATGTTACAACTCCGGCGGGGCTACCCAGCTACGCTGCTGGTGAGATCTAAGTTGCAGAGGCTAATAAAAAATGACTGTCCCCATACCAAGCTACAAGGAAATGGCTGCTGTCGACCAATAGGGAGCCAGGTTTCCTTTCCCAGGAACCCTATAGGCTGGAAGGTGGAAAAAGGGGGCAGGGCTTATCAGGGACTCTTTCAGGGAAGAGCCTGGGGACTGGGAGCAGAAAAAGCAGCTTTATGGCACCCAGGGACGAGAGAGACAGTGACGGCAGAGGTGAGGAGTGCTCCAGAGTGCAGGAGAGCCTACTTACTGTCTTCACTACACTTTTAGAAACCAGGTAAATGGAGGGTGGGGCTTATATTGTGTGTGTGTGTGTGATGTCTATCTATCGGTCTATCATATAGCTATCTCATATCTATCTATCATATGTTGTATATAAATATGTGTTAGAGTGGCATATACTTTGCAATGAGGGGTGTTGTATTGTTCTTTATAATGTCCATGGATGGAATTCAATTCAGCGGGATGCTGAATAGCCCCGGGAGGGATATCCTGGAGCTATTCAATTCAGCGCGCTAAGTCAGACAATACTGGTTCTTTAGACATAACCTGGGTGTTTAGTCACGAGTATCGGCATTCTCCGACTAAAGTGCTGGCCGCGCAGCTATTAGCGCAGCACTAAGCCGGCAAACAGCTGCGCGGCTGGCACTTTCGTCAGATTTCTCCTTGTATCCCCAGGGGGGTGCGAGAATAAATCCTATAACCCGACCAAACATTGCGTTGAATTGAATAGCTTCAGGAGCTTCCTCCTGGGGCTATTCAACATCACTTTGAATTGAATTCCCCTTAATGTGTCTGTATGTATGCATATATTAGTGTTCCCACTAGGTACTTTTAGCACGGCACTACGCCCTGCCCGTTTTCTTAACTGTCAAATGCACCCTGCCTGTTTTGTGATTGATGAATTGCGCCCCGCTTTGTCCAGGTCAGATACACACACTGCTCAACCCAGTCCCCAGGAGACGCAGACAAATTATGATATTTATGTATAGCTCTAGGTCATAACAATTTCATCCTCATATACTAAATTTTCTATTTAAACCACACGCACATGACGGAAACCATGCCACCAGCATTGTTGTCACGCCCAATTTTACATTGCATTCGCTAGTAGAAAAACTGGGCCTCTTGCTTGTGTCTGCCCCCAGGCTGAAAGTTGCCAGCCAGCCCCTGTATAAACCTGTGATGTAAGCTGTACACATCTTGAAAGTTAATAAGCTTTTTCATGCTCGCAGTCTTTCTGCGTAAGTTCCAGGGGCGCAAATACATTCAAATCTATACGAGCCGCAATAATACGCAAACGTGGGATCCCATGTCTGGCATTGCTCTTATGTTTGTGCCTTTTCTATTTCTAAAAGGAAGCAACATACATACATGATAATAATACATGTTACTTTTCTACAGTATAACTATAATAACTTGCAGAGTAAAGAATTAAGATGATGGATTTTCATTAAAGAGCAAGAACGTAAAGCATTTCTCAAAGCACTGTATTATATAAATGCAAATACTATACCCGGGCTTTGTTGCCATAAATGCTGCCTACTGTAGCTATAAATAAGGATCTCATGGTTACAAATCACCTATTCACATCATAAATAATGTAACAACATATATTGTTATAAATGCTATTATTTAGTGATCTAGTATGGTATGATTGATACGATTGTGCAAATGAATATATGTAATAAAGCAGACACGTGCTGGAGGTAAGCATGCTGTAATCTTCATGGTTTATTAGCAAACTATCAATTCATTCATCACTAAGAAACATTTTCTGTACATGCAACCTTGCAGTGTCATTCCTCAAATGATTATCAAACACATAAGAAAAGATATATGTTAAGCCCCTTACTAATGTATATGTTGCATAGTTTACATGTGAATTTATTTCTTTTACTATTTGTCCAAGTGCAGAGTATCAACCTCAGTCTCTGCAAAAGTCTGGATTTTCAGCCATCGAAATAGAAGAGGCTTTCAGATTTGGGGCTGTAGTAACATGTAAGGGTGGTCAGGTCACACCGGGATTGTGCCCAATATTTACCCTATGTTAGTAGTTACGTTGTCTCCACCAGTGACCCGTTTGGCATATGGTGAAGCAATCCGACTAAGACCTCCCTGTTTACTTTGTATGTCCTAATGCAGCGTGCCAAAATCTACTATTGGTTCTGCACAATATCATGGCCGTTAAACTGAAAATGTAAGAGCAAGCCAGCTTTGGTAGAACAGTATTCACATTGGCATGTTCTACAATCATAGCAGGAGGAAGGTTGCCCCCATCTCTCATTACATTGGTGGGGTTAGTACAGCACAATCTTCTCATTTTGGGAGACATCAGCTTACCCGGTGCTTTAGGGATAAAAATCTGTGAAGATGAAACCTTCGGCTTGTAAATTCTAAATGTACGAGTGTTCCCAGGGGCACTTCCAAAGGGCAGATCTCATTTTAGTCCACCTGTGGCTCTTTCATGGACTATTACTGTGTCTACCCGACCCCAACACACACAAAAGATGTCTCAATTAGTTTATCTGGCATATATACTGTTCTATAAATGTATAATTAGTGGTGAGGATCAGGTGGGCAGCCATTGCTATGTCCGATTCTCCATATTGCCATAA
This sequence comes from Taudactylus pleione, assembly GCA_031769625.1. Lineage (NCBI taxonomy): Eukaryota > Metazoa > Chordata > Amphibia > Anura > Myobatrachidae > Taudactylus > Taudactylus pleione. Next base: position 200,181 of record JAUIMM010000251.1, read on the forward strand.
CTCAGATGGCAGAGAGACAGGACGGTGTTACTGTATTGAAACTGTTGTAATTCCTACACCGTTCACCCGATTTGGATGTAATTACCCTGAAATTAAATCTGAAAGTCTGCAGTTAAAGCACATCTTGTTTGTTTCATTTCAAAGCCATTGTGGTGGTGAATAGAGGCCAAAATCTGAAAATTCTGTCAATGTCCCAATATTTATGGACCTGACTGTATAATTAGTGGTGAGGATCAGGTGGGCGGCCGTTGCTATGTATGATTCTCCATATTGCCATAACTCAGATGGCAGAGAGACAGGATGGTGTTATTTCTCACCTGCTGTATATGGTTAGAGCCGTCAGGCGGAACCACTGGGGCTGGGCAGAAACAGTATTTAACATATTAAAAATTCAGGTTTGGTGGCTCAAAACAAATTGTTTAGCAACGACAATTACTACCGCTAAGTAGCACAACAAAGGTGGACCCTAACCACCAGTAGTCCCTTTTAAAGGGCGCGCTCTCTCTCTCTCACATGTATTATATTATATATAGCATTGCAGGAAGACCGGGGTCTTTAGATTTAAGCATAACGCTAGGTACACACTATAAGATTATCTCTTCCAATCTGGCTGGTTGGAATAAAAAATTTGCTAATGTATGAGAGGAAATGACTATCACCAATTTGCTCCCAAACTCCAGAAAGCGGACAAAAAGGGTAGTTCGGACAAATTGAAACGGATTGAACCAATTTGTCTGATCGATTGTCATTTGCTCCCATACCTTACCAGATTTTGGACAGATACTCTTATAGTGTGTACCTAGCTTTACGATGGGCATACACTGTCCAATTATCAGCCCAGGACCTATAAAATCATCAAGCATGTGCAATAATTGGACAGACACATGTGGCAGTGTATGCACTGCCCCAACCAACATTTCCCCTCTTCTTTCACAGGGGAGGAACAAAGAAATGTTTCCTCCCTGGGGTAGGAACTGTTAGGAGCCGCGGCAGCGGATCATCTTGGTGGCAGGTCCCACCTGTAGCTGCGACTGAAACACTGCATCATGTCTTGATCCATGTACCGGCTGTTGCAGGCAGCTGGAATCCTGTCTTGTCTGTGTGCAGCTCTTTGCTGCATTCTTGTCTGTTTGGGTGCAGAGTCCAGCAGCATACTATCGGTTCATTAGGGAGGTGCTCTGCAGGGATTGCTCTGATTGGTTCCTGCTCCTGATAAGTTACAGCTAGCCCTACACTTCGTGCCAATGATATTGTATGACATCCAGAGTATGTTTGTCCTGTGCTCTGAAGCCTGAGTTCTAACCGGTCTACCTAGTTCAGCAGTTCCTGTGTCCAGTGCCTGTCTGCCTGATTTGTATTTGACTGTTATCTGCTGTGGTTCCTTTTAGGCTCACGTCCTTGTTATTTTTTGGACTTCCCGGAGCTGTGACTTCTGCAGCCTCAGCCTACCCCTCCGCTGCCTGCGGAGGGGACATACCACAGCCCAGTCAAGCCGTGTTTGTCTGTTTCCAGCCGAGTCAAGCTTACAGTGTTCTCAAACCTCGCTGCCTCGAGCCTGCCTGACTGACGTCACCTGTCTGCCATGTTGTTCCAGTCACACTTTGGCCCTCAAGGTCGTTCCGTCCTGTTCCTGTTGCACCTTGGCCCTCAAGGCTGCATGGTTTTGTTCCAATCGCACCTCGGCCTGATGGTCGCTCCATCTTGTTCCTGTCATTCCTCGGTCCTCAAGGCCACCCAGTGTTGTTCCTGTCATACCGGCCCTCAAGGCCGCTCAGTCTTGTTCCTGTCACACCTTGGCCCTCAAGGCCGCTCTGTCCTGTTCCTGATGCACCTCGGCCCGCAAGGCCACTCCGTCTTGTTATTGATGCACCTCGGCCTTCAAGGCCACTCGGTTTTGTTCCGGTCATGCCTTGGCCCTCATAGCCGCTCCATGTTGTTCCTGTCACACCTCGGCCTTCAAGGCTGCTCCATTTTTGTTCCTGTCACATCTTGGCCCTCAAGGCAGCTCCATCTTGTTCCTGTCGCACCTTGGCCCTCAAGGCCGCTCCGTGTTGTTCCTGTCGCACCTCAGCCCTCAAGGCCACTCGGTTTTGTTCCGGTCATGCCTTGACCCTCATGGCCGCCCCACGTTGTTCCTGTCACACCTCGGCCCTCAAGGCTGCTCCATTTTGTTCCTGTCACACCTCGGCCCTCAAGGCCACTCCATCTTGTTCCTGTCGCACCTTGGCCCTCAAGGCCGCTCCGTGTTGTTCCTGTCACACCTCAGCCCTCAAGGCCGCTCCATGTTCCTGTCATGCCTTGGCCCTCATGGCCGCTCCATGTTGTTCCTGTCACATCTCGGCCCGCAAGGTTGCACCTTGAACTTAGTCTGTCACTTCAGCCAGTCGTCCTGCCATAATATTGTGCATTGCCTGTCAAGTCCTTGTACGTATTTTGTCTGTCTAGTCCTTGTCTGTATCTTGCCAGTCTAGTCCTTGTCGGTATCTTTCCAGTATTGTCTTTGTCTGTAAATCCTGCAGTTTCACAGTCCTGGTTACTCCTGCCTTGCAGCTTATTCATTGTCTAGCACTCCTTGTTGGCGACCTAGCTGCACCATAGTCCCGAGACCTACCTGAGACCATATTCATCTGCCGCTGCTTGTGTACTGTGAGCCTGATTCAGAGCCGCTCGTAAGCGGGCGCTCGTTCGTTCCGAATGTTTGCCCAACTGCGCATGCGTACGGATCGTAATACGCATGCGCAAACCAGCCAGTGCGGCCGAAAATCGTTTGTTCGCTAAATAGTGAATGCCTGCTATTTTGAGTGACAGGAGGAGGCGTATGTGGGTGGTAACAGGGGAAGGTGCTTGAAAACGGGGAGTGGAGATCCGAACGCAGGCGTGGTTAAAGGTCAAAACGGGCATTTTAAGGGTGTGCATAATTAATACAGCAGCGTCATTGACCACGTCACTGGGTTATTTTATAGTCAGAACTGCTCGCATGATTGCAGTAGGAAAAACCAACCACAAGAATAGCGAGCAGTTCATACGCTTGTCGATGTACTCGATTAATCTAATAAATAGCGGACATGACGTAGGATGCGAGCGGCCAGGGGACGTAGTTTCCAAAAAAACGACCGCAAGTTTTGTTCGCTCGTTCAGACATAGAGGCATGAACAGACCGCAAAGAGCGAACGGTTCATTTGAATAGCCACCCCTTTTTTCAGAACGAACGACCGCAAATAGCGTCCGGCTCTGAGTCAGGCCCAGTGTCCTTATATCTATCCTGTACCATTCTCCTGCAGCCTCACTCCAGCTAGTTATAGTTGTGGAATGACTGCCACTCAATTCAGCATTTGCTTCGATCAGCAGTCCTGCAGTCTCACAACCGTGCGAGAATCGTAACAGGAACCCAGATATCATGGCCATACTCTGCTGCTCGTTGAGTGTTATGATCACTAATGCAGCAATGTTTATAAACCATGTCCTTCTCCTGCATTGTTTTGTACTGTTAATATCCGTTTTCTTGTGTGCTTATTTGTTCATGTACTTTGTAAGGCGCTGCGGAACCCCAGTGGCGTCATATAAAGGATATTATATGTTATATAATAGGGTATGCCAATTTTACCTTTGCCAGTAGAAATGCCAATTCCCAGCTCTACCCTTCCTCTCAGCAATCGTTGTGCGGGTTTGTACACACTTGCGCAGTAAATCATGACATAAACCTGTGATGTAAGCTGTACACATCTTGCAAGTTAATAAGCTTTTTAATGCTCGCAATCTTTCTGCGTAAGTTCCGGGCGCAAATACATTCAAATCTATACGAGCCGCAATAATACGCAAACGTGGGAACCCATGTCTGGCATTGCTCTTATGTTAGTGCCTTTTCTATTTCTAAAAGGAAGCAACATACATACATGATAATAATACATGTTACTTTTCTACAGTATAACTATAATAACTTGCAGAGTAAAGAATTAAGATGATGGATTTTCATTAAAGAGCAAGAACGTAAAGCATTTCTCAAAGCACTGTATTATATAAATGCAAATACTATACCCGGGCTTTGTTGCCATAAATGCTGCCTACTGTAGCTATAAATAAGGATCTCATGGTTACAAATCGCCTATTCCCATTATAAATAATGCAACAAGATACATGGTTATAAATGCTATTATTTAGTGATCTAGTAAGGTATGACTGATGCGATTGTGCAAATGAATATACGTAATAAAACTGACACATGCGCTGGAGATGAGCATGCTGTAATCTTCGTGGTGTATTAGCAAACTGTTGCAGTATATAGATTCATCAATCACTAATATACATTTTCTGTACATGCAACCTTGCAGTGACATTTACAAATGATGATCCAACAACACATAAGAAAAGATCAATGTTAATCCCCTTACTAATGTATATGTTGCACAGTTTACATGTGGATTCGTTTATTTTTATACAATGTCCAAGTGCAGAGTATCAACCTCATTCTCTGCAAAAGTCTGGATTTTCAGCCATCGAAATAGAAGAGGCTTTCAGATATGGGGCTGTAGTAACATGTTAGGGTGGTCAGGGCTCACTGGGATTGTGCCCAATATTTACGTTATAATGTTAGTAGTTATGCTGTCTCCACCAGTGACCCTTTTGGCATATGGTGAAGCAATAAGACTAAGACCTCCTTGTTTACTTTGTATGTGCTAATGCAGCGTGCCAAAATCTACTGTTGGTTCTGCCCAATATCATGGCCATTAAACTCAAAAATGCAAGAGCAAGCCAGCTTTGGTATAGCAGTATTCACATTGGCATGTTCTACAATCATAGCAGGATGAATGTTGCTCCTGTCTGTCTTGTTACTTTGGTGGGGTTAGTACAGCACAATCTTCTCATTTTGGGAGGTACCAGCTTACCCGGTGTTTCCGGGATAAAAATCTGTGAAGATGAAACCTTCGGCTTGTAAATTCTAAATGTACGAGTGTTCCCAGGGGCACTTCCAAGGGCAGATCTCATTTTAGTCCACCTGTGGCTCTTTCATGGACTATTCGGGGTAAATTTACTAAGATGGGAGTTCTATTTAAGAAGTGATGTTGCCCATAGCAACCAATCAGACGCTACTTCTCATTTATCTAGCACCTTCTAGAAAATAATACCTGGAATCTGACTGGTTGCTATGGGCAACATCACTTAATAGAACCCATCTTAGTAAATTGACTCCTTTCTGTATTTATCCGGCCCCAACAGACACAAAAAACGTCTCAATGAGTTTATCTGGCATATATACTGTTGTATAAATGTATAATTAGCGGTGAGGGTCAGGTGGGCGGCCGTTGCTATGTATGATTCTCCATATTGCCATAACTCAGATGGCAGAGAGACAGGACGGTGTTATTTCTCACCTGCTGTATGGTTAGAGCCGTCAGGCGGAACCACTGGGGCTGGGCAGACATATGCAGTATTTAAGATATTAAAAATTCAAGTTTGGTGGCTCAAAACAGATTGTTTAGCAACGACACTTACTATGTAGCACAACAAAGGTGGACCCTAACCAGCAGTAGTCCCATTTAAAGGGCTCTCTCATATGTATTATATATAGCTTTGCAGGAAGACTGGGGCCTTTAGATTTAAGCCTAACGCTAGGTACACACTATAAGATTATCTCTTCCAATCTGCCTGGTTGGAATAAAAATATGCTAATGTATGTGAGCAAATAACTATCACCAATTTGCTCCCAAATGCCAGAAAGTGGACAAAAGCGGTCATTCAGACTAATTGAAATGAATTGAACCAATTTGTCTGAACAACCATTTTTTCTGCTTTGTAGCGTTTGGGAACAAATGGTCGATTGTCATTTGCTCCCATACATTACCAGATTTTCGCAGATTGGACCAATAATCTTATCATGTGTACCTAGCTTTACGATGGGCATACACTGTCCAATTAGCAGCTCAGGCATCTGATCGGGCCGATGATTGGACAGAGTATTGCCGGAACCAATCAGTAATTATCGGTCTGTCGGATTGGTCAGAAACATTTGGCTGTGTATGCACTGCCCCAGCCAACATATTCCCTCTTCTTGCACAAGGGAGGAACCCAGATATCGTGGCTATACACTGCAAAATATCTCAGTGTATGGCCACAATATCAGACAGACATTATATCTGACAGTGTATGCCCAGCATTGCAATATATTAATGTAACTGCATTGGGGGTTATAGGAAGAACAAAGAAATAAAATAAAAAAAAAACACTACCACTTATCTAGCGGCTCTAGATAAAGCCTGGGGAACTGAGTGAGTCTCACACTTGTTCCCCCCTTAAAACTCAGTCCTCAAGGTTACCCTGACATTCCAGGTTTTGGAGTATAGCCGTGCTTGAGCACAGGTGGTTAAATCAAATTGACTGAAGTACTAAATAAGCCACCTTTGCTCAGATTTGAGAACTACTGCTTTACGCCAGAGGGTCCCATACGCCAACATTACAGTCCACGTTTTAAGAATATCCATGCTTGAGCACAGGTGACTTAATTTGTACCTCAGTCAATATGATTTAACCATCTGGACTCAAGCATGGGTATCCTTAAAACCTGGACTGTACCAACAGAGGGAACCTTTGCCTTAAACTAATGTTGTGCTGGCCAAGAGGAGGACTACGATGAGACCTCTATTTACCCTTCCTGTAATCAGCCTGTGGCTAGCAATGGGCAATTCATTCGGTGGGCACTCCCTGGGTATGCTGTGGTTTGTAACAAACCAAGTAGGGCTAGAAAAATACAATATAAAAAACAAAGGGGGGGGGGGGTGTTTATAATACAAGTTATGCTATTATTTGTATAAACAGCGGGATCTGATCACATCACTTATAATCAAATCAATTATAATATCCTGACCTGTGTCCTTTATAAAACATGTATATTATACATGTAATGCCCTCTTCATAATGTTAATTATTGCAGAAACAGCATTAGGAATCACCTTAGATCCAGGGACCTAAGAGAAGAGAGCTACACTGACAGGTTTGTGGTTTTATATGGACGCAAATCTCCTCGGTGACATCTGTCATTATAATTTACAGTAGTCTGTGCATTATCATACATACTGTATTTGACAGTCACAAGCTGCACTAGGTAGGATAAGCTGGCCATACACTTTAGGATTATCTGTCCAACCAGCTGGCTGGTTGTAAAAAAAAAAAAAAACTGGTAATGTATGGGAGCAAATGACAATCATCCATTTGCTCTCATTAATGTCCGCTTTCCACTGTCTGGAAGTAAACGTTCAATTGTCATTTGCTCCCATACATTACAATATATTTTCTTTCCGACAAAAACTCCTTGGATGGTTGGACAGATAACCTTAAGGTGTATGGTCAGTTTTAGACTGATGGGTAATACTGCATTCCCCATCCAACACCACTGAGGTTATAATTAGGTCTCTAACCAGTACCACATGGATCTACAATGTCAGTTTTGTGCCCAGGGATCCACACAAAAGGTGTAATGTATCACGCATTTCATCGCCGTGGTTTTTATTGGCCAGATCGCATGTATTTTGGAGTAGGGAGCCTTCACAAAGGTGTTTGATTTAAACTTAGGCCCGTATTCAATTTGAGGCGAAAAGCCGGAATCGGCGAAAAAGTTTCGCCGATGACATTTCGCCAGGCGGAAAAGTATTGCCGTATACAATTTGAAAGACTTTCCGCCTCAATGCAATGTAATAGGCGGAAAAGTTTCGCCTATGAATAGGAGGCGGGAAAAACTGCAGAATTGGGGTGTAGGGGGTGCAACGTTGCGGAAACCCCCGTGCAGCCTTCAGACAGTCCCCCAAAAATAAACTGCGTAAAAAAAAACAACAACTTACCACCCCAAAAAAATCACTTTGTAACCCCAAATTTTTTTTTTCGCCCCCAAATTCAAAGTTCAAAACTAGTGAACTAGACTCCAGGGGGGTCCCCAAGTATGCCCCAGGTGTTTTTTTCATTGCAGGTGCTTGCGGCAGGTGGATTTTTCAGTTTTTTAAACTTAACTTTACCAACTTTTAAATATGCTGACCCCCATTTTCAAGTACCCCAAATTTGCTGGGATAAGTTATTTTCTGCAACAAAACCTCCTGAATACTATTTTGCACCACGTATAGAAAAACGCTATTTAGCAGCTATTGAGCCTGTTTAAAAACACCAAATACCTTCAGCAAGCCAAATCGGGGGGTACCATAGCTAACCCCCATGTCAGAGCATCTTTTGGGGGTGTCAGGCTGACTTCCCCAAATCTGACAGGACTCTCTGCTTGTTTAAGTTTAGCCGGGTCCCGTTTTCGCGTACTTTCATATTGAATACAGGGATACGCGCGTTATACTTTTCTGCCTACAAAACACGCGATGTAGGCGAAAAATCCGGGAGGCGGAAAAGTATCGCAGGTCCACTCAAATTGAATATGGGCTATAATCGCTTAAAGGTAGCAACAAAAACTGCATACATACATTTAGACACAAATTTTGTGACACTTGCGGCTTTAAGTCTATCAAACAAAACAGATGCAACACTCATCACCCTCATGTAGTAAATGTGCACCACCACCTGTGGGATGCACAACTATGTGGCTCCTAAAAGATGGGTATTTAAGATCTATGCATCACAAAGTGTTAAATCAGGGGAAACCGATTTTTATTTTCCACAGTGTCTCATAAACCGATTGTGCTTTGAATCTTTTAAAACCACCAATCAGCGGGTAATGCAGTTGGTGTATTTAAACTGCAAATCAATTGATGGTAGTTTGAAATTTGCATCGTATACCGAACTCTGATACCAAACTTTAATTTCAAACACTGTGCTAGATAGGTGACAGAAGCTAGTTGGTTTGGTCATCTTCTCTCTCACCGAAGCTCGATACATCTCCCCCAATCTGTTGAGCCTGGAACCACCTGTCAGCAGGGCGAAGTATTGTAGCACGCTGGATACACATACATTTGTCCCCACACAGAGGGCCTGATTCAGAGCCGGACGCTCTGACCAGAGCGCTCGCTCTGAATCAGGGCCCGCCTACCTAAAAATGGAGCGGCCTCCTGGCCGCCCGCATAGCTGTGGGTAACCACCCACAGCTTATGCGAGCGGCCAAAAAGATGGTCGCGATGATCAAGACCATCGCGACCATCGGGCTTGCGACGAGACCCTGCGGTAGGGTCTCGCTGCCGCAAGCCCAGGAGGGCTTTTGGCTCTATCAGAGCCAAAAGCACTCCCACTGACATCACTAGTGATGTCAGTGGGGCCGGCCCCAGACGGTAGGTGTTCCCATGGGAACGCCTCCGTCTGGGCAGCAACGCCAAAGGGGGCGTGCTGTCACTCACCATCGACAGTACGCCCCCTTTGGTGCGAGACCCATAGCGACAGCTATGCGGGTCTCGCGCATGCGCACGACGGAGCTTTCTCCATCATGCGCACTAGGGCACCATCGAATTAGGCCCAGAGACCATGCATATTATGCCACACAGACCTCATTTAGGTTATGCCACACAGTAGTATCCCTTATACACATTATGCCACACAGTAATGCCCCTTACACATTATACAGTAGTGTAACAGTAGTGCCCCATATAACATTATTCCACACAATAATAGTGCCCCATACACATTATGACACCCCCCCCCCCCAAAGACTCACTTCCCCGTGTCCCTCCAGCAGCCTCTCGCCTCCTCCTCCTGTGTGCCATTAGCAGCCAGCAGGTGTGGATTTGGGACCGGGCCGCCAACCAATTACAGCTGGTGCACCAGCAGGCAGCAGCAGACATGGACAGGCAGCACCGGCAGAATTTTAATTTGGCGCTGGTTGCGAGCCAATTGGAGCTCACGCACTGGCAGCCAATCAGGAGATGCCACAGCGGATTGGCTGCCCGTCCGTGAGCTCCGACTGCCCCGCGACCACTAGCGCTCTTTCTCCATGACTGCCTGCCAGTGCGCCAGCTGTAATCAGCCCGCTGGCTGGCACCAAATTAACATCGCTGACGCCCGGGCCCCCCTCGACTGCCCTGACTGGACCGGCCCACCTTGTGTGCATAACTGGGTGCAGGGAGAGTGGCGGGCCACAGAGGCATCTTGGACACAGCCGTACCCCTTGCACCCATGGTAGTTACGCTACTGTTTGCATGTATGTTAGCAAACAGTGGGGTCCTGTTCAGGATCAATGGAATGGGGTTATAGGCGAGGACAATGTAAACAAATGAAAGTTGCAGGTGGGTCCAGTCTTCAACCCGGGTAACACCAGGTATCCCAGCCAGTATATACACATACATATACAGTAAACACACACCAATAATTCTGTTCAACTGTTAAAATGTGGCATATTATTATTACAGAGTCATTCAGAAAGCTACAATTGCATAGCAATTTATAACAGCATATCCAGAGCATATATAGAACTTTACTGCCACCATGTGGTCATCCAGGATATTAATAACAGCAGTTCAATAATAATGAGATGTAAGGTTCGGTTTTCCTGAAAAATGAACACACTTTTGGGGTCCCGAATAGAACAGAGTCCCGACTCGAGTCTGCTGTAAGTTTGGATTCAAAAACCAAATCTCTGGATTGTACGTAAACAGGTCCAAATGACACGATTTTAGTTGTTTTTATCAAATGTGGATACAAACAGGTAGGTGCCCTCCAATAAGGTTTGATCACAATGAGCCCGAATAGCAATCCAATAGGGCGGCACTCTAATAAAACATAGCTTAGACACAGGAATAAATTCCAACGTTTCGGAGATTAGTTTAATGCCCCGTCCTCAAGGTACAAAATGCAATACAAACAACACACATATACATATACTCATGAGTCACCACGTGTGCCCTGCGCTGCCCGGGGCTACCTCCAATGATGTCACACCACCCGTCCACAGAGTCAGCGCATACCAATGATGTGCCAGCATCAGGGCGGGGGGAACGGCTATGGATCGCGTCCCGGTAACCTGGGAAATGCGCAGCACAGGAACTATACCACGAAATGTACAAGATAACAAACATCAAACATGTGGACATACAATAAACTACTATAATGCAATCAATTGATTACAATAATAAATATATAACACAATGAAGTGAAGATATTGACTGACACATCAAACTTACAGTCCATCCTATACAACTTCCCAGAACCAAAGTTCATAAAAAAAAATGATATTAGTCAACAGGAGGATAATTATCTTATGAATAAACATCTTCATAGCGATAACCAAAAATTTATTTGGAGAGACCATCTAAACTCCACACCTATACCCAGTAATTTTATTGATATAGCAATCAAAGCCGTATAATGGGATAAAGAAACCATGGATACCCTACTATTTAAAGTTACAGAAAGCAGTGTAAACCAAGGTTCTCACTGAGTCCCCTGTGTGCTAAGGCATCCAATCTAAAGATCCACTTTGATTCACATTGCAACAGTTTGCGTCAACTATCACCACCGCGAAGGAGGGGGATGTGATCATTGATTATATACCGTAGTGTGGACAAATTATGTCCTTTTATAGCAAAGTGGCGAGCCACCGGCTGTTCACTATTCCCCGAAGCAATGGAGACACGTATGGCTGAACGATAGAGTGCCATGCATTCACGCAAAGTCCTGTCAGTCTTTCCCACATATATCAGACCACAGGGGCAAGTAATCATGTACACAACATATTATATACAGTCAGGTCCATAAATATTGGGACATCGACAGAATTTTCAGATTTTGGCCTCTATTCACCACCACAGTGGCTTTGAAATGAAACAAACAGGATGTACTTTAACTGCAGACTTTCAGATTTAATTTGAGGGTAATTACATACAAATCAGGTGAACGGTGTAGGAATTACAACAGTTTCTATATGTGCCTCCCACTTTTTAAGGGGCCAAAAGTAATGGAATTATCAACTCAAAGGCTATTTCATGGACAGGTGTGGGCTATTCCCTCATTATTTCATTATCAATTAAGCAGGTAAAAGGTCTGGAGTTGATTCTAGGTGTGACATTTGCATTTGGAATCAGTTGCGGTCAACTCTCAATATGAGATCCAAAGACCTATCACTATCAGTGAAGCAAGCCATCATTAGGCTGAAAAATCAAAACAAACCCATCAGAGAGATAGCAAAAACATTAGGTGTGGCCAAATCAACTGTTTGGGACATTCTTAAAAAGAAAGAACGCACCGGAGAGCTCAGCAACACCAAAAGACCTGGAAGACTACGGAAAACAACTGTGGTGGATGACAGAAGAATTATTTCCCTGGTGAAGAAAAACCCCTTCACAACAGTTGGCCAAATCAAGAACACTCTCCAGGAGGTAGATGTATATGTGTCAAAGTCAACAATCAAGAGAAGACTTCACAAGAGTGAATATAGAGGGTTCACCACAAGATGCAAACCATTGGTGAGCCACAAAAACAGGAAGACCAGATTAGAGTTTGCCAAACAACATCTAAAAAAGCCATTACAGTTCTGGAACAACATCCTATTGACAGATGAGACAAAGATCAACTTGTACCAGAGTGATGGGAAGAGAAGGAAAGGAACTGCTCATGATCCAAAACATACCACCTCATCAGTGAAGCATGGTGGTGGTAGTGTCATGGCGTGGGCATGTATGGCTGCCAATAGAACTGGTTCCCTTGTATTTATTGATGTGACTGCTGACAAAAGCAGCAGAATGAATTGTGAAGTGTTTCGGGCAATATTATATGCTCATATTCAGTCAAATGCTTCAGAACTCATTGGACGGCACTTCACAGTGCAGATGGACAATGACCCGAAGCATACTGCAAAAGCAACCAAAGAGTGTTTTAAGGCTAAAAAGTGGAATGTTATGCAATGGCCAATCAATCCCCTGACCTGAATCCGATTGAGCATGCATTTCACTTGATGAAGACAAAACTGAAGGGAAAATGCCCCAAGAACAAGCAGGAACTGAAGACATTTGCAGTAGAGGCCTGGCAGAGCATCACCAGGGATGAAACCCAGCGTCTGGTGATGTCTATGCGTTCCAGACTTCAGGCTGTAATTGCCTGCAAAGGATTTGCAACAAAGTATTAAAAAGTGAAAGTTAGATTTAGGATTGTTTAGTTTGTCCCATTACTTTTGGCCCCTTAAAAAGTGGGAGGCACATATAGAAACCGTTGTAATTCCTACACCGTTCACATGATTTGGATGTAATTACCCTCAAATTAAATCTGAAAGTCTGCAGTTAAAGCACATCTTGTTTGTTTCATTTCAAAGCCATTGTGGTGGTGAATAGAGGCCAAAATATGAAAATTCTGTCAATGTCCCAATATTTATGGACCTGACTGTATACATACACACACGCACACACACATATAGTGGTGTAATAATATTGTGTTGCCAGTTTGGCTCATGCATGCAGGATCCGCGATTTCAAAGATTTAAAGCGCAATTTGCCTTTAAAGACAAAACACAGCAAAGGCTAAAAATCAGCAAACTTTACTCGCAGCCAATTACGTTTGGCCTCATTAGTTCAGTCCACAAACCGGCACTTGTCCTTGGTAATATACTGAAATCAATGAAGAGTGTGTCCCCAACGAAAAGATGAAACCTTTGACAGATACCCTACTTCTATGCAGAGAACGAGGAGAGGTGGTTCTGCGCCCGTCACTGAATGCGAAAAAATAAAGAAGAAAATACTTGGGTGATAGGATTTTAATTTCTTTTATATTTTCCCAAAGTTAAAGTAAACGTTTACATTTGACGAACATATATAGATCAAAATGAAATAAAAGTAAACAAAGAAAAGCTTCTATACAGGATGTAATTATCTAACGTTACACCATCCGGCTGTCAGATTTCCAAATGTTTATGTAGTGGAAATTAACCTTAAGGTAAATTCCTCTTTAACATATTTGATTAATTGGCAGAACACTGTCCCACACCTCCATTACTGTTAAGGAAAGTTACACGCATAACCTACGCTTATTGGAGAACCGCCATTTTCTGCGCTGATCACAGTATTAAAGAGATCACAGTCTGATCTATTCACCAGAAATGAGTGAAAACACGACATATGAGCCACAAAGTGCCTCGGCGCAGTTACCGTTTCTTAGTGAGGTGATTGGCTCTCGCTACTGGGTACAGGCAAATAACATTTGGAAACAAACATCTCACACATTACTTTCATATGCAGGATCATGAGATCACCATCACACAGAGTGCTGAAACGCTTATATATAGGTCTGCAAATACGTCTGATCACACATGTGGTCAGCATAGCAATCGTGCATAAACATTGCCTACACATCTCCTACAAAGAAACTAAAGCAATAGCAATTTGTTATAGCTTTCCCTATGTCGGTAAATCATGACGCCACTTAATTGCAACTAAATATACATTTCCCATAGGCAGAGTTGAATCTGTGCAGAAATCCCACTTTCAAACCTTTATTTAACATATATATTTATTATACCCAGAAATTATATTGTGCACCCGCCTACAATCGATTTCAGCTATAGATGGATTCGCACCTATCAAGAATGTCCCCAAACATTTCTACAAGTAGTAGAAAGGCCCAATTACTGCCGCCATTGAAGAGCGCATTGCAACTTTTCAGCCTGTCCAATTCTGCCCTTTCGGAACGTACTTTATTTAGGAAAGCAAGGCGTGCGCTATTTTTTTTTTCTTAAATGACAGTAACGCAAGATAGACAGTAAATTAAAGGTTACTAAAGAAAAAAGCATGAATATTCTGTGTATTCAACGTAAACTGTTAATTCCATACGAACTGAAGATATCCTCAAGGATCTTTGAAATTTAAACAACTTTTTCTTTCCCAAACTCTTAACGTTAAACTTTCAATTCAATAACGGTCCATTTGCTGTTGAGATGGCAATGTAGCATAATTATGGCCCTTAAGTTAATGTCATTCCATTCAACATCAAATTAATCTTGCGTTGTGCGTGGTTTCTAATCCACCGTTGTCACACGTCTGAAAAATAAAATACATGAAACCTTTTAGTAATATAAATATAGGGGGTAAATGACATGAGTACAATAGAAGGTACTACTAATGGTTATGTATACTGTATAACACCTGCATTTTACGCAGCAGAGAACATTTAAATCAATCATTCACATCACTCCCAGCCCCAGTGGAGTTTACACATTAGGTTAATAGTTGCTATGTAAAATTGTAACGATCTGAAACGTGGACCTTTTTCTTGGTTGAACAAATGGCTGTAACCTTTAAATTCCTTAGGAACCATTATTTCAGGCATATACGGAGAGGCAGTAATGCAGTGATGTCACTAGATCCTTGCCAAAAGACTACATACTACGGATGTGTCTGTCTGTATATACCTAGCCTCAATACGCCATGCGATGCGAGTGAGCTGCGATAAAGGGTAAAGTGTCTTTTTTCAGCCGAACGTGCATTAGTCACAACACGATGCAAAAAAAGCTGCTTCATGGCACTGCACTGATTCATTTGATAGGGAACACTTGTATACAGATGTGTCTTAATACATCTTTGCTGCAGTCATGCTAAAAAGCCCCTCTTATTGCGCCAGGCCCCGTGAGACTCTTCTAGCGTCAGCATATTTTTGGGGTCGAAACGACTAGGACGCACCAGCAGATTGTGCTGATTAATTTGATAAGTGACACTTGTACATCTGAGTGCCACTGAGTCTCTGAACCTGTATAGGAAGTGATACAATGTAGCGGTCGCAGCTTTCTTCATTCCAAATTCCGTTGTGGTTTTGCATACAAACTGAGGTGCACACAGATATACAAGTGTCGCATATCACATTAATCAGCACAGTCTGCTGGTGCGTCCTGGTCACATTGCACTGCGACCTACACGCATTTTCAGTGAAAGAAGACGCCCGATGCTAGCAGAATAGCACAAGGCCTGACGGCTCACTCCAGCCAGGCAAGTCGCGCAGTGAGGCCTATCGAGTCTACATGTATGAGGACACATCTGTATCTATATATCTGTGTGCGACCGAGTCTGATCTGCAGAACGCAACTTAGCGTGAAAAAAAGGCGCCCGGGCTTCATAAAACGCACATTAGAGCAGAAAGGCGCTCGGCGAAAGCAGTCGCACGGGACCAGGCACATTGAGAAGGGCCGTTTGGCACAACTGGCAGTAGTGACTGAGGACACACATCTGTAGGTCATGCTTCCACTGCGTGTAGTTGTATAGTGTTCACCACATCTATAGTGATTCCCTATGCTATTAGGGCTATTAGTACACATCTATAGTGATTCCCTATGTTATTAGGGCTATTAGTACACATCTATAGTGATTCCCTACGTTATTAGGGCTATTAGTACACATCTATAGTGATTCCCTATGTTATTAGGGCTATTAGTACACATCTATAGTGATTCCCTATGTTATTAGGGCTATTAGTACACATCTATAGTGATTCCCTATGTTATTAGGGCTATTAGTACACATCTATAGTGATTCCCTATGTTATTAGGGCTATTAGTACACATCTATAGTGATTCCCTATGTTATTAGGGCTATTAGTACACATCTATAGTGATTCCCTATGCTATTAGGGCTATTAGTACACATCTATAGTGATTCCCTATGTTATTAGGGCTATTAGTACACATCTATAGTGATTCCGTATGTTATTAGGGCTATTAGTACACATCTATAGTGATTCCCTATGTTATTAGGGCTATTAGTACACATCTATAGTGATTCCCTATGTTATTAGGGCTATTAGTACATATCTATAGTGATTCCGTATGTTATTAGGGCTATTAGTACAAATCTATATTGATTCCCTATGTTAGAGCATCTTTTTCTGGGGTACAGACTGATTTCCCCAATTCTTTCAGTACTTTTCGCCTGTTCTGCATTCGCCTATTTCCTTTTTCGCCTGTTATGCAATTGAATTCGGCGAAAAGCGGGGACGAGCATGGAATAAATTCGCCTCTGAAACAGGTGAATGAAGCGAAAAGTCGGACAGCCGAAAACTTCGCCTCTAATTGAATATGGCTCTTTGTATAAATTCCTTTGCGGCAAAAACTAAATCTACTGTAAGTACCTAGTACACGATTTTCATACAAAAACGAAAATACTGAATGAAAACGTTGCAAATTTGAGGGGAAAAGTATGCATACCTGAAATGCGCCAAGCGTATTACTCCATACAGCACAAAAGCGATGGGTGCAAACCATTACATTTAATCAAATTGATTTGTAATTCAATTAGATCCATGTTATTGAGGGATGCATTGATAATGGTAATAAACAAGGTAACAAAAAGTACAAAAAAAATAAACAAATCACCCTTATATGCATTACCACTATTGTACTTAAAGGAAGAACTTGCCACAAAATTTAATAAATTAGATTCCAGCAAAATAGTATTTTTTTCCCTTTGGCCATCATTTAACATTACAATAATAAAAAAAAAAACACACAAATAATATGAGATATGGTAAGAACTTACCCTTGTTATCTCTATTTCTACGAAGTCCATAGGGTTCCACAGGATACCTTGGGTATAGGTGATGACGTCAGTCTTCAGGCACCACAGAGTTAAAGTTTTCAGCCTCCCAGGATGCATCTGGGTCCATCTCCTATACCCCGCCCCCGGGCCAAGGCATCTCAGTTACGTCACAAGCCATAGGCCGGAGGAGGAGAAGAAAGAGAGAGAAGAAAAAATCTGGACACTCACAAGAATCACATTCTCACCATAGGGAGACGGAAAAACCGGTGACCAGAATAAAGCCCATCTGCAGTACAGGTGCGACAGGGCGGGAGTCCTGTGGAACCCTATGGACTTCGTAGAAATAGAGATAACAAGGGTAAGTTCTTACCATATCTCATATTTTCTACTTCAGGGTCCATAGGGTATCCACAGGATACCTTGGGGATGTCCCAAAGCAGTATCCTTTAAGGGTGGGGACGCTCCTGTGCTGAGAGGAGAATCCGCCGCCCAAAGGAAGCATCCTGAGAGGCAAAGGTGTCAAAAGCGTAATACCTCACAAAGGTATGGACAGAAGACTACGTAGCAGCCTTGCAGATCTGAACTCCAGAGGCACCACGTCTAGCTGCCCACGAAGGACCCACAGACCTAGTGGAATGAGCCCTCACCAAGAAGGGAACTGGAAGACCTTCATGAAGATAAGCTTCTGAAATTGCCATACGAATCCAGCCTGCCAAAGTCTACTTTGAAGCAGGCCAACCCTTTTCACGGAAGCCATAGAGGACAGACAAGGCGTCAAGACTTCCTAAAAGAAGAAGTGCGGTCAACATAAATTCTCAATGCCCGCACAACATCCCAAGTGGCGTCACCCACTGAAAGTCCAGGTGAATTGAAAGGCGGCACAACAATTTCTTCATTGATGTGAAAACCGGATACCACTTCGGGAAGGAATCCCGGACGAGTGCGAAGCACCGCCCTATTCCTATGAAAAATCAGAAAAGGGGGTCTACAAGAGAGAACCCCTAAATCCGAAACCCTTCTGGCCGAGGCAATGGCCAGAAGGAATATGGTTTTAGCTGTAAGCCATTTAAAGACCACTGAGTCCAGTGGTTCAAACGGCGGTCCCTGGAGAACTCTCAGGACCACAGCCCAATTCCAAGGCGCCACCAGTGGAACAAAAGGTGGCTGAATGCGAAGAACACCTCGCATAAAGGTGTGCACATCAGAGAGCACAGCAATCCTACGATGAAACCAGACTGACAGGGCAAACACCTGCACTTTCAGAGAAGCCAGGCGAAGCCCATGATCCAGACCAGCCTGTAGGAAAGCCAACACCCTAGACAGGCGGAACTCCCTAAGGGAATACCCTCTAGGTCTACACCACCGGAAGAAAGTATGCCACACATGATGGTAGATTCTTGCCGAGGAAGGTTTACGAGCTCTTAGTATGGTTTGCACCACGGAGCCAGAAAAACCCTCTGGACCTTAGCATGACCGTTTCAACAGCCACACCGAGTCAGGTCAGGGTGAAGACAAGGACCCTGTGACAGCAAATTCGGTCGTAATGGTAACCTCAGAGGAACATCTACTGACAGACTCTGGAGGTCGGAGAACCAGTGCCGTCTGGGCCACTCCGGAGCCATCAACAGTAGCGTACCTCCTTCTTGATTTGAATTTCCGTATTACCCGCGGAAGAAGGGAAAACGGAGGGAAAAGGTAGGCAAACTGGAACGTCTACTGGACGGACAGGGCATACACCAGAGACGCCTTTTCGTCTCTTGTTCGAGACCCGTACACCGGCAACTTGTTGTAGTGCCGGGATGCCATGAGGTCTATCTCTGGAAGACCCCACTTGTCCACCAGACCCCGAAAGACGTCCTGGTGTAAAGATCACTCTCCCGGATGTACGTCCTGCCTGCTGAGAAAATCCGCGTCCCAGTTGAGGACTCCCGGGATGAACACTGCTGATAATGCTGGGAGATTGCGCTCCGCCCAGACCAGAATACGGAACACTTCTGCGAGTGCTGCCCGACTTTGGGTTCCTCCTTGCTGGTTTAAATAGGCCACCTTGGTGGCGTTGTCCGACGGGACCTGCACAGGGTGACCCTGGAGAACCGGTTGTGCCAGCTGGAGAGCTCTTGACACCGCATGGAGCTCCAAAATGTTTATTGGAAGCTCCGCTACCGCCCGAGTCCACCTGCCCTGAAACAAGTGTGGACCCGTAACAGCTCCCCAGCCCCGGAGACTGGCGTCCGTTGTTAACAGGACCCAGTTCGCCACCCAGAACGGGCGACCCTTGTTGAGGTGGGTCGTCTGCAAACACCAGGTTAGAGACAGGCGAACGTCCGGAGTGAGCCCCATCGTCTGGGACTTGAGACACTGAGGCAATCCATTCCATCTGGACCGGATCAATAGCAGCAGAGGTTTGGAGTGAAATTGGGCGTACTCCACCATGTCGAATACCGACACCATTGAGCCCAATTACCTCATTGCCGAGTGTATCGACACTCGACGACACTGCAGACAACTGCGCACCCTCAACTACAAAGCAAGGATCTTTTCCTCCGTCACAAAGATCCACTGCTGCCTGAAGTCCAATAAGGCCCCGAGGTGCAGGATCCTCTGAGACGGGGTGAGAGTGGACCTCTGCCAGTTTGTCAACCAGCCGTGACGTTGCAGTACCGCAATCATCAGATCCAGATGGTGTAAAAGAAGCTCTGGAGACCTGGCTATCAATAGGAGGTCGTCCAGATAAGGAAACAGTCGGACTCCCTGCGTCCGTAGGAGAGCCGCCATGACCGCCATGACCTTGGTGAATACCCGTGGAGCAGTCACCAGGCCAAAAGGCAGTGCCCGTAACTGGAAATGTTCGTTGCAGATTGCCAATCTGAGGAACTGCTGATGGCGCAAAAGAATAGGGACATGCAGGTAAGCGTCCTGGATATCTTATGACACCATGTAGTCCCCAGGTTCCAGTTATTGAACGGTAAGACCCATTGGGTTTCTGCACCAAAAAATAGAATGGAATAGAGACCCAGGCCCCTCTGGGAAATTGGAACATGCACTGAAACTCCGGCATGGAGCATAATGTGCAAAACTTTCCGCAGTTCCGAGGCTTTGCTCCGGTCTAGCGGAAGGCCTGTCCCGAAAGGAGAGGGCATACCCGTGAGAGACCACCTCCTGAACCCAAGTGTCTGTCGTAGTCCTTGACCAGCACTGGGCGAACTGAAGCAGGCGCCCCCCACTTTGGGGTCCCCAAAAGGAGGCCTGGACCGTCAGGTCACGGGACCTGTTTCTTGAGCTTGGACAATTTCTTGGTCCCAGCCTGCCGTGGAAAGGACTGTACTTGAGGCCTACCTTGGGCCCTGTGAGGCCGAAAGAACGACCCACCAGCACTAGTAGGAATCGTAGAAGACGGAAGACATGCAGATTTTGCTGCTGCCAGCGTAACTACAATTTTGTCCAGATCTGGACCAAATAGTACCTGTCCAGACCTTCTAATCCCTTTTTGGAATCTGCGTCCGCTTTACAAGAACGCAACCATAAGGTGCGACGAGCAACCACGGCTGCAGAGGAGATCCTAGAGGTGAGCATACAAATATCTAAGGCCGCTTCATTAATGTAAGTGGCCGAGTCTCGGATATTGCCCACCAACTCGGTCTGTTCAGCCGAACAGTCAGAGTCCAAAGACGCCTCCAAATTATCCGCCCAGCGCTCCAAAGCTCTGGCTACCCAACACACAGCCAGAGCCGGTCTGGATGCTTCCCTGCAAGGGAATAAACGGATTTGAGGCAGATCTCCACCTTGCGGTCAGTGACATCCTTCAAGGATGACATCGAAGGCATAGGCAACGTGGCACTTTTGACTAGGCGTGTGACATGTGAATCCACTTGCGTAGGGGATTCCCACTTAGAAAAATAATTGACCGCAAACGGATACGCCACGGCTAAGCGTCTCTGGGGCTGAAACCGTTTACCTGGATTTTTCCACGCCTCCTCTAAATGATCCACTAATTGATCAGAAAGAGGGAACACTGTAGCCTCACCCTTAATATCCTTAAAAAGGCATATATGAATGTGGCCACCGAAGGATCAATATCCTCAATAACTAAAGCCGAGCGGACCGCTCGAATAAGACCAGGGATATACACCTTGGACTTAGCGTCCGGCTCTTTGGTACGGAGAGGTTCTTGGTCAGATAGATCCAGAATCTCCCCATCATCTGACGTCTCATCGTCATCCCCATAAGGAGCAGATAAAGACGCCACCGGCCGTTATGAGGCCACAACACAAACTCCCCCTGTAAAACATCGGACAAATGCTGAACCGATGTAGTTAAGAGTATTAACCCATGCAGGCTCCGGAGAAACCTGGGAAGGGACAGGGAGACTGTGGGGTACCATCGATTGTCTCGGGAACTCCCGCATGGGTGACGACACCACTGACTGCTGGGACAAACCTGTCTGGGTAAACGCAGGTGGCGGAGCTAGCTGGCCCACAAGGGTTGTAAGCGCCTTAGCGAAACAAGCCCAGGGAGGTTCCTGTACCGGGACCATAATCGGCCGTGACAGTGCCAGGCACTGGGGACATAACCCCTCCGCGTTACCCTCCCCCTCCGCTATTGGTACCTTACATTTAGTACACGAGCTGGAGAGGAAAGTCAGTCTCAGACATGATGGTAAGTATGTGACACTCACACCTATACGTATTGGTATAGTGTGAATAACACCCTGCACACCGCGCACCGCAAGGGCTTTGAGCAGAGCAAGATCAGGGACAGTAATAAAGCTGACAGTAGAAAGTGAAAGTACAGACAGCAGGCTAGCAGATTAGTCACATACAATGCAGAAGAAACAAATCCCTGCACTATTAGCGCTGGTTCTCAACTACTCAGACCCTCAGGCTGGTAGGACTGAGCGCTGCATACACTGACCTGTGGCAAACAGAGGAGACGTATGCTGGGGGACCCAGACCGCAATGTCACCGCTCACAGGCTTCCAGCAGCGTTCACCATGCTTCAAAGATGGCCACCGAGGAGCAGAGGATGAAGGAGGCCTGCCTGGGGGAGGAGCGCTGACACACTATGGCCAATCAGGGGGAGCAGAGAGGCTGTGTGCAGCAGGGGAGGCGCCGGCTGTGAGACAGGGAAAGCGCGCTCCCCTGGCATGCATTTAACCCCTGGGACGCCGCAGCGCATGCCGCTCAGCAGCGGCCCGCTGACCCAGGGGGTAGTGGAAGCGCAGGTTGGTCGCCTGGCTCCACGCTGCAGCCAGTCCCCAGGGAGACCCCTGCCTGGGGACTCAGGACTATGTGAGCAGCAGGGACCCACCGCGGGACCCCGCTGCTTACCTGCTATCCCCTGGGATCCGGCCATGGTCCAAGACATCTGGGGGCACCGCTAGCCGTGACCCCAGATGTCTACCAGCATCCCCGGATCAGTAACGGCGGGGTGTAGGGGAGACGGCATGGACGTCAGTACTGACTGTCCATGCTGTACTCCCAGATGTGCAGCCAGCGCTGCCTTTAAAAGAAACTTCAGGGGCTCTTCACAGCCCCCCTCTGCACAGTGCCTCCGACTCCGGCCAGGCACCGACGAAACAGATGCCTTGGCCCGGGGGCGGGGTATAGGAGAGGGACCCAGATGCATCCTGGGAGGCTGAAAACTTTAACTCTGTGGTGCCTGAAGACTGACGTTATCACCTATACCCAAGGTATCCTGTGGATACCCTATGGACCCTGAAGTAGAAAAAATAAAACTTTAGAGTACACAGTATACATGTGTTTGGAGAACATCTGACACCAGCGGCTGTCTAATCAGAATTGTAAAGACAAGTACTGGTATGATGTGAGTATAAGCTTATCAGGAGGACTTCATTATAATTATGCAATGTTATTATAGAGTTCTTATGGGTTTTTCGTTATAGATTTACTATAGCGAGCTGGTTAACATTAATAAGTGATGAATAAAAACAATGAATACCTGTTAAGTCACCCAAGTGCATTCACACATTTACGGAAGTCTGGGCAAGAAACGCAAAAGATGTCTTACGTCCTTGGCTTTCTGCTATTCACAAGCTCTCCTCAATGACTGCGTAAATCCCAACTGCTTGTGCGTCCTATTTGCATCGCTTTGCGAAGAAGACACATTTGAAGGAAAAAAAAAAAAGTTTCACGAAAAGACGTTCGGTGCTACCAAGTCGCATTGGCGCTCACGCGTTATGTTTAACGCGACTCGTAGCACACGGAGGCAAGATGCATGTGGACACATCTGTAAGTCAGTTTGCGTAGAGTATCTTGGTGGGATTCCCACAAGTGCTTGCATACGCGGGGATGCCGAGAGAGGCACATTCTGAACGTACCGTACGGTTATGACCTGGAGAGGTGGCACGGTGACGTGCTATGCAGACGGTCTATATGCTGACTGTCGGCATCCCGAGTGACTAATCCCAGCAAGTGTCTACTGACAGGCGTCGAAATCCCGACGCCTGTCATTAGACCTACGCCGGGAGCATGACACCCGGCTAACCGATCGAAGGTAAGCCGGGCGCGGACAGCCGCGGATGGGGGTAGGGTTAGGTTAGGAGCTCCCAGGGGGAACAGAGTTAGGCCATGCGGCCAGCGGTAAATCATACCGATTCCGGTGACGTGGCATACTGTTTTCATGTACGCAAAGATCAGTAAGGGGATCATTCATGCAAATGTACTGTAGCCCAGGCAGACCAGCATGTAAGCGTCTATGTGCCCGTTAGGAGGCGTATCTCTAGCACCTGTTCTATGGCAGGCGCGAGCACAGACGGGTGAATGAGGACTTGTAGCCAATAAGGTGCAAAGGATGATGATGCAGAGACTTGCCCATCTACAGATGTGTCCTCACACACTGCGGCTTCAGATGCACCAAACAGACCCTCGCAGCACGCCAGGTCCCAGGCATCTCGCCCGCCCCGAGCATCTTTCTCGCTCAAAAAGTGCCTTATTCGCACAAATAAAACAACTGGAAGCGACAAATACTTTGCTAGATTACACTGATCGATTTAGTGTGCCACATTTGTACGTGTGTGTGCGCGCAATGGAGTCTGTGCAAGAAGTGCTACCATGCAGTGGCCGCGGCTTTTTCTCACGCCAAGAACCGTTGTGCTTCATTTGCGACTTTGTACGTGTTTCCTGTGCAGTAAAGGTCGCAGCCCGGCCTCTCTAGTGCGCTGTGCTTGTGTTGGGTGTTTCGCGCTGTATGGCGTGTACGAGGAAACATCTGCATGGCAGTGTATGGCTCTGCAGGAATCGGTATGCAATGCCGGTGGATCAAATGCCGACAGCAGCAGTCTAGCGGGTCAAAATCCTGACACCTCGAGATAAGAACCCTAACCCTCCCCTCTCCCTAACCCTCCCTTAGGGGTACCTAACCCTAACCTCCCCCATAGTGCTTAACCCTAACCTCCCCCCCTATGGGTGCCTAAACCTAGCCCCCCTCCCCGCACCATAAACCTAACCCTCCTGGGGGGGTGCCTAACCCTAACCTCCCTCCCTAGTGCCTAACCCTAACCCTGCCTTCCCCTAGTGTAACCCTAACCTTCCCCGGGGAGGAAGCCTAACCCTAAGTCCCCCGGGGGGTCCCTAAACCTAACCCCTCTCTGCCGGGTAAGTGTATACTTACCCAGCAGAGAGGACGATCGGTCCGGCGTCGGGATTAACATAGGCATCGGCATTTCGACGCCTATGTGAAATCCCTTGCCAGGATTACGCTGTCGGGATTGAGGCCAGCGGTCTCATAACTACGTCTCCTCTGCACGTGTGCTTAATTACGCAATTTTTCTATGCACTTTACTTTTGCATAATGTATGCTTGATTTACTTCCAACTCTGTATTAGTCCCTATAAGTTTTGCATTTTATGCAGGTACTGTATATATTCAAATCACTACTTACAAATATTCTCTGAACAGAAGAAGTAGGTGAATAATTTACTTCGGCTGCAAACGGTTCTTATAGAGAGGAAATATGGCTTCATGGTCCGGTTTGGCAGCTTCAGGTAAGTAATGTTCAAGATTCCATTGTAGGTTAGTAGAATTTACCTTGACTTTGAGAGTAGAGAACTCGGTGTATGTTGGACTCTCGCTGTAGCGAACTTCTTGCAAGTACTTCTCCGGTTGAATGAAATCTCTTGAAATAAAAGTATTTGCTACACCGTCTGACGATTTTTGTCTATTCTCACAGTTTATCGCAAGCCCTTTCGAAACTAAAATATGTGCCAGATTTCCTTCTCCGTAAATGGAGACCTCTGTGAGGTCTCTGCCAATATTTGCAAAAGGCAGAATGATCAAGTCACAGTTTTGTACAAAATTGATAAAACACCAAACAGCTTCTTTGGACCAACGTTTTCCATCTTGTGGAATCACGCCATGCAACGTGCAGTGGTAGATCAGTGCCGGCAGAGAAACAAGTTCCTTGGAAATCGTTTTCAGCTTGCCAAAATCAGAGTAAGGGATCGATTTATAAATTCCAAAATCAAAAAGGTACAGCAGAATTGAGGTCAAGTCAATGCTCACTATTGCAGTCCTGCACCACACTGTGTTTCCAAAACACCTGACCAGGCAAGGAGAACCAGGTCTTAATGAGTCAACAGCTAAAGGCAAAAGGTCATCTGGCAGTCTTTGCATCAACTGTGATACTTTGCCCATTACGTCAAAGGAATCTCCCAGCTGAACACAGAAATTGGAGGGGTCACGAATCGAAGTAACAAATCCGGAGTAGGTATGTAGAGGTTTGAGGGAGGCTCTCAGGATTGGAGATGGCAAACCATTGTTTTTTAAGTGCAATGGATGTCCTGCATCACTCCATTTGTTTTCTTCTTGATGGGAAGGCATATCAAAGTACCGCATTAGCAATAAGCCATTGACTAAAATCTCCACTTTCCATGCATTGATAGGTTCCAAAAACTCCAGAAAAATGACTTGCACTTCTTTCTGCAAAATTGCACGCAGACGTGTTTTAAACACATTTTCTCCAATTTTATCGATGTGCACCCACGTACACGCAATAACTTGCTTAGGAATGATCAGTTCTTCAGGAGTAAGCCTTTTCACATTTTGCACACTTATAACTTCACGTGCGCCATGGTCCACATAGAAAACAGATATCTTATTTTTGTCTCGAAAGACCTCTTCGATGGTTGCACGGAACCAAGTTTGCATTTTTTCTGATTTTGCCAAACAGGGCATTCCATCCGACATATGGTTTATGAAGATTCGATTGTCGGCCTTCTTTACATTAGCGGAAATCTGCTCATTTATTTCAGATTCTTCAGAAAATTCGGCCAAGGTGACAAACAGCATTCCGCATTTGGAGACGTAGATATGTTTTACTTTTTCTATCTGGCCAGGCTTCAATTTCAGACTGTGAAATTCATGAATAATTTTATTTGCAGTAGGTATGAATGTTTCCGCTTTAGTAGTTTTGCTGGAGACATGAAAATAGCTGAGTTCTGACTTTGTAGTAGACTCCCTTTTAACTACGGTGGGCTGTTTAACAGGAGACCCAAAGTTTTGAAGAAGTACTTCTGAGACAGACTGTCCGTTAGAGATCATATTGACTTCCCACTGTGTATCATGTTTGCAGACAAACTCACAATTGACCTTTTCATTAGATACGATCTCGGAAAACTTTTCCACAACATTTTCTCCCCACTCGCCACAACTTTGAAGCTTCTGTACGCCAGTAAGAAAAACAGGAACGCTAAACTTGGGTAGGGTTAAAAACTTTTCTGGGATCTGAAAAATGCAAGAAGAATATACTTGTGCTGAATTACCATAGTCAATAAACTCTACTTTAAAGGAACTGTCTTTCAGTATTTCTTTAATCTCTGCTCGATAAAACAAATCATCGTCTGAATACTGGGCAACAACTAAAATACTTAGCATGAGATCTGTTACATCAATGGCTTGGAAGGGAATGCTGTTGAGATCTTCCACTAGTTGCATTATCCGACCCTCATTTTCTGCCAGCTGTAAGTAAAAATTGGACGGGCTGTTTACGTGGGAAACATAAACCAGAAAATTATCACCTGCTTCAAGATCCATCTGAGGGAGGTCAATACATTTAACACATTTTTGATGGTTCATTGGCCACTGGGGAGAAGACGTGACATGGATGTCATTTCTAGGCTTTGAAGCTCCTACTGATTCACACAAAGATGATTTCTGCAATGTGTGTTTCGAAACAGTGTCTTTAGAATTGTCTGACCTAAAGTTATCTTGTTTGAATGGTATTTCATTTCCATTTAAATCAGATAAAGTACTTGTTTTGCATGTGTTTCCTCCCGGCTGACAATCAGACTCTTGAATCTGCCTGTGATCTTTCATACCGTCGACTACGCCACAATTGTTTGGCTTAGCAATGCTAGAATGTGCAACTAGTGTCTCTTTTGTCTTCTCTTGCAAAGAATGCAAGTGCAGTATCTCCTTTATTGTTTTGTTTAAGGAGATACTTCCACAACACAGCTCCAGTCCTACATGCCCTTCATTGTCCCTGGATACTACAACAGCATTTAGCAGTTTGCCGAAACACTGCTCTTCAAACCAAGCTTTAGCTTCTGTGGTGAGATGGGCTTCTTTTAACCCGGACAGATAACAAGGGATAGCTTGCATCGGCTGAAATAAAACATCTGCAGCTTTCTTGGGAATAGGAAACAACTCACTTTTTTTCACCACCTGACTGTCTCCGAAGTCGACAAAAAAGGCTATGAACATAGACGACGACTCTATGGGGCATGCTAACGCTCGGTAAAACTTGCAGTCTATATTGTACTTAACGAGACACAGTTCCTTTGGTTTTGTCACAGTTTCAGACTTAATCTGCTCACCTAACTTAGATACTCTCTTCGTTAGCAAGTCAAAAATCTGGTCATTTTTTGCAAATTGGCAATAAAACCTTCCGGTACTGTGAACGTAAGTTACATACACACCTTCTGCCCTTCCCACCTCAAGCTCAAAACTGGAGTAGCAAAATGAATGTAGATGAATAGATGGAACTTTTGTTTGTAAAACTAGATGGTCTTTACTAGCTAATAATTGGTTTGCATTACCGAAAGGAGTATCTAAGTTTACTGCATTGCACAGATCCCCAGAACCATTACTAAAGAGAGCGACAATAGTGCATTTCATGACATCCGAGGCAGAATCAACATAAGTTTTGAAATCTTCGCATGCTTTACCAGACCATGTGCATTGCTTGTGGGAAGAGGAAAATACATTGCTCAGGCAGCATCGAAATGCCTGTCCTTCCAGTTTAAGAAGCTCTCCTTTAAGCTCTTTAAGTTCCGACACCAACACACACTCTGTATATCCAAAGTCGACAAAAACCACGTCAACTTTATTTCTCGAAACATGTTTCACTACGGCTGCTCTGCAATACTTGCCCATGCGTGAGGATTTAGCAACGCACGCAATGTTTCCATGTTGATACCCGCTGCTACAAGATGGATAAAGTCTCTGTATTTCATCCATTAACGTAGTCAATTTGGCAAGGTTAGCTGACAATCGGCACCAAAAATTTCCTGGTGACTCCACGTGGCAACAGATCACATCCATAAGAGCTCCTGGTTTAAATATATATTGTTTATAACAAACAGGAGTAACTCCATGCATTAGACAATCATTCGGTGGTGCACAGAGTGAAAAGTTTGGCTCTGCTGTTTTTACCTTTAAGGTCCAAGTGCCGATTGTTATGTCTTTATCCAATTTCGATTTGTGATTCTCCACAGCTACACTTTTAACAAATTTCTTGTCACATTTTATCCCTTTTGCCGGGGAGTTGCCCTCTGAACCTAAAGAGTTTGAATTTAAGTTAATTTTCCATAATTCTGCATATCCAGCTTGCACCATAAGAGAGACAATATCTGAAGATTCAGAGTTATCCAAAAGGCGCAGTTCAACTACATACTTGTATTTCTGTTTCGCGAGTACATGGCAAAGAAGCTCTTTCCCCAGGACTACTTCCTTAAAGTAATCATTTGCACTGTTGATCCATACATCTTCGAGAGGATACACATGTGCTAGAGTGCAGCACATTGCCAACGCAGGCAAGACACTATATTGTGGCAACAAAACCTTGACGTCATAGAACGGAATGGTCTCTGTATTCCCAAAATCTATGAAATAAACACATATTTGGGGATGGAGGATTTCTGTGATAACTGCCCTGTAATAGTGCCGGTCTTTCGCATAAACAGCACAGCAAAGTTGTCCTGGTTTTGGATCTTCTATCAACATTTCCATAAAATTGCATTTAGTGTATTGTTGGGCAATCTCGGCCATCATGGCAGAAAACTCGTTCTGACACTCATCAGTTCTAATCCAAAAGTTTGAAGGGTTCAGCACATACTCAACGTAAACTACGTGGACAGATTCCAGCTCCATCTGTATGGTTTTGTAAGAAATGGTTTCTTCTTGTTTGGGTGTGGAAGCCTCGGGCACTGCTATTTCTAGCTCTTTCCAATCACATTCCGACTTGACAATGTCCGTATAAGAGTTGGGAGAAAAACTTGGAACTTGCTTGTTCGTCAGATGACAACTTGCGCTAAGTTCATATTCCTTATCAAACAAAGATATAAAAAATAGGCGTCGGTCACTACAGAAATTGTTTATATGGGCAATGACAATACGCCCCATCAGGGCTTCTTTAAACAGCGCTAATTGCATGTTTTTGACACCATCATTTTCCAGAGGTAAAGCGCATGGGATAGCCATCATGGGCAGCGATAGGAACTCTGGTTCCAGCTTCTGAACACAAGACGACGGTATAGTTTCACTACTACCGACATCAATAAACCACACCTTTACCTCACTAACAGAGATAAGCGTTTGGATTATTCCCCTACACCATAAGCCATCTTTCCTCTTGGCAGCACAAACGACTCCAAAACTGCCGATTGCAGAACTGTCTTTTGTTTGAACAGTGCCGTAGTGGGAACACATAGAAGCCGTGAGTTTATTTAACTCTACCTCCCATGACAAAATCCGACAATAAAAACGATCTGGGCTCGCCGCGGCCGAGATTTTAATTTTTTCCATGGTGCCAACACAAATATCAGGCCTTAGGTGATCCAGTATCTTTTGGAAGCGTGGCAGATTGTCATTCAAACTGAGAGATATATCAGGAGACAGATTTGGTTGAAGCAAGTCGGGCATTTGCTTGCAATGAGAGTTTGCTGGGACTTTCTGAATCATTTCTACAAGGAGGCAGAAGGTGTCGGAATCCACATACTTCGCCAAACTGAATTCAATGGCGTGGCCAATGACTTTCGGTATTTCTAATACAACAACTTGATGTGGTAAGAGGATTTGCACATGCCCATTGAGCTGCTGACCAACCATGGATGAAAAATAGTTTACGGCTCTTAAGGTCCACTTCTCTTCAAGTGGGAGCAAGTTAGAAAAGATCCCGTTCACCACTTTTGGTGGAAGGGTGAACAATTCGCCAGCAGCCAAGGCAATTTGCGTAAGACCAACTTTGACTACATTCCCAATGTCTATAAGAGCGACTTCAAAGGTTTGTTTCACTTTGTCCCAAATTTTTCCCCTGTACCATTCTCCAAAAGGCTTATCTTGCACCAGACAAAACTCTCCAATGCCGATGTCCTCATTCACTTTTGGAACGAGCTGTATTTCCTTCTGTAATATGTGATAGTCAAATTCGCAATCCGATATGTACCGTCCTTGGAATTTTACAAGCACATCACCAGGGTTGCAATGGATATTTAAGATCTTCAAATCCATGTTTAAATCAGACTTTTCTATTAAAGAGATATAATCCATCGGATCTGAAAACAGAATAATAAAAATAATAAGAGTCAAATATTCAAGAGGTTCAAAAAATGTTTTGTTTTTTACAGTCACTTCTAAACTCACAGCTTTCAGACATGACTGAAGAGCATACTTTAACTATGGTGCCACCAACTAACAGAGGTGTCCTTACACATCTTTGCTGCAGTCGCTCCAAAAAACCCCTCTCGGAGCGCCAGGTCCAGCGAGACTCTGATAGCGCCGGGCATCTTTTTTGTGTCTTTTTTTTGTTGGCAAAAATGCGTCTAAGTCGCATTGCAATGTGACTAGGACGCACCAGCAGACTGTGTCGACTAATTTGATATGCGTCTGAGTTTCTGAATCTGTATACGAAGTTCCGCTGTGCTTCATATACAGACTAAGGTGCACACAAGTGTCGCATATCAAATTAATCAGCACAGTCTGCTGGTGAGTCCATCACGTGCATTTCGGAAGAAAAAAGATGCCCGATGCTAGCAGAGTTGCTCGGGACCTGGCATCTCACTCACGCCAGGCAAGTCGCACTGCGTGGTGTATTGAAGCTAGATGTATGAGGACACATCTGTATCTATATATCTGTGTGCGACTGAATCTGCAGAACGCAACTTAGCGTGAAAAAAAGGCATATCTATACTGCAGTAATATGGTCCCTTTACGCAAACCACCCCCAAATAGACCATTTACTTTGCTATGAGCAAGCTCTGTGGTTACTGAGATATCAGATGAATCTACCTGTGCATGATTAATTAAATCCTCAAAAACAGTTCCAAAACTTACACAATCCTTAAATCCAGATGCAGGGTGCATCTGTATGCGAAATGCTATGTTAGGGTGTCAGCGGCCGTGACACTGTAATGTACCATTTTGCATGCAGATACATCCGCAAGTAATCTATTTAACCAGAAGCTGCTTGTGTGTCCTTCGCAAATAAAACGCATTTGCAGTAAAAAGTCCAACTAAAAGACACTTGGTGCTACATAGTCACACACACGTTGTTTAACGTGACATGTAGTGCACGGAGGTCAGGGGTTAAATTTATCAAAGGTCGATTTGGCATTTTGAGTGATTTGAGGTGCGATTTTCATTCGATTTGTATTCGATTTTGCGATTTTGCTGTTAGGTATTTAGTAAAGGCCAAATCGAATGTAAAATCAAAATTTCAAATCGAATTTTTAGTCAAATCAGCCTCAAATCGACCACCGGAAAATCATTGGTACTTTTACATACTTTAGCCCAACACACAAAACCCTTATTTACGATCATTCGATTTGAAATCGACCTCAAATCACCATAAGAATAGACCTGCTTCATGCTTTCGATCTGAGCATAAGCAAGTCGGATTGACACAGATACATGCAGACATCAGTGAGATGCCTGCATGTATCTGACTGTAAAAAGTAATTTTTTCCCTGTACTTAGTCAACCAGACCTGGGTTTGAACAGTCCGGGGCTGGTTCTGTTTTGCAGGGGTGGACTGAAATTTTTTTTTTTACTTTTAACTGTTTATTTACTTTTTGACAGTCAGATACATGCAGGCATCTCACTGATGTCTGCATGTATCTGTGTGTCAACGAACTGCTCATGCTGAAAGTGAAAGCATGAAGCAGGTCTATGCAGTCGGGGATTTGCAGTTCGTTTTGAACTGTGATTTGCTGTTCGATTTGTACATGAAAATGTCAAATCGAAAAGCAAATCACTGTTCAAAACCGATTCAAATCGAATTTGTTTTGCAAATCGCAAAACAAATTGAATAATAGTAAATGCAGTGAAAAAACAGGTTTGACTCAATTCGATTTGAGAAGAGCTAAATTACGTCTCAAATCGACCTGCAAATCGTCCTTTGATAAATTTACCCCCAGATGTATGTGGTCACATCTGTATCACAAAACACAAATGTTATTGTCCAAATCTAAATGGGGCTCTTTGTGTCTCCTAGCCTAGACTGTATTGCTTCAAGCGGGCGCTGAAAGCCCACCTGCTCATACAAGCATATCAGTCCACCACCTAACCATGTCACCACGTAGTCTACCTCACCTTCTTGCACTCTCCAATGCTCCCACTCCTGCCCTTAGCTTCCCGTACACTGGCTCACTCCTCATGTCTTTCCCCCTTCCCTTTAGAGTGTAAGCTCTATGAGCAGAGCCCTCCTCCCTCCTGTTCTCATTAGCTACTTGTCTTGCACACCGGCTACACTCTAACACCTCCTCCTTGGGCTCTCTGCCGCCAGACTCCATCCCTTTGTTGTTTTTGATTCTGCAGACGACCTAGACCCGATATCTGCGCCCACGCTACTAGGTAGAGGTTTCAGCTTACACTGAATATTTCAAATTGCTTTCCTTGCATCAGTTGAGAGTTGTAGTGCTATTTGTTATATGTTTACTGTACTGTTTTGTCTTGTACTGTCTTATTGCTTTGCCCTCTGTAAAGCTCTACTGAATACTTGTGGCGCCCTATAAAGTTTATTAATAGTAGATGCTAGTTCATAATTTCTGGTGTCACTACGCTAGTAGTTTTTGGAATATATTCAGCTATCTGTGGTAATCACAGAGGATTTACTCCTCCATAATTTAATATTGAGGTTTTCAATTAATTGATTGATTTGCTTCATTACGCTTAGTTTGCTCACTCCTAGCCTTGTAGTTAGATACACAGGGGAAGAAATATCTATCTGTGCTTATTATTATGGCTTAATCCTTCATCTCACTCATATGATTTATGCAATCCAGGATTTTCCTATTGTGAAGATTGTTCTGTGTGATTACCTTAGTGGTTTGGGGGTTTCTTCATGTTACTGTACATGTGGCTATTGTACATCAATGTACTGTTTATATACTGTACTGAACTCAAGGATTCTACCTTCACTTAATTTAGCTTAGTTTAAGTCCTGTGGGATAGAGACTGGTTTTCACTTTTAGATGTGCTTATGTTCATTATTAAAAGTGTGATGCATTTATTATAAGGATTTGTCTTGGCCTACCAAGATTCTTTTGAAGACATTCAATTCTAATGAGGTCTGTTATGTTTGCATTGTTTTAAGACTAACAGAACATATTCCGATTTCCCGCTGTGTCGGGAATCTTGCTTCTTTAAACAAGTGTTGTGCAGATGTGGCCTCATTACGCCATGCGGAACGAGTGATCCACGCCAAGCGGTGTGGCGTTTTTTTCTCCCAAAAACGTGTCTTAAGCGTGCTACACATTAAACGACTTGCAAACGATGCAATGTCGTCAACGATTTCTCTTGAATTTTTGGACTAACGATATAATGCATACACACTGTGCAATTTTACCAACGACGATATATTGATCATCGTTAACGATTTCCAAATCGTTAACGATATAGAGGGGTCCCCCTCTCCAGGGCACTCCAGGCCTTGGCGGATAGCCTCGGGCTATCCCCGTCAACCCTGGCCGGTGGGTGCCGAGTTGATTGTGTATAGTGTGGTGTAAAAAATAGTTTAATTGATATTGTCTTTTGCTGGAGAACTACAGGTCCCAGCAAGCCTCCCCTGCATGCTGGTGCTTGGAGAGCCACAAGTACCAGCATGCGGGACATTAAGGGCCTGTAGTTCACCTGCAAAATAAATTACCAGTGAACTGCAGGTACCAGCAGGGCCGGTTTATGGTCTGTGGGGGCACCTGGGCAACAAACGTGTGAGGGCCCCTATCGATTAAAGTTGTATATATAAATATACACACACGCATATTATATATATATTATACACACATAGCATCCGGAAAGTATTCACATCGCTACACACACACACACTTTTCCACATTATCTTATGTTGCAGCCTTATTCCAAAACGGAATAAATTCATGTTTGTCCTCAAAATTCTATAGACAATACCCCATAAGGGCAACGTGTAAAAAGTTTTTTTGCGATTTGTGCAAAATTAAAAAAAATAAATAAATAAGAAATCACATGTACATAAGTATTCACAACCTTTGCTCAATACTTTATTGAAGCACCTTTGGCAGCAATTACAGCCTCAAGTCTTTTTGAATATGATGCCACAAGCTTGGCACACCTATCTTTGGGCAGTTTCGCCCATTCCTCTTTGCAGCACCTCTCAAGCTCCATCAGGTTTTATTTATTATTTATTTATTAACAGTTTCTTATATAGCGCAGCATTTTCCGTTGCGCTTTACAATTGTAAACATTAATAAAACAAAACTGGGTAATAACAGATAGATATATAGGTAGGAAGGCCCTGCTCACAAGCTTACAAGCTATAGGAAAATAGGCATTGATACACAAGGATAGGGGCTATATATTGTATTTTGGTCCAGCCAGCATGCACAGTCTCTTGGTGGGCTGCATGATCCAGTCACACCGGAATGTCGGCCAAATGTCCGAGGATGTGAGAGAAAGACAATGTGTGAGGTTGTGAAGGGGATGCAATTAGATATGGAAGCTATGAAGGTTATGTGGGCGGTTCTGGAATCTGATAAGCTTGCCTGAAGAGGTGAGTTTTCAGGGAACGCTTGAAGAATTTGAGACTAGAGGAAAGTCTTGGATGGGAAGCGTCGGTGCACAGCCATTTTCAGATCTCTCCAGAGATGTTCAATTGGATTCAAGTCTGGGCTCTGGCTGGGCCACTCGAGGATATACACAGAGTTGTCCTGAAGGCACTCCTTTAATATCTTGGCTGTGTGCTTAGGGTTGTTTTCATCCAGGATGTCTCTGTACATTGCTACATTCACCTTTCCCTCTATCCTGACTAGTCTCCCAGTTCCTGCTGCTGAAAAACATCCCCACAGCATGATGCTGCCACCACGTTTCACTGTAGGGATGGTATTGGCCTGGTGATGAGCGGTGTCTGGTTGCTCCAAACATAACGCCTGGCATTCACGCCAAAGAGTTCATTATTTGTCTCATCAGACCAGAGAGAGTCCTTCAGGTGCATTTTGGCAAATTCCAGGTGGGCTGTCATGTGCTTTTTACTAAGGAGTGGCTTCCGTCTGGCCACTCTAATATACAGACCCGATTGGTGGATTGCTGCAGAGATGGTTGTCCTTCTGAAAGGTTCTCCTCTCTCCACAAAGGAATGCTATAGCTCTGACAGAGTGACCATCGGGTTCTTGATCACCTCCCTGAATAGGGCCCTTCTCCCACGATTGCTCAGTTTAGACTACCGGCCAACTCTAGGAAAAGTCCTGGTGGTTCCGAACTTCTTTCATTTACGGATGATGGAGGCCACTGTGCTCATTGGGACCTTCAAAGCAGCAGATACATTCCTGTATCCTTCCCCAGATTTGTGCCTCGAGATAATCCTGTCTCGGGAGGTCTAAAGACAACTCCTTGGACTTCATGCTTGGTTTGTGCTCTGACATGCACTGTCAAGTGTGGGACCTTATATAGACAGGTGTATGCCTTTCAAAATCATGTCCAATCAACTGAATTTTCCACAGGTGGACTCCAATTAAGCTTTAGGAACATCACAAGGATGATCAGTGGAAACAGGATGCACCTGAGCTCAATTTTGAGCTTCCATGGCAAAGGCCGTGAATACTTAGGTACATTTGATTTCTTAGTGGGGTTTTTTTAATTAAATTTGCAAAAATCTCAAAAAAACTTTTTACATGTTGTCATTATGGGGTACTGTGTGCAGCATTTTGAGGACAAAAATGTATTTGTTCCATTTTGGAATAAGGCTGTAACATAACAAAATGTGGAAAAAGTGAAGCGTTGTGAATACTTTCAGGATGCAGTGTGTGTGTGAGAAAATTATATATATATATATATATACACACACACACACATACACACGTGTATATGTATGTACAGCATGTGTGTATATAATTCAACATATATATATATATATATATGTATATTGTGACACAGTCAGGATAGGGGTCTCTCTCCTAGGGTAGATGGACTCCCTCTTTACACACACAGCAGCCGTAAACACAGGATAGAAGTCAGGGGATCTCGTGCAAACTGGTCGGCGCCAGTCTTTGTGCCAAATGAATATAAACATAAACAAAAGTCCTAGCCTGGCTGGGCACTAGCTACACAGCAGATTCCCTCTCTATAATAATGGTAGGGCCTATTGCCCTCACCATCAACAAAACACGTGCACAGTACTTACAAGGATTATCACCAAGTGTCTCTGAACAGGCTAGTCTGCCTGCTTTCCCTGGTGTGAGCCACAAACAAACCATGCTTACAGTCAAGTGCATAAATATTGGGACATTGACAGAATTATCATATTTTGGCCTCTATTCACCACCACAATGGCTTTGAAATGAAACAAACAAGATGTGCTTTAACTGCAGACTTTCAGATTTAATTTGAGGGTAATTACATCCAACTCAGGTGAACGGTGTAGGAATTACAACGGTTTCTATATGTGCCTCCCACTTTGTAAGGGGCCAAAAGTAATGGGACAAACTAAACAATCCTAAATCTAACTTTCATTTTTAATACTTTGTTGCAAATCCTTTGCAGGCAATTACAGCCTGAAGTCTGGAACGCATAGACATCACCAGACGCTGGGTTTCATCCCTGGTGATGCTCTGCCAGGCCTCTACTGCAAATGTCTTCAGTTCCTGCTTGTTCTTGGGGCATTTTCCCTTCAGTTTTGTCTTCATCAAGTGAAATGCATGCTCAATCGGATTCAGGTCAGGGGATTGACTTGGCCATTGCATAACATTCCACTCTTTAGCCTTAAAAACCTCTTTGGTTGCTTTTGGAGTATGCTTCGGGTCATTGTCCATCTGCACTGTGAAGCGCCGTCCAATGAGTTCTGAAGCATTTGACTGAATATGAGCATATAATATTGCCCGAAACACTTCAGAATTCTTTCTGCTGCTTTTGTCAGCAGTCACATCATCAATAAATACAAGGGAACCAGTTCTATTGGCAGCCATACATGCCCACGCCATGACACTACCACCACCATGCTTCACTGATGAGGTGGTATGTTTTGGATCATGAGCAGTTCCTTTCCTTCTCCATACTCTTCTCTTCCCATCACTCTGGTACAAGTTGATCTTTGTCTCATCTGTCCATAGGATGTTGTTCCAGAACTGTAATGGCTTTTTTAGATGTTGTTTGGTAAACTCTAATCTGGTCTTCCTGTTTTTATGGGTCACCAATGGTTTACATCTTGTGGTGAACCCTCTATATTCACTCTTGTGAAGTCTTCTCTTGATTGTTGACTTTGACACATATACACCTAGCTCCTGGAGAGTGTTCTTGATTTGGCCAACTGTTGTGAAGGGGTTTTTCTTCACCAGGGAAATAATTCTTCTGTCATCCACCACAGTTGTTTTCCGTGGTCTTCTGGGTCTTTTGGTGTTGCAGAGCTCTTTCTTTTTAAGAATGTTCCAAACAATTGATTTGGCCACACCTAATGTTTTTGCTATCTCTCTGATGGGTTTGTTTTGATTTTTCAGCCTAATGATGGCTTGCTTCACTGATAGTGACAGCTCTTTGGATCTCATATTGAGAGTCGACAGCAACTGATTCCAAATGCAAATGTCACACCTAGAATCAACTCCAGACCTTTTACCTGCTTAATTGATAATGAAATATCGAGGGAATAGCGCAGACCTGTCCATGAAATAGCTTTTGAGTTGATAGTCCCATTACTTTTGGCCCCTTAAAAAGTGGAAGGCACATATAGAAACCGTTGTAATTCCTACACCGTTCACCTGATTTGGATGTAATTACCCTCAAATTAAATCTGAAAGTCTGCAGTTAAAGCACATCTTGTTTGTTTCATTTCAAAGCCATTGTGGTGGTGAATAGAGGCCAAAATATGAAAATTCTGTCAATGTCCCAATATTTATGCACCTGACTGTATATTAGCCATTTCCAGCTGCAAGCCCTAATGAGCCTGTTACCAGGCTGAAAGGCCCAAAACCTGGAGTGGCCTGTGGATGGAGCCCTCCCTCTCCTCACATCCACACTCCCAGGACCCAAACCAGCTTTTCCAAAAGCCGACACTCTGGTCTGCTTACAAAACAGACTTCCCCTGGGAGTTTTTAGAACACATGGGCCAAAAACCTAGGACAAATGTACCTGCCATTGACCACTTTTTCAGTGCTTCTATCACACTATATATACATATATATATATATATATATAAGCACATATATATACACACATACATACACACACCCCTATTGGACTACCTGCATGATGTCCAATGCACCATGTAGTTGTGCCCCTTCTCCAAATGCCTCATGTAGTTGTGCCACTTCTCCAATGCCCCCTATAGTTGTGCCCCTTCTCCAATGCCCCCAGTAGTTGTGCCTCTCCAATGCCCCCCGTAGTTATGCCCCTTCAATGTCCCCCGTAGTTGTGCCCCTTCTTCGATGCTCCCTGTAGTTGTGGCCCTTCTCCGAATGCCCCCAGTAGTTGTGCTTATCCTCCTTTGCACCCTGTAGTTGTGACCATTCTTAAAATGCCCCCTGCCCCTGTAGTTGTGCCCCTTCTCCGATTCCCCCAGTAGTTGTGCCCCTTTTCCAATGCCACCTGTAGTTGTGCCCCTTCTTCAATGCCCCCTAAAGTAGTGCCCCCAGTACTAGCTCCCCCTGCCCAATCACGCCCTTGTAAAAAAAAACTTACCTGTCTTCGCTCCACGCCGTCAGGGCTCCCGAGTCCAGCCGTCGCTGCTGCTGCCTGCTGGATCTAACCAGATCCAGTAGAGACGCGCAGGCTCCTCTCATCGCGGGTGACGTCATGGCGCTGACCTCTGAAGCGATCAGAGGATTCAGATGCAAGAGTTCCCACTGTTAGGATCTGCGGTTAGCAGATCATCTTGGTTACAGTTCCCAATCTTAGTTGCTACTGGGTCACTGCATTAATTCCTGTCTGTCTGTGTGCTGATCTCATGTGTTCAGTAATTACTGTCTGTGTGCAGTATCAGTTGCACACTAGTTAATTGTCTTGTCTGTGTGCACAGGCCAGGTGCACGCTATTCTGTCATTAGGGAGGCTTGTAGGGCTTGCTCTGATTGGACCCTGTATCTGTTAAATTGCAGCCAGCCCTTCACTCCATGCCGGTGATAGCGTTTCATGTGTATCCAGTTGTGGCCAGTCTCCTGTTTGCTGCAGTCGAGTTCCAGTTCTCCCGTTTGCTTTATTTCTTGTCTGCCTTTGTTCCATCCAGGCGGCACGGTCAGCATAACATCTGCTGTTTGGCGCTTGTGTCATCTAGGCGCCACGGTGTGCATCCCTGCTCCCAGCTGCTTGTGTCATCTCGGCGGCACAGATTGCACTCACAGTCCTAAGTGCGCAATCCTGTGCACCAACGCCTGCACAAAAATGACTTCATTGTGCATGCATGGCTAGATCACACAATTTGTTTTTAACTTTTATTAATAAGGAGCCACAAAATGTACAGAGTAACAGTGTATTAAAGCTTAAATGCAATATACACCACAAACTGGGAAGAACAGGGAAAACAGTCGTTGAAGGGGAGCAGGAGACAAGGGAGTGCAGCACTGTTGACATGGAGTGAGCTAGGGAAGAACAAGTGGGCTCTGCCTGTAAGAGCTCAAATATTCCGCATCAGTCGCTGAAGGAAGAAATTTTTTTATTTTCAATTTGTCGCTGTCAAGGACAAGACCCACTTGTCCTCTGCAAGAAAGGGGTCAGAGGGCCTGATTCAGACCCGCTCGCAAGCGGGTCGATGGTGCCCAAGTGCGCATGCGCACGACGGAGGCGGCTCCGTCGTGCGCATGCGCGAGATCCGAATGACGACGGCCAAGCCGTCGTTATGGGTCTCGCACCAAAGGGGGCATGCTGTCGATGTTGATTGACAGCACGTCCCCTTTGGTGGGCGTGCCAGGGGCGTGGCTGCCCAGACGGAGGCGTTCCCTTGGGCCAGCCCTACTGACATCACTAGTGATGTCAGTGGGAGTACTTTTGGTTCTGATAGAGCCAAAAGTACTCCAGGGCTTGCGGCAGATGAGACCCTACCACAAGGGTCTCGTCGCAAGCCCGATGGTCTCGATGGTCTTGACCATCATTTTGGCCGCTCGCTATAGCTGTGGGTGGTCACCCACAGCTATGCGAGCGGCCAGGAGGCTGCTCCAAAAAGCAGGGACGGCCCTGATTCAGAGCGAGCACTCTGTCAGAGCGTCCGGCTCTGAATCAGGGCCAGAGGGCCTAATTCAGACCCGCTCGCGAGCAAACGGGTCGATGGTGCAATAATGCGCATGCGCACGACGGAGGGAGCTCTGTCGTGCGCATGCGCAAGACCCGCATAGCGACAGCTTGTCTCGCACCAAAGGGGGCGTGCTGTCGATGGTGACTGACAGCACGCCCCCTTTGGTGGGCGTGCCGGGGGCGTGGCTGCCAGACGGAGGCGTTCCCATGGGAACGCATACCGTCTGGGTCCGGCCCCACTGACATCAATAGAGCCAAAATCAATCCAGGGCTTGCGGCCACGAGACCCTACCGCAGGGTCTCGTCGCAAGCCCGATGGTCACGATGGTCTTGACCATCGCGACCATCATCATGGATGCTCGCATAAGCTGTGGGTGGTAACCCACAGCTATGCGAGCGTCCAAGAGGCCGCTCCATTTTTAGGTAGGAGGGCCCTAATTCAGAGCGAGCGCTCTGGTCAGAGCGTCCGGCTCTGAATCAGGCCCCGAGTCTCAACACAGCATCACAATGGAGTTGAGGTCTACACTTTGACTAGGCCATTCATTGTCATATAACATGACTCAATTTCATGTAAGCGTTTGCTGTCGTGCACTTGGCCTCACATTCTTCTCTTCAACATTTGTGAATAAAGACGAATGGTGGACTCATTGGTTAAGTCTTGTGGTGGTAAAACCAACCCCAAATTAACACCCCTTCAACTTCATAATTTTGAGGTACTGCTGTCAGTATCTCAAAACTCCAGTTGGAGTTAGAACAGTTGTACTATAAAGTATTTTTTTTTTCTTTTGAAGACACCAAGAGTCATGAAGATGTATGGAGCTGCAAGTGATCCGCTGATCCTTAAATGTAGATTCTCTGAATATCATATGGTCTGATAATCAGGTGTATTTGCTGGGATACCTGCTCCTGGGACGATTGGTAGTTTCAATACGCCTAGTTTCAATATGCCATGCGGCGCAAAATGCCTGATGTGAATGGCGCACTGAGTTTTGTAGCGTCTTTTCAGCCTGAAAATGCATCTTTGACGTAATTGGATGCGACAAACCACTTCATATGACTGCACTGATCCATTTGATATGCAACACTTGGATATCAGTGAAAGTTTAAATCTGTATATAAAGCACAACGGAACTTGGCGTGGACAAAAGCCGCGGCACCGCAGCGCTACGTATACAGATTCAGACTCAGTTGCGCACAGAT
Organism: Taudactylus pleione; assembly: GCA_031769625.1. Lineage (NCBI taxonomy): Eukaryota > Metazoa > Chordata > Amphibia > Anura > Myobatrachidae > Taudactylus > Taudactylus pleione. The sequence goes on from JAUIMM010000251.1 coordinate 242,706, forward strand.
ATACAATTGTCACACATCACAATAATCAGTGCAGTCTCATTAAGCGGATTGTCTCATCCTATTTCACCTTGAACACAAGTGTCAGGCAAAAAACAAAACAAAGATGCTCAGCGTAAGCCGAGCCGAACGGGACCTGGCACACCGAGAAGGGCTGTTTAGGCACAACAGCAGCATTAGTGTAAGAGGACACATCTGTATCTTTTATGTTCTACATTTGTAAACAACCTTCTCTGTAAAACGATCGTATTAGCATTTTCAGAAATTGCCTTATAAACCAATCCAGACTAATGATCAGCAACAATTGCTTCTCTGTGTGAACACAAACCTAGAAACTGCCACATGTTTTAGTTTGCACCTTCAGAATTGGTACTGTTTAATAGTCTTTAGTGTAAAAATGTCAGGATATAGTGCAGGATCTCTGGTCCTCCCGTCCTAAAGAAAACGTACTTCTGTAAGTTGTAAAATACGGCCATAAAGCTAATTACATTTCATGTAATTTTTTGTAAAAAGCAGAGAAATGGCCATAAATGATGTAGGACATGTACGGATGCAACAGGGTTGCAGATGTGTCCTCACTCGTCTTTGCTGCTGTTGCGCCAAACAGCCCCTCTCGACGTGCCTGGTCCGTGAGACACTGCTAGCACTGGTTATATTCTTTGCTGAAAATGCATCTACAGTAAGTGGCAATGCGATGTGACTAGCACGCACCAGGAGACTGTGCTGATTAATTTGATATGGGACACGAGTCAGCATGTGAAGTGCTACCATGCAGCGGCCACAGCTTTGCTCAACGGCAAGTTCCGTTTACAGTCACATCTTTTTACTCATCTAGCCTCAATACCCCATGCAGCGCGTCATTCCTGGCGTGAGGGAGCTGCAAGGTGCCATGCAACTCTGCTAGAGGCGGGCGTCTTTTTTTTTTGCTGAAATTCGTCTAAGTTGCTATGCCATGCGACTAGGATGCACCAAGAGACTATGCTGATTAATTTGATATGTGACACTTGTATATTTGTGTGCGAGTCTGTAAAGAAGCACAACGGAACTTGGGGCCTTATTCAGGTTGGATCGCAAGGCGGCGTTTGCACGTATGCATGCATCGCAGTGCGCGAACCGGCCACTGCGTTCGCAACGAGCATGCAGTCCCATCTCATAGTGGTTGACGTGAAGTGACCATTTGGGGGTGCAGTCTTTGGATCGCAGATGTGCCTGTGCGTTTGAACACCGTTACAGGGGCGTGCATAAGTAAGCCCCTGTGATTGCATACGCTGGCAGAGGTCTAGATGGCGACAGGAAGTTTAGCAGATTGTGAGGTAGGGTCAGGTCAACCACAACTGTGAGAATGGTTCCGATGTTACTGATGTTTTCGCTGACTTGCGGATGCATGTCATGGGAAGTGGCCGGCTTTATACAGTGATGGGCGTCTTGGTATAGTGCTGCGGTTGCTGTGCGATTGCATTCATTAGCATATTTTCACAACGAGCAGGTGCGTGCGAACGCATGCCTTTGCGATCCGCGCAGAATCAGGCCCTTCGTGTGGAAAAAAGCTGCAGCCACTACATCATAGCACTTTGTATATAGATTCACACTCAGATGCAAATAGATATACAAGTGCTGCCTATCAAAACATCATGTGACCATAGAGGAGTCGGGTGATTGACTGGCTCAAATTAAAAGATTAGATTACACTCTCCTAGAAGCAATAAAAACGAAAATGTTTCCAGGAGAGACCTTATCTTTTACTGTGGCAACAAAATAAATCTAAACAAAGTCAATGTTGTACTGCATCTTTATGCATTGTTGAGCATTAGCACAGAAAAACAGAACAGATTAAATATAGCCAACATAGGAGGAATTCAATTCTCTTTGCTGGGATGTAGCTCCCGGGTTATGTGCCTGGAGCTATATATAACTGCCCGCGTGGTGTGAGCAGATATCCGCGATAACTAGTCAGGGCTAGTCATGGTGTTAATATGTGCGGTAACAGCCTCGCGCCCGGAACTTAAGCGACTAAGCCCTGGGTATCAGTTGCGGTAAGGTGCATCTCCCAGCTTAGGTGACTAACGCAATACAGTCGATGGAATAGCTCCCAGCACCTAACCCGAAAGCTACATCCCTGCAAAGAGGATTAAATCCCCCCCCCCCATAGAATACATATATATTTACTATCAATTTTCACCATCATCTCTCCTGCTCCACTACATATTTCTGCATCCCGTCCCCAAACTTTTTTCCTCACTTTTACGCCACTCTCCCCACACCCATAACCTTTTACTCTTCCACTGTTAAAGCCCATCCTCCCCCTTGTCCAGTCACTATCAAGTCTTCCACCTTTACATCCCCTGCTCCCTGTATGACCGATTTCCCACGGAAGCACTGACTCTCTGCCTGTAAGTGTGCAGCGTTCTAAAAGTAAGTAAAGTGTTATAGATGTGAAAACAGGATTTTGGTACTTACCGATAAATTCCTTTCTCTGATTCCACAGGGGACAATGGAGTCTAAGTACAGTGGGGTATAGATGTGGGATAACCGGGAGCTGGCACTTTAATAAATCTGAATAGTAGCTAGCTCTTCCCCCTCTATACCCCCCTACAGGTCAGTCTTAAGAAACTGTGCCCGAGGAGAGCTGGAAAAAATAATAATAGAGGATAAGAGAAGCTAGAACATGAACAAACAAGCAAATATGCAAGCAATGACTGTCCAAACCAGGAAGAACAATAACAAATGCAGGTGGAACAGCGCCGGGTGGGCGTCCAGTGTCCCCTGTGGAATCGGAGAAAGGGATTATCGGTAAGTGCCAAAATCCTGTTTTCTCCTTCATCCACTAGGGGACACTGGAGTCTCGGTACAGTGGGGACGTCCCAGAGCTCACATCCCAGGCGGGAGAGCGCTGAGAACCCTGCAAAACAGCATTGCCATACTGTGAAGCAGATGCCGCAAACGTGTCAAAACGGTAAAAACATTGCAAAAGTATGTCGGCCTGACCAAGTGGCCGCCCGACAAAGCTGGGTCAGGGAAACACTGCGGGCAGCTGCCCACGAAGGACCCACCGAGCGTGCAGAATGCACTGTGATTGAAGTAGGAGGTTGTTTTGATGCAGCCAGATAGACTTGTCTGATTGTCAGACGAATTCATCTAGAAAAAGTTGCCTTATAAGCCAGCCAGCCCGGACGCGCCATATCATATCGAACAAACAGCGTATCCTACTTCCGGAGGGATGCAGTCCTATCAACATAAATCCTAAGAGCCCGGATAACGTCTAGGGATCTGGAAGCCGAAGAAATCGCCTTTAAACACCGGAACCACAATCGGTTGGTTGATGTGAAACGCAGACACTACCTTAGGCAAAAAAGATAACTGCGTACGTAGCTCAGCCCTATCCTCATGAAAAATGAGGTAAGGCGGACGACAAAAAAGCGTCCCTAGCTCCGACACATGCCTAGCAGAGGCGAGCACCAAAAGGAGAACCACTTTCCATGATAAAAATTTTAATTCCACAGTCTGTAAAGGTTCAAATAGGAAAGACTGGAGAAAAGAGAGGACCAAATCCCATGAGGCCGTTGGAGATACAAACGGAGGTTGTAACCTGACAACCCCTTGTAGAAATGTTTGGACATCCGGCAATAATGCTAATTTCTTCTGAAAGAAAATCAACAGAGCCAATATTTGAACCTTCAAAAGATCCCAGACGAAGACCTGCTGATAAACAAGCCTGCAGAAAAAGATGCAGCCTGGCTAAGTTGAATTTTGACGGTGGCGCATCCTTGCGTGCACACCAAAAAACATACACCTTACATATACGATGATAGTGCTTTGAGGTAACTTCCTTTCTAGCCCTTAACACAGTAGGAATCGCCCTGGAAGGGATACCCTTTATTCTTAAGATAGCCCTTTCAACAGCCACGCCGTCAAACGAAGCCGCTTTAAGTCCCGATAGATAAAGGGACCCTGTTTCAGTAGATCTTCTTGCAGAGGAAGAGGCCACGGGTCGTCTATCAGTAGAAGACATAGGTTGGAATACCACGCCTGTCTGGGCCAGGCTGGAGTCATCAACAGAACCTTTACCCTTTCTCATTTGATTATTTGAAGAAGACGAGGAAGAAGTGGGAGTGGTGCAAACAGGTAAACAAACTGAAACCACCAAGGAGTTGTTAAAGCATCCACTGCCACCGCCTGTGGATCTCTTGTGTGTGAGCAGTAAAGTGGCAGTTTATGGTTCAACCTCGACGCCATGAGATCTACCTGAGGGAGACCCCACCGCTGAATCAGTTGTTGAAAGACCTGTGGATTGAGCATCCATTCTCCCGGATGACTGTCTTGTCGACTGAGGTAGTCGGCCTCTCAATTTTCTACCCCATGGATGAAAATTGCTGATATCGCTACAACAAATTCCTCTGCCCAGAGAAGAATGCTGCTTACCTCCCTCATGGCGGACCAACTCTTGTTGCCGCCTTGTCTGTTGATGAACGCCACAGCCGTGGCGTTGTCGGACTGCCCTGAGAGTGTCTTTCCCGAGTCACTGCCCCCCATCCTCTCAGACTGGCATCTGTGGTGAGGAGAATCCATTCCCACTTTGCAAACCGCTTGCCTGCCAATAGATGAGAGGAATTCAGCCACCAAAGGAGAGATGTTCAAGTCTTGGGTGACAGTTGACTGACGGAGCCTTGAGAAGCAGGTCGTCCAAGTACAGGACGATAGTAACCCCTTGAATCTGAAGAAGGGCCATCATTACTGCCATGACCTTCGTGAACACTCTTGGTGCTGATGAAAGACGGAAAGGTAAGGCCTGAAATTGAAAATGAGAGGCCTGCACTGCGAACCGAAGGAATGCCTGATGAGGAGGCCAAATGGGAATGTGGAGATAGGCATCCTTTATGTCCAAGGATACAAGAAACTCGTCCTCTTGAGCCCTGCAATGACAGACTGCAGGTACTCCATTTTGAACTTGAATGTCCGCAAATAAGGATTGAGATGTTTTAAGTTCAGAATGGGTCTCACTGAGCCGTCCGGCTTGGGAACTACAAACAAGCTGGAATAAAAGCCTTGACCCTGCTGATGGATAGGGACATGCACTATTACTCGAGAAGACAGTAGCTTTTCTATTGCTTCCTTTATTACAACCCGCTTGTCCGCTGATGCCAGCAAACCGGTTGCGAAAAAACGGGGAGGTGGTTGGATCTGAAAATCCAACTTCAACCCCCTGAATAATGATGTCCCGTACCCACGCGTCCTGGCAAGACTTGCTCCAAACTTCTTTGAAATTGCGAAGGCGAGCGCCCACCCTGGGGTCCCCCAGAAGAGAAGGGAGTGCGTCATGCCGGAGGCTTAACTGAAGACTTATCCTGCTGGAGGGAGGATGCAATGGCTCTACCCCTGCCTCTGGAACCATGGGAGATAGCGGGAGCTCCTCTGCAACGACCCCTGAATCTCCCTGGGATACGAAAGGAAAGTACAGCAAAGGGTTTCCTAGGAGGAGGAGCAGCAGATGGGAGATAAGTGGACTTACCACCTGTGGCTTGAGATATCCACTTATCCAGTTCCGTTCCAAACAGAGCTTCCCCTGTGAATGGAAGCGCTTCCACGACTCTTAGATTCCGCATCCGCCTGCCATTGTCTCAGCCACAGAGCTCTGCGGGCTGAGACAGTCAAAGCCGAGGATTTAGAGGAAAGACTATAAATATCTTTTGAAGAAGCAGACTCTGCAATCTGTTCTGCTAGAGGAACCAGATCCTCTGCCGGAACACCAGTCTTAAGGCCCTCAGCAAGCTGCGTAGCCCATTCTTCCACCGCCTTGTTGACCCAACAGCTGACTAATGTGTGTCGAAGGGACACCCCCACTACAGTGTACATAGACTTTAAGGTAGTTTCTAACTTCCTGTCAGAAGACTCCTTTTAAGAAACTGCTCCTGGAACAGGGAGCACCATCTATTTAGACAGATGTGACAATGAAGGGTCCACTGAAGGAGTTGTTTCGCATAATTTCCTGCTCTCTGCAGGAAAGGAATAGTAGGATAAAAGTTTACGTGAGATCTGAAACTTTTTATCTTCGTGTTTCCACGCTGAGGTAAGGATTTCGTCCAATTCCTCAGACACTGGAAAGGAGGCAGCTATTCTTTGTTTCTTATTAAAGATAGATGGCCTAACTTCCACAGGGTCCATGTCCTCAACATGTAACACCTGGCGTATAGCTGCAATCAGCGCCTCTACACCCTGAGATACAGGCTCCGCTTCCTCTGGTGCCTGTTCCTCTATAGGGTCCTGCACCTCCCCTTCCTCTGTATCAGGCATGTCGTCCTCTTCCGGATCATCCCACATAAGGGGATTTGGTATTAGTCTTCTAGCAGGGACGTCTTCTAGCAGGGACACTAGAGGACGATGCCACGGGAGGAACGTGGGCTGACATAACCCTAGTGAGCCCTTCTACAGACCTGGCTAAAGACCGTGCCCAGTCTGGTTCAGAGAAGGCAGACCTCTTCTGGGATCTTTCAACCTCTCTCTCCCTGCGAGAAGCTTCCAGCTTTGCAGACATTTGAGACATGACTGATGTAATTTGATCAGCCCAAATAGGGTTTTGTGAGGATGCTGCAGTCTGTGTTTCTGAAACACACTTCTCACACAACAGGGAACTGGATGATAGTCCCTGTGTAAACTTCTCTGCACAATTCTTACAGGAGAAAGCTTTTTGTGCAGCCTTAGACCCCTTTGAAGTCATGTTACCAATTCACTGTTCACACACACACACACACACACACACACAGAAAAGGTAGTGATACACACAAACACACACAGAGAGACTGTTTAGAAAGAAGAGATTGAGGGCATTGAAGGAGATTATGCTATTAACCCAGCCCAACCAGCGCTGATGCAGAGACCAGCGCTGTGTAACACAATATAATGTGATGTAATCGCTGTGTAAACACAGTCTAACCTGCTCTTCACAAGTTTATCCACACTGTGCAGTCACAATCTGGGCAGGCAGGTCTCTCTTCTACGTTTGTCAGCAGCCTGTGTCTTCTAAAATGGCCACCAGCCTCCTTCTGGGAGCGCTGGGGCAGCTGGGAGGCAGGAACAGAACTGTGCGTTAGGCTCCGCCCCCTCCGTTTTGGCACATTTCAACACTGTATCAGTTGCTGCTTTTTAATGCCCGCCTGTCATTTTCTCCTGGCCACCCTGCTTCTCAGGGTGCCAGGGTCACTAACCTTCTTGCTGCCAAGTGCTGCCGGCGGTGGGATGAGCTAATGGGGGAGCGCGACGAGCGTAGCTCGCAGCGCGTCTGGGTACCCCCCAGAGACAGTGGTCTCTGTAGCTGAAGACCCCAGCTCACGCCGCAAGCAGCGGCGGTGAGGTCTCCCCGGCAGCTCCAACGAAGCAGACAGGCGGGGCAGTGAGCTGCCTGTCTGATACTCTTGCTGATCGAGGATCCTTGATTTTTAGCAGAGAGCTCTTTGTATGTGACCAGCTCCCTTGGCTCAAAATTAAGACTGACCTGTAGGGGGGTATAGAGGGGGAGGAGCTAGCTATTCCGATGTATTAAAGTGCCAGCTCCCGGTTATCCCACATCTATACCCCACTGTACTGAGACTCCAGTGTCCCCTAGTGGATGAAGGAGAAAATACAATTAAAAAAAAACAGTAAACCAAAAGAGATCATGGGGTGTATTTATTGAGCAGCACCTTTCAAGAACCGCATCCTGTTGGCAGTTTTGGCCGCTGGATTTAAAAGGGCAAGAGTATTAAATGCAGAACCAAGAGTGTTTTGGATTTAATATGATTGCCAGTTTATAGTGTTCATTCTAGCACCCTGCACCTGTCACAACCCGTGCGGTTTCACTTTCCTGCCTGGGGTGTCGCTCTGATGCTTCTAGCACACTCTAGTCGGTATCTCAGCAGTTTGTTGCATTAGCCGAGTGTGCTAGAAACCCCAGAGCAGAAAGCAACACCCTAGGCAGGATAGAGGAACTAAACGGGTTGTGATAGGTGCAGGGTGCTAGAATAATCACCGATTTTAAATCCTGTGGGCAGAACCGCCGACAAACAGCTGCTTAAAAAGCTGACACTAAGTAAATATTCCCTCAAATGCAGAGAGTATTGCTGCCAATAAAACTCTCTCAGAAATGTGGCAGCATCCTAAAAGCAACCAAGGCATTTGTTCCACTATTCATTGTTATATGCTGATTACCTTATATTATATTCAACTACAGCATAGTGAGCGTACCATAACTAAAGTGAAAAATTTATAGAACAGCGCTGAAACCAGGCAAGAGCTAATTAAATATATATATATATATAAAAAATAAATCAATAGTATATAGTAATTAGCTTGAGCTCAACATTAAACTAAAGCGGATTACTATATTACTATGGATTTTCTTATACATATTTAATTAGCTCTTTCCCGGCTTCAGCGCTGTTCTATACATTTTTCACTTTGTAAAGGTTTGGCATTCCCTAGAACAGCTGCAGTCCAGGCAATTATTTTTGCGCCCAGCTATGTCTTCCCATACCATGGACCAATAGAAATCTGCAGTGGATAGGAGGGGAAAAAAATACCAGTACCAATTCTACCTTATATTCCAAACTACAATCATATGTATCCACCGACCTAAGAAGACATGGTATTCTGAAAGTGCCAAACTGTTACTGAAACTACATTTAGAGACAGGGGTGTAACTAGAGGCTTGGAGGCCCCTGGCAAATTCTTAAGGTGGCCTCCTAATTTCTGAAGTTTAGCGCACTCCTCTCATTTCTCACTACCACTTACATATCATTTGGAGAACATTATCACAGCACTTGAAAAACATCTGCGATTATACTAGGCAACTACACGAGGAGATGCTAATGTTGAAACTGGCAAGTTATTCGCGAGCAACAACAATACAGGTCAGGACAATCAATACTAAGGGTGGATGTGATCCCCAATCACTAACACACCCCTTCATACCCAGCAGCACCAGCAGGTACAGTATAATAGCCCTCCTCCTGCTAATAATCACATATTTGTCTTGGACATTGCTGCTCGTTCATCATCTTCACCCACAGCAGCAGCGTCCTGCGTGCCTGGACTCATCTCCTCCTCACATCCTCCAAGCATGTGCCGGCTGGCCAATCACCTCTCTCTGTGCTCACTGCGCGTCCCCAGCGGTGGCGGCACGCGCTGTTGCATTCAGGCCACTTGCAGTAGGTGTATCATGGGCGTCGGGTGCGCACTCCCAGGTGAGTTTGGGGACCGTCGACTCCGGATCAGTACTGCACCACTCCAAGAGTCCTTAGGACATTTGGAGCGGCTGTTCAGCCTGTAGGGTGCGCGGTGGTGGGGCCCCAGGACATTTGCCAGTCTAGCCACCCTGTAGCGATGCACGGGGTGAGCCGCTTTACGTGTCTAAACCTTGTGATATTAAGGCGCAACAACAGCGATTGGTAATGGGCGCCTGTGACACTCATGCTCATTAACATTAACAATTGATTATCACCCGTCGGGTGCCAATTACATAAGGGCGCGATAAACAATTTAATTCCCCCTTAGTGTTTTAATGAATAGAATAAAGTAACACATACAGGACGTGATCAGACAGGACCCAGCACCCCTAAACTGTGAAGGGCACAGAGTGTGAGAGAAAGTACATGGACACATGGATTACAAGAAATCAGGTGCCAATTGTAATATTTCTAAACAGCACATTTCTCTGACATTGTCCCCACATAAAACGCAGTGTTTTATCAACATTTATATGTATCCATGCAGGATCTATTTATCCTGAACATCTACTGAATTCTGAAAGGGTTTAAATTGCAGGTAAGCAGCAAGTTTAGTCACCGACAGCCTCTGGTTCCAGCGCTGTGCCAGAGAGCCTTATCATTTGGTGCCGAGCACTGAACCCTACTACATTGAAGTGAAAATTACGTCACTGGGATTTTACAAGACGAAAATATGTAACACCCAATCTCCTGCAGTTTAGTAGCAAGGTATGATCAGTATTAATCAGCGGTCTAATTAATACTAGCAAGAGTAATCTAACAGCGCAGAGACTTAAGGCTGTAGTCCCTGTCACGCATTCCAACTCTTTTCCCTGTCCAATAATCCCCCTTTCACACTGACAATCCCGGGTAATTCACTTTTACCCATGTAATTTGCAGAACAACCCGGGATTTTTCCCTGTGTGAAAGGGTCCTCCCGGGACTAAATTCCCGGGTCTCTAACCCTGGGTTTTTGCAGGGTCGTAGACCCGGGAATTAAGTCCCGGGTTGACCCTTTCACACAGGGAAAAATCCCGGGTTGTTCTGCAAACTAACGGGTAAAAGTGAATTACCCGGGATTTTAATTTTCCTGTGTGAAAGGGGTATCAGGAAGAAAATGGCAAAAACCTGGCACGCAAAATGCCGGGTAAAAGCCGGGTTTTATGCCATTTTCGGTCTGAAAGTGGTAATAGAAACTTTTAGCTCCAGATTTTTAATAAGAGAAAATGTCTCCATTTACAGTCTTAGTCGCACACAGATATACAAGTGTCACATATCACATTAATCCGCACAGTCTCCTGGTGCATCCTAGTCACATAGCATTGCCACTTACACTCATTTACGCTAGCAGAATAGCATGTGACCCGACAGCTCACTCACGCCAGGTATATCGTGCTGCATAGCGTATTGACGCTAGATGAGCAACGACACATCTGTACACACCCACATACCAGTCCCCCCATCATTTACACACCCACATACCAGTCACCCCATCATTTACACACCCACATACCAGTGCCCCATCATTTACACACCGACATACCAGTGCCCCCATCATTTACACACCCACATACCAGTCCCCCCATCATTTACACACCCACATACCAGTCCCCCCATCATTTACACACCCACATACCAGTCCTCCCATCATTTACACACCCACATACCAGTGCCCCCATCATTTACACACCCACATACCAGTCCCCCCATCATTTACACACCCACATACCAGTCCCCCCATCATTTACACACCCACATACCAGTGCCCCCATCATTTACACACCCACATACCAGTGCCCCCATCATTTACACACCCACATACCAGTCCCCCCCTATCATTTACACACCCACATACCAGTCCCCCCTATCATTTACACACCCACATACCAGTCCCCCCATCATTTACACACCCACATACCAGTGCCCCCATCATTTACACACCCACATACCAGTCCCCCCATCATTTACACACCCACATACCAGTGCCCCCATCATTTACACACCCACATACCAGTCCCCCCATCATTTATACACCCACATAGCAGTCCCCCCATCATTTACACACCCACATACCAGTCCCCCCCTATCATTTACACACCCACATACCAGTCCCCCCATCATTTACACACCCACATACCAGTCCCCCCCTATCATTTATACACCCACAAACCAGTCCCCCCATCATTTACACACTCACATACCAGTCCTCCCATCATTTACACACCCACATACCAGTCCCCCATCATTTACACACCCACAAACCAGTCCCCCATCATTTACACACCCACATACCAGTCCACCCCTATCATTTACACACCCACATACCAGTCCCCCCATCATTTACACACCCACATACCAGTCCACCCCTATCATTTACACCCACATACCAGTCCCCCCATCATTTACACACCCACATACCAGTCCCCCCCTATCATTTAAACACACCTGTCCCCATCATTTACACCTCCATATACAGTACCTGTACCACCCCACATGCCTGCCCCCCCTCAATTTACACCCCCACATACCTGTTCTCCCCATAATTTACACCCCCACATACCTGTCGTCCCCCCATCATTTACACATCCATATACAGTACCTATACCTCCCACATACCTGTCCCCCATCATTTACACCCCACATACCTGTTCTCCCCATAATTACCACCCCCCACATACTTGTCGTCCCCCCATCATTTACACATCCATATACAGTACCTGTACCCCCCACACACCTGTCCCCCATCATTTACACCCGACATACCTGCCCCCCCATCATTTACACCCCCACACATCTGTCCCAACATTATTTACACCCATAATTCAGCTTCTTAGAGAAATTAACCTGGAAACTGACATGTCTGTATCAAACGATGCTATTTAAAACACTCTAAGTGCGTAATTATTCATAAGGAGGGGTGTGCCAAAGGATCTGCATGTGCCCTGACATTTTTACCTTACAATAAAGATGTTTAATACCTTCTCACCTGCTCAGGGGGCTGTTCAAAGAAATACATGAATTTCCTCTGAAAAATCAAAGTGAGTTTGAAGTTGAGTTGCAAATGTAATTCCCTGTGCGCGTTCGCCATGAAAACGCCTTGCAGAACCCCACTTGCTCCTAATTGAATTGTCCCCAAGTGTAAGTAAATTATTAAAGTAGAATAACAACCCTGTATATTTTTTAATTCCCGTCTCCTTCTACTCAATTTTTTTGTATTTCCAAATGCTGCTTGCTTATTTTAATGGCCGCGGTTTTAAAAAGCACATATTTCAAACCATTATACTACAGCTGCTGTGTGTGTAAAGAGGGAGTCCATCTACCCTAGGAGAGAGACCCTATCCTGACTGGGTCACAATACATATATATATATATATATATATATATAAAACGTGTTTGTTAAATTATATACACACATGCTGTACATATACACGTGTTTATGTATATATATATATTTTTTTTTTATCACACACACACTCTGCATCCTGAAAGTATTCACAACGCTTCACTTTGTCCACATTTAGTTATGTTACAGCCTTATTCCAAAATGGAATAAATTAATTTTAGTCCTCAAAATTCTACACACAATACCCCATAATGACAACGTGCAAAAAGTTTTTTTTTAGATTTTTAGGAAATTTTATAAAAAATAAAAAAACACTAAGAAATCACATTTATTTATTACCAGTTATTTATATAGCGCACACATATTCCGCAGCACTTTACAGAGAGACTATTTTGCCCATTCACATCAGTCCGTGCCCCAGTGGAGCTTACACTCTTTATTCCCAAACACATGCTCACACACACTAATACCCCTTTTCCACCTAAATTCCGGGTCTGACCCGGAGTTGGAACAAAGTTCCTATCCGGATCAGACCCGGAATTTTGCCGGCTCCACCTCGGGATATTCCCGAGTCAGCGCCGCTCACACCGCAGTCGGGTCTGCATAGACCCGGCTTTTGCGGAGTGAAAGTGGTCGCTTGGAGATGACGTCATCTCCAAGCGCCACTGAAGCCGGACCAATCGGCCGGCTAGCAGCGCACTCCATGTCATCGTGACCCGAGTGCACTGTTCTCACAGCAGGGTTAAACCCTGCTAGTTACCTGGGTTAGATTGCCGGGTCACTCGACCCGGCGATCCAACGCTCTCCCCTTTTACACCAGGGAGCTGCCCGGGTTAACCCTTCAAAAACCCGGGTTTTAGCTCCGGTGTAAAAGGGGTATAAGGTTAATTTTATTGGGGGCCAATTAACCTACCAGTATATTTTTGGAGTGTGGGAGGAAACCGGAGTACCCGGAGGAAACCCTCGCAAGCACAGGGAGAATATACAAACTCCACACAGTTTTAGGGCCATGGTGGGAATTGAACCAATGACCTTATTGCTGTGAGGCAGTAACGCTAACCATTACACAGTCTGTGCTGCCCTATGTACATAAGTATTCACAGCCTTTGCCATGAAGCTCAACATTGAGCTCAAGTGCATCCTGTTTCCACTGATCATCCTTGAGGTATTCCTACAGCTTAATTGGAGTCCACCTGTGGTAAATTCAGTTGATTGGACATGATTTTGAAAGGCATACACCTGTCTATACAAAGGTCCCACACTTGACAGTGCATGTCAGAGCACAAATCAAGCATGAAGTCCAAGGAACTGTTTGTAGACCTCCGAGACAGGATTGTCTCGAGACACAAATCTGGGGAAGGGTACAGGAATATATAACTGCTGCTTTAAAGGTCCTAATGAGCACAGTGGCCTCCATCATCCATAAATGGAAGAAGTTCGGAACTACCAGGACTCTTCCTAGAGTTGGCCGGCCGTCTAAACTGAGCGATCGGGGGAGAAGGGCCCTAGTCTGGGAGGTGACCAAGAACCAGATGGTCACTCTGTCAGAGCTACAGCATTCCTCGGTGGAGAGAGGAGAACCTTCCAGAAGGACAACCATCTCTGCAGCAATCCACCAATCAGGCCTGTATGGTAGAGTGGTCAGACGGAAGCCACTCCTTAGTAAAAAGCACATGGCAACCTGCCTGGAGTTTGCCAAAATGCACCTGAAGGACTCTCAGACCTTGAGACACAAAGATTGAACTCTTTGGCGTAAATGCCAGGCGTTATGTTTGGAGGAAACCAGGCACCGATCACCAGGCCAATACCATCCCTACAGTGAAGCATGGTGGTGGCATCATCATGCTGTGGGGATGTTTTTCAGCGGCAGGAACTAGGAGACTAGTCAGGATAGAGGGAAAGATGAATACAGCAATGTACAGAGACATCCTGGATGAAAACCTGCTCCAGAGCGCTCTTGACCTCAGACTGGGGCGACGGTTCATCTTTCAGCAGGACAACGACCCTAAGCACACAAACAAGATATCAAAGGAGTAGCTTCAGGACAACTCTGTGAATGTCCTTGAGTGTCCCAGCCAGAGCCCAAACTTGAATCCAATTGAACATCTCTGGAGAGATGTGAAAATGGCTGTGCACCGACGTTTCCCATCCAACCTGATGGAGCTTGAGAGGTGCTGCAAAGAGGAATGGGCGAAAATGCCCAAAGATAGGTGTGCCAAGCTTGTGGCATCATATTCAAAAAGACTTGAGGCTGTAATTGCTGCCAAAGGTGCATCAACAAAGTATTGAGCAAAAGCTGTGAATACTTATGTACATGTGATATCTCAGTTTGTTTGTTTTTTATTAAATTTGCAAAATAAATTTTTACACGTTGTCATTATGGGGTATTGTGTGTAGAGTTTTGAGGACAAAAATGAATTTATTCCATTTTGGAATAAGGCTGTAACATAACAAAATGTGGAAAAAGTGAAGCGTTGTGAATACTTTCCGGATGCACTGTATATAGGTATATACTCGAGTATAAGCAGAGTTTTCAGCACATTTTTTGTGCTGAAAAAGCCGCCTCGGCTTATACTCGAGTGATGCTCCAGGACCAGCGGGCCGCGGTGCAGACTGTCTCTGTGACACAGCTGCACCGTGTGTGTAGCGCAGACCGGACAGAGTTCGGTCAGCACTACACAGTGCCAAACACACAACCGCCGGCAACAGCAGCTGTGGGTTTGTTGTAACTAGCAGCCGATGAGAGTCTGTCAGACTCTCATCGGCTACTGCTGCTCCCACTGCGGGAGCCATCTTCCGGCTCCCGCAGTGGGTAATGGGAGAGACGTCATGACCTCTCCCATAATGCAAAGCGGCCGGAGGAGCCTGTAGCAGCGTCGAGACCAGGGGCGGGGTTTCAGGTAAGTGTTTTTTTTTATTTTATTGCATCTCTCTCTACTGGGGGGGGGGGGCTACTACTGGGGGCACTACCAGGGGGGGGGGAATATTACTACTGGGGGCACTACCAGGGGGGCGGGATATTACTACTGGGGGCACTACCAGGAGGGTGGGATATTACTACTGGGGGCACTACTGGGGGGGGGGATATTATTACTGGGGGCACTACCAGGGGGGGGGGAATATTACAACTGGGGGCAATACCAGGGGGGGATATTACTACTGTGGGTACTACCAGGGGGGGATATTACTACTGGGGGCACTACCAGGGGGGGGGATATTACTACTGGGGCACTACCAGGGGGGGGACATTACTACTGGGGGCACTACCAGGGGGGATATTACTACTGGGGGCACTACCAGGGGGGGATATTACTACTGGGGGCACTACCAGGGGGGGGGATATTACTACTGGGGCACTACCAGGGGGGACACATTACTACTGGGGGCACTACCAGGGGGGATATTACTACTGGGGGCACGACCAGGGGGGGATATTACTACTGGGGGCAATACCAGGGGGGGGATATTACTACTGTGGATACTACCAGGGGGGGGGAGGAATATTACTACTGGGGGCACTACCAGGGGGGGGATATTACTACTGGGGGCACTACCAGGGGGGGGATATTACTACTGGGGGCACTACCAGGGGGGGGGGATATTACTACTGGGGCACTACCAGGGGGGACACATTACTACTGGGGGCACTACCAGGGGGGATATTACTACTGGGGGCAATACCAGGGGGGGGATATTACTACTGTGGATACTACCAGGGGGGGGGGAATATTACTACTTGGGGCACTACCAGGGGGGGGATATTACTACTGGGGGCACTACCAGGGGGGGGGGGATATTACTACTGGGGCACTACCAGGGGGGATATTACTACTGGGGGCACGACCAGGGGGGATATTACTACTGGGGGCACGACCAGGGGGGGATATTACTACTGGGGGCACTACCAGGGGGGGATATTACTACCGGGGGCACTACCAGGGGGGGATATTACTACTGGGGGCACTACCAGGGGGGGATATTACTACTGGGGGCACTACCAGGGGGGGATATTACTACTGGGGGCACTACCAGGGGGGGGATATTACTACTGGGGGCACTACCAGGGGGGGGATATTACTACTGGGGGCACTACCAGGGGGGGGATATTACTACTGGGGGCACTACCAGGGGGGGATATTACTACTGGGGGCACTACCAGGGGGGGATATTACTACTGGGGGCACTACCAGGGGGGGATATTACTACTGGGGGCACTACCAGGGGGGGATATTACTACCAGTAGCTGCTGCATTTCCCACCCTAGGCTTATACTCGAGTCAATTAGTTTTCCCAGTTTTTTGTGGTAAAATTAGGTACCTTGGCTTCTATTCGGGTCGACTTATACTCGAGTATATACGGTAACTTACCGCTGCCATTAGTCACAGTGATTTAGTAAAGGGATATCTGTTAAGAAAGGAAAACAATTAATCTCTTCATTCGTACCAATGGCAGATCCTGTGGGAATAAAAAGACAGGAAACAATGAGGTGGGAGAGGTTACTGAACCAACTCATTTACTAATGTTAAGCGAGAGCAATAACTTACTGTAGCAAAAGCCAATTTCCTGTTGTAGCACAGGTACCACCCTGATCGGCTATTTATGCTAGCAGATGATCATTGGTGGGCACCAAGCTCAGAGTTCTTTCTAGCACCCTGCACCTGTCACAACCCGTGCAGTTCCTCTTTCCTGCCTGGGGTGTCACTCTCTACTCTGGTGCTTCTAGCACACTCTGGTCTGTATCTCAGCAGTTTCTTGCATCAGCTGAGTGCGCTAGAAGCACCAAAGCAGAGAGTGACACCCCAGGCAGGAAAGAGGAAGTGTACTACAAGTGCATGTGTAAAAAAAAAAAAAAAAACATGGGAGAAATATGATTATTTACTTATCGAAAAAATCTTTTCCTTGGAGTCAATCTGCCTTACATCTGGGTTATGTATAGTGGTGGGTGGAGTCGGACACTAACTAATTGAAACTGGCTCCCATCCCCCATATATCCCCTCTCTTACCACCGTAAGCTCAGGCTAATGTTTAACAAAGGCAGAGGAGAGACACGGGAAAAAAAAAACGCAGAAAACAACAGGTCTCCAGTATGAAAAGCCAAAACAAGGGAGAGTCCACGGCATCCCCCCAGATGGAATCCAAGGAAAAGATTTTATGGTAAGTAAAAATCACATTTCCTTTTATCATTCTCCTGGGTGATGCCTTACATCTGGGTGATATACCAAAGCCAATTAATTAAGAGTGTGGGGGGGGGTTTAGGGGAGAGAGTGTCGAAACCAACTGCTCTAGTAATTTTCTGTCCAACACTGGCATCTCTTGCGCCGAATGTATGGAAGCGGTAAAATTTTGTGAAATTGTGTACGGATGACCAGGTAGCTGCTTTGTAGAGCTGCTGAAACGAGGCACCATGCCATACTGCCCAAGAAGCTCTAACAGCACAAGTCGAATGAGCCCGAATTGAGGCCGGAACAGTCACATTCGAGGACAAATGTGCTGCCTAATGGCAGAAGAGACCCATCTAGCCATGGACCCTTTTGAGGCAGGTCAGCCTCTTTTTGGTGCATCAAGCAACACCAACAGGGAATCCGTACACCTCAAAGACGCAGTACGGTCCAAGTAAATGTGTAACGTACCACATCCAACAGTGCTAAGGAAGACACTTCATTAGTCACTGAATGCTGACAAAAACCGATACCACTATTGCGTAACACTACACTATCCTCATGAAAAATGATAAGCGGAGCTTTACATGAAAGAGCCGCTAATTCAGATACTCTTCTGGCCGAGGCAATGGCCAAAAGGAAAACAACCTTCATAGTGAGATATCACAATTTTACAGACTCCAAAGGCTGGAATGGTGCCATTTGGAGAGCCTCAAGGAGGAACATAAGGAGGCTTATTGCAAAGAACCCCCTGCAAGGTCTGAACTTCTGGAATGGTAGCCAGTTTCCTCTGAAACAGGATCAATAAGGCCGAAATCTGTCCTTTAAGAGCAGACAATTGCAAACTTTACCAACCCGTCCTCCAAAAAAAGACAAGAGTCAAGACACTTTGGAACTTTTCCGGTTTGAACTTGTGTTGTTCACACCAAGAAATGTATATCTTCCATATCAGATGACAGATCTGGGAAGTAACTGGCTTACTAGCCTGTATCATGGTTTTCACCACATACTCTAAAAGCCCCTTGGCCCACAGAATCTTGGATTCAAGAAGCATGCCGTCAAAGCCAAGCAAGGCAAATATGGGTGACGGCATGAGCCCTGAAGCAACAGATCTGGACGCAGACGATACGGAACTTCTGCCAACATGCTCTAAAGAGCTGTGTACCAATGATGGCGTGGCCAGTCTGGAGCTACCAGACTGGTCGGACACGCCACCTGTCGAATCAACTGAATTACCCTTGGTAACATTACCAGAGGTGGAAAGATGTATTCCAGCTGGAACCCCCAAGGCGCTGTCATGGCATCCACCAGAACTGCCTGAGGATCCTGGAAGCGCGATCCGTACTTTGGAAGCTTCTTGTTGAGATGAGAAGCCATCAAATCTATATCTGGAGATCCCCATCTAGCAACTATTTCTGCAAACACCTCCTGGTGTAATTCGCATTCTCCTGGGTGCACACTGTGGCGACTTAAAAAGTCCGCCTCAGAGTTGTCCACCCCTGGAATGTAAATTGCTGAAATAGCCGAAATCCAATTTTCTGCCCAATGAAGTATGTGAGAAACTTCCCTCATTGCAAGCCAGCTGTGTGCCACCCTGCTTGTAGGCAGACCGGTCTCCTGGACAGACCAAACCCTTGTAAGTGTCCATCCAGAACCACCGCCCCCATCCTGTAAGGCTGGCATCTGTGGTGACATCTGCCTGTTTAATCGAGGGTCTGGTTTTACCCATCGATGAAGCAATACTGGTTTTACCCATCGATGAAGCAATAGGTTTTGTAGAGGTCAGGCGTGAAATCTGCCAAAAGAAACTGCTTTGAATGAAGCTACCATTTTCCCCAATATCTGCATGGCCCTTCAAACCGAGATATAAGACATCTGTAAAATGGTCCTCTCTCTTGATTGCAGATCCTGAAATTTTGCCTGAGGAAACAAACACTTTTTGACACAGGGTGTCGAAGAGTAAACCCAAAAATACCATACACTGGGATGGAATTAAATTTTATTTGGGAAAATTGATGATCCAACCGAATCTCTGGAGCATGCCTATTGTAATCTGAAGGTGTTGTTGTAATAGAGGTATTGAGGGAGCTCTTAGCAACAAATCATCCAGATAACCCAACGCATTTATACCCCCTCTTCTGTACCTGAGTATTATCTAACAAAGCGCCACCTATATAGATTAGAGCTTCCGAAATCTGATCAGCCGAGTCAGCTTCAGATTTCTCCCCTATTTGAAAACCACTAATCATCTGATTTATCCAATGACCGATAGCCTTTACCACCTAGACGCTGGACAGAATTGGCCGCAGCGATACTCCTGACAAGGTGAATAAAGATTTAAGAACAGTCTCATTCTTCCTATCCATAGGATCCTTAAGAGTTGTGTAGTGGGGATAACCGTATTTAACCAACCTAGCTATAGGAGCATCCACCATAGGTGGAACTTTCCATTGTTTGGTATCCTCTTCTGATAAAGGATAAAAGACCCTTATATTTTTTCGGAATACGGAATCAGGTTTTAACCAGTCTTCCTTTAATATTTCTTCAAAATGAGAACATTTCTGGAAAAACCGAAACCTGTTTCTTCTTACGTTTAAAGAAAGACACTGCAATAGTCTCTGGCATAGCTGCCTCCTGTAACTGTAGAGTTTCCCTGACAGCGGCCATCAACATAGAAACTCCTGAATCTGACTGGAAGTCACTCTCCCAGTTTGAGGTGTCCTCCCAGTCATAATCCAATTCCCCCTCCTCCTGTGAAGAAGCAGCAGAAGCCTCTTCTGGAGGAACTGTAGAGGAATGTGACCGTTTTTTAGCGGCTGTGGTTCCTGCAGACGGTGCCATTTTATCTAACGACTCCGCCATCTAAGCGAGACACCGTCTCATATTCTGGGCTCTACTGAGGGAACAGCCAAAAGAGGAGCTTGATCAGAGGATCTCACATAATTATCCTGATAGTGACGTAGTTCACCTATGGCACCTGCCATAGTTCTAGCCCAATCAGGCGGCATCGACTTTTCAGCTGAACATTTTGATAATGAAACCCATTGTGAACAACCCGCACAGGGCGACCCTTGGTCGTTACCCTTTGGAAATTTCTTTTTTCTCACATTTTGCACAAATACAAACAGAAACTTGTTTCTTAAGGCGCACATCCACTAGCAGATATTGTCGACTGAACGATAACGACATCGTTATCGTTCGGTCGTCCATTAATCGGGCACTAAAATGTTGGAAATGACCAGTGATGCACGCTTCAGCTGGTCGTTTCCAGCATCAATCATCGGCTGAACATGCCGGTCAATCTACCGGTAACAATAGACTGACCATGTTCGGGGATGACAGAGGGTGCCTACACTGAACGACTAATCGTTCAGTGTAGGCAGATGGGGGAACGACGGTACGATTATGATGTCGTAATCGTACTGTCTGTCCCGGGTCGCCTAGTGGATTTGCGGCATTAGAACCCTTGTCGTACTTATCCATACTGAGGAAGAAAGACAAGTCTACTCCAAACAGATAGCTACCTAAATACTAATAGGAGAACTGCAGCCCCAAATGAATAGAAAAGACAGAGGTTTAAGAAGACTCCTATTCACCCATTTGTTTAAATGCAATAAAATCCCTGGCCGTAAGACCAATTCTTTGTCAATAAACCAAGGGTAAATACAATGTCACACACATATACCCCTGTAAGTTAATGCCTGACTATCAATGATAACAGTGCAGTAACAATAAGCCCAGAACACCAGGTTAACTACATATAGTAAAAGTCCTGGTTATGCTGCTATTTGCTAGTCAGGCCTCCATCCCCCAGTACCCACTGTTTCCAACGGGTCCTCAGCTGCTGTGGCTTTCAGCAGCCTGCAATTTATGAAATAAATACCTGGGGAAGTGGAGTCGTGGCCGTCCGTAGTGTCCTGCTAATTCAGGACACCTGTGCATAGCCTCCGGCGTCCGCGACCTGATGACGTCACTGATGCGCGACTACACGTGCAGTCGGTGATTAACTCACAACTTTCTCGAGCGCCCGCTATCCTCGATGATGTCACCTGCCGCGCGCACTCTCATCTGTGCTTTCAACAGCCTGAAAAATAATTGTGGCCGCACCTGATGACATCACCGCTGTGTGCCTGCATGTGTCATCGGCGTCCTGGAACCGGCAAAGCCCATCTCTCTAATAAAGCAGCCGCATGTTGCTGCATTTATAACCCTCTTCCTACTGCGAGGATTGAAGCAGTGCTGTGCTGAGTAGCCCCTGGAGAAGTGAAACAAGCCTGCTCTACAGGATCTGCTCAAAAGCAGTATAATGGCAACAAGATTTAAACACTTAGGGGCATATTCAATTAGCCGCAAAAAGTCGGCGAAGTTTTGCCTTCCGGACTTTACGCCTACATTGTGTGTTTTTGGAGAAAATACTTTTAGTGCGCACGGCCGCTTTTCGCCCTATTCAATTCCAAAGGACGCGAAAACAGGACCCGGCAAAACTCAAACAGGCGAAAAGTGCTGTCAGTTTTGGGGAAATCAACCTGAAACCCCCCAAAAGATGCACTAACATTGGGGACCACTATATATACCCCCGACTAGCCCTACTGAAGGTATTTGGGGTACTTTAATGCTCAAAATACCTGCTACTTAGCGTCTTTGCAGAAGTGGTGAAGAATGGGTTTCAGCAGGGTTTTTTTGTTTAAATAAGTAGTCCCACCAAATTTGGGCAACAAGAAAATGGTTGCTACAATATTTTAAAGTTGCTAAAGTGAAGTTTTAAAAAAAAAAAAAGTTAAAAATTCACCTTCCGCAAGCACCTGCAATCTTAAAAACACCTGGGGCAAACTTGGGGACCCCCCTGGAGTCTATTTTCCTAATTTTTTATTTTGTCCCCCAATTTTGGACTTTTTCGCACCCTTTTTCAAAGTCATTTTTAGGGGTGTCCTTAAGTTTTTATTAAACTTTTATTGACAGTTTACCTTTGCGGGGCTGTCCCAAGACTGCAGGGGGGTTCCCGCCCTTTTTTTCACCAGCTTTCAGAGGCGAATCTTTTCCACCCATTCCAATGCATTGACTTCCCGCACTGGCGAAAAGGCTTTGCAATTGAATACGGAGATAAGTTTTCGCCTGGCGGAATGACGTCACCGGTGAAAACTTTTCGCCGAAAACAGCTTCTCGCAGCTAATTGAATAGGCGCCTTAGTAACAAATCTTACCTTTTTGCCTGCGGCCTCTTCAGATGTGTGTCTGGATTGGCGAGAGACCCAGGGACACGGCAGTTTGGTGACTGTCTCAGGGGCTGTCTTTAGAGTGGGTTACAGGTTCACACAAAACCTCTAATCTATAGAACTCCCCACTCTGTTGGTGCTTGTCGGCTGTCTCCAGAAACTAAACACCCAAATTCAAAACATGAAAGAAATAAAACCTAACTGAAAGCTATAAACCTATCTAGCTAGTGCCTTACTCAAAGTCACTAAAAACAAGACTGAGCTTACGGTAGTAAGGGAAAAGTTATATATGGGGTGGGAGCCAGTTTCAATTAGTTAGTGTTAGTCACCATACATAACCCAGATGTAAGGCATCCCCCAGATGGATGATAAAGGGAAATGTATTACAGGTTGGGACCAGGGGTATTTTGGTTATCGGAATCTTCCGTATTTTGGAATATTTGCATACCATAATGAGATATCTTGGGAATGGGACCCAAATCTAACCACAGAATGCTGTTATGTGTTATATACACCTTATACACACAGCCTGCAGGTCATTTTTTACAATATTTTTTATAAATATGTGCATCAAAAAAAAGTTTGTGTCCATACATGAAATTCATTTATATTTCATATACACCTTATACACACAGCCTGAAGGTTATTTCATACTATATTTTTTATAATTTTTTGTCTTAAACAAAGTTTATGTACATTGAACCATCTCAGTCATGCTAAAAAATATGAGATATGGTAAGAACTTACCTTTGTTATCTCTATTTCTACGAAGTCCATAGGGTTCCACAGTATACCTTGGGGTATAGGTGATGACGTCAGGCATCGGGCACCATAGAGTTAAGTTTCAGCCTCCCAGGATGCACTAGGGTTCCCCTCCTATACCCCGCCCCCGAGCCAAGGCATCTCAGTTAAGTACCAAGCCATAGGCCGGAGGAGGAGAAGGAAGAGAGAGAAGAAAGATCTGGACACACACAAGAATCACATTCTCATCAGAGGGAGACGGAAAAACCGGTGACCAGAGTAAAGCCCATCTGCAGCACAGGTGCGACAGGACGGGAGTCCTGTGGAACCCTATGGACTTCGTAGAAATAGAGATAACAAAGGTAAGTTCTTACCATATCTCATATTTTCAACTTCAGGGTCCATAGGGTATCCACAGGATACCTTGGGTATGTCCCAAAGCAGTATCCTTTAAGGGTGGGGACGCTCCTGTGCTGAAAGGAGAATCCGCCGCCCGAAGGAAGCATCCTGAGAGGCGAAGGTGTCAAACCTGTAATACCTCACGAAGGTATGGACAGAGGACCACGTAGCAGCCTTGCAGATCTGGACTGCAGAGGCACCACGTCGAGCTGCCCACGAAGGACCCACAGACCTAGTGGAATGAGCCTTCACAGAAGGAGGAACCGGCAGGCCTTCATGAAGATAGGCTTCAGAAATTGCCATACGGATCCAGGCTGCCAAAGTTTGCTTTGAAGCAGGCCAACCCTTTTTACGGAAGCCATAGAGGACAAACAAGGCGTCCGACTTCCTAAACGAAGAAGTGCGGTCAACATAAGTCCTTAAGGCCCGCACAACATCCAAAGTGGCCTCACCCACTGAAAGACCAGGTGAGTTAAAAGCCGGAACAACTATTTCCTTATTAACATGAAACTGGGAAACAACTTTGGGAAGAAATTCAGGACGAGTGCGTAGCACTGCCCTATTCCCATGAAAAAATCAAGAAAGGGGTCTACAAGAGAGAGCCCCTAAATCAGAAACACGTCTGGCCGAAGCTATGGCCAGAAGGAAAACAGTCTTAGCTGTTAGCCATTTAAGATCCACTGAGCCCAGTGGTTCAAACGGCGGTCCTTGGAGAGCCCTCAGGACCACAGTCAAGTCCCAAGGCGCAACAGGTAGAACAAAAGGCGGCTGAATACGCAGAACGCCCTGAATAAAGGTGCGCACATCAGGAAATGTAGCAATCCTACGGTGAAACCAGACAGACAGGGCCGAAACCTGCACCTTCAAAGAAGCAAGGCGAAGCCCATGGTCTAGTCCCGCTTGTAGGAAGGCGAGTACCCGAGACAGACGAAACTCCCGCGGTGCATAACCTCTCGGTCGACACCACTGGAAGAACGTATACCACACGCGATGGTATATTCTTGCGGAAGACGGTTTCCGAGCTCTTAGCATGGTCCGCACTACAGAGCTGGAAAACCCCCTGGACCTTAACATGGCCGTCTCAACAGCCACGCCATCAAAGACAGCCGAGTCAGGTCCGGGTGAAGACAAGGACCCTGTGACAGAAGGTCCGGTCGTAGCGGCAACCGCAGAGGACTGTCCACGGACAAAACCTGAAGGTCTGAGAACCAGTGCCGTCTGGGCCATGCGGGAGCTATCAACAGGAGCGTCCCTCCTTCCTGTTTGAATTTCCGGATTACCCAAGGAAGAAGGGAAACCGGAGGAAAGAGATAAGCAAACCGGAACGTCCACCGGACGGACAGAGCATCCACCAGAGACGCCTCTTCATCCTTGTGCGAGATCCGTACACCGGCAACTTGTTGTTGTGCCGGGACGCCATGAGGTCGATCTCTGGAAGACCCCACCTGTCCACCAGCAATTGAAAAATGTCCGGGTGTAGGGACCATTCCCCTGAGAAAGTCCGCCTCCCAGTTTAGCACTCCCGGGATGAAGACCGCTGATATGGCCGGAAGATTGCGCTCCGCCCATACCAGGATCCGAGACACCTCTACGAGAGCGGCCGGACTTCGGGTTCCTCCTTGCCGGTTTATGTAGGCGACGGTGGTAGCGTTGTCCGACTGGACCTGCACTGGGCGACCCTGGAGAACCCGATGTGCCTGCTGGAGAGCATTGAAAACCGCTCGGAGTTCCAAGATGTTTATTGGAAGCTCCGCTTCTGCCGGAGTCCACCTGCCCTGGAACAAGTGTGGACCCGAACCTGCTCCCCAGCCCCGAAGACTGGCGTCCGTTGTCAACAGGACCCAATTCGCCACCCATAACGGACGACCCTGTTGAGATGGGTCGTCTGCAACCACCAGGCAAGGGACAGGCGAACCTCCGGAGTGAGCACTATCGCCTGGGATTTCAGAGACTGAGGCAGTCCATTCCATTTGGACAGGATCAGATGCTGCAGAGGTCTGGAATGAAACTGGGCATATTCCACCATGTCGAATACCGACACCATGGAGCCCAGTAACCTCATCGCCGAGTGCAGAGACACCCGGCGGCTCTGCGGACAACTGCGCACCATCGACTGTAAGGCAGCCATCTTTTCCCCCGTCACAAAGATCCTCTGCTGTCCCGAGTCCAATAAGGCTCCGAGGTGCAGAATCCGCTGAGACGGGATCAGGGAGGACTTCTGCCAGTTTATCAACCAGCCGTGCCGTTGCAGTAGCGCAATGGTCAGGTCCAAGTGGTGAAGGAGCTCCGGAGATCCTGCCACTAAGAGAAGGTCGTCCAAGTACGGCAACATGCGGACCCCCTGCAGCCGCAGAGAAACCGCCATGACCGCCATCACCTTGGTGAAAACACGTGGTGCTGTCGCCAGGCCAAAAGGTAACGCTCGGAACTGAAAGTGGTCGCTGCGGATTGCAAACCTGAGGAACTGCTGATGCAAAAGAATAGGGACATGCAGGTAAGCGTCCTGTATGTCCAATGACACCATGTAGTCCCCAGGTTCCATCGCCAGAATGATGGACCGTAGGGTCTCCATCCGAAACTTCGGCACCCGCAAAGATTTGTTGAGAGCTTTGAGGTTGAGAATCGGACAAAATCACCCCTTGGGTTTCTGCACCAAAAAGAGATTGGAATAGAAACCCTGGCCCCTCTGGGAGAATGGAACAGGCACTATAACTCCAGCCTGGAGCATAGTGTGCAAAACCTTGCGCAGCTCCGTGGCTTTGTTCCGGTCTGATGGTAGACCCGTGGTGAAAAATCGAGCCGGGGGTCTGTGCCGGAAGGAGAGGGCATACCCGTGTGAGACCACCTCGAGAACCCAAATGTCTGTCGTGGTGACCGACCAACACCGGGCGAACTGCAGCAGGCGGCCTCCCACTTTGGGATCCCCCAAAGGGAGGCCTGGACCGTCAGGCCGCAGGCTTGTCATCTGGCTTAGGGGCCGGACGTCTGGTACTCCAGGCCTGTTTCCGGGGCTTGGCCGATTTCTTGGACTCTGTCTTAGGCCTACCCTGGGCCCTATAAAACCGAAAGGATGGAGTACCTGAACGAGAAGGAACAGCAGCCGACGGGAGACATGCCGATTTAGCTGCCGCCAGCATGGCTACAATCTTATCCAGGTCCGGACCGAAGAGAACTTCTCCGTAAAAAGGCAACGCCTCCAAACCCTTTTTGGCATCAGCGTCCGCCTTCCAGGATCGCAACCACAAGGTGCGACGAGCAGCCACAGCTGCCGAAGAAATTCGAGACGCCAGGGTACTAACATCCAAGGCCGCTTCGTTGATATAAGTGGCCGAATCCCGGAGATTGCCGATCAACTCCGTCTGCTCAGCCGAACAGGAGAGGAAAATCACTTTCAGACATAATGGTAAGTATGTGACCCCTCTCACTGATACTTGTTAGTATAGTGTGAGACCACCCTGCAAGCAGCGCACCGCAAGGGCTTTAGCAGAAAGAACAGGGACAGATAAATGCTGACAGATAGAAAATGAAAGTACAGGCAGCAGATGCTAGCATAGGTCACATACAATGCAAAGAAATCAATTCCTGCACTATCAGCACTGATCCTCAACTACAGACTCAGAGCCTGGTAGGACACAGCGCTGCATACACAGACCTTATCCAACGGAGGAGAGGTATGCAGGGCGACCCAGACCACGATGCCACCGTTCTTCAGCGTCCAGCAGCGCTCACCATGCTTCTTCCAAAGATGGCCACCGAGGAGCAGAGAGGAGGCTGGCCTGGGGGAGGAGCGCTGACACAGGACCAGTCAGCGTGTGCAGAGAGGGCTGTGTGCAGCGGGGGAGGCGCCGGCTGTGAGACAGGGAAGGCGCGCTCCCCTGGCATGCATTTAACCCCTTGGACGCCGCAGCGCTACCGCTCTGCCGCGGTCCTGCTGTCCCAGGGGGGTAGTGGAGGCGCAGTTTAGAACCTGGCTCCACGCTGCAGCCAGTCCCTAGGGAGCCCCCTACCTGGGGACTCTGGACCATGTAACAGCGGGGACCCACCGCGGGACCCCGCTGCTTACCTTGCTGTCCCCCTTGATTCCGGCCATGGTCCTGAACATCTGGGGTCACCGCTAGCTGTGACCCCAGATGCCTACCAGCATCCCCGGATCGGTACCGGCGTTCTGGTACCGGCGGGGGTGTAGGGAAGACAGCATGGACGTCAGTACTGACTGTCCATGCTGTACTTCCAGATGTGCAGCCACAGCTGCATTGAAGAAACTTCAGGGGCTCTTCATAGCCCCCCTCTAACAGGTGCATCCGACTCCGGCCGGGCACCAAACTAAACTGAGATGCCTTGGCTCGGGGGCGGGGTATAGGAGGGGGACCCTAGTGCATCCTGGGAGGCTGAAACTTAACTCTATGGTGCCCGATGCCTGACGTCATCACCTATACCCCAAGGTATCCTGTGGAAACCCTATGGACCCTGAAGTAGAAATATTCCGTATTTCGGAATATTCGGATATGGGAACTCGAACTGTATCTACAGTCACAAAATAAAGAAACAAGTGTACATTTGTTGTATTCTGTTAAAAATAAAATACCTGTTCCAACAACGCTGGCCATAATATATGACATTAATGCTCAGCAAACACCCTTTGGTTTAGTTTTTTTCTGACTCCATCAGTGAATTTTTAATACAGCCCTTTATTGGAAAGTGTCCCTTTATAGGAGAAGTGGTTCTTCAGTTCCATAACAGGGCAAGTGAGCGTTTTAATCACACGAACAATCACGAGTTAGTCACTCGCTTAGCGATCATGATTAAACCACGCTCTGAAGCAGAGAGGTAGAGAGAGAGATTTAAAATCTGGTCCTGGCACAGCTATTGAGGACCGCACTTCAAAATCTAATTTGTAAAATGTGATGAACCATACATTCCTGGTATGTCAGAACAGCTGTTAAACTCAGTAACACATTTATAATTTGCTGAATGGTCACTAACAAATTTCTGCAAGCAGCTCCAGGTCCTGCACTCCATTAAGGAAATAAATTGCTAGATATACAAGTTACAACCTAAATGAAGAAAACGCTAGCATGGAGCCTCTCACTAGTGCAACGGGGCCCCATTAGTCAGTATTTCTTGGCTTAGATTTTACAAGTTTATGAAGTCTGCAGGAGGAATGAAACATCATATAGTTCCTTAAAACATTCCGTGTTTTGTTAATGGTAATGAAAAAAAACAATATATCAGGTACTGGACCAGAATAATAGTTAGTTATTTCAGTGGTTTCCAAACTGTCTCAGTTAGAGGCACCCGTAGGGTCTCCATAATTTTTTCAAGGCACCCCGAAGCCGAAATAATCACCGAGCGGTCCCGTTTTTTTAAGTAGTTGGGTCAAAATAACGTAAAAAGTATTTAAAAAAGAGAAAACCTGTGCTATTCTTACCCATTGCCCCTCTCCATGTCTCTCTCCCATTGCCCCTCTCCATGTCGCTCTCCCATTGCCCCTCTCCATGTCGCTCTCCCATTGCCCCTCTCCATGCCTCTCTCCCATTGCCCCTCTCCGGGAAGCGGTTAATATCTCTACGATCGGGATACCGACTACTGAAATTCCGGCGCTGGAATCTTGGTCACCGAAAGAACACCGGCGCCAGAATCACGACATGACTGGGGATGACTACATCGGAATCCCAGCAGCCCCTCTCCATGTCGCTCTCCCATTGCCCCTCTCCATGTCGCTCTCCCATTGCCCCTCTCCATGTTGCTCTCCCATTGCCCCTCTCCATGCCTCTATCCCATTGCCCCTCTCCGGGATGCGGTTAATATCTCTACGATCGGGATGCCGACTACTGAAATTCCGGCGCTGGAATCTTGGTCACCGAAAGAACACCGGCGCCAGAATCACAACATGACTGGGGATGACTACATCGGAATCCCAGCAGCCCCTCTCCATGTCGCTCTCCCATTGCCCCTCTCCATGTCGCTCTCCCATTGCCCCTCTCCATGTCGCTCTCCCATTGCCCCTCTCCGGGATGCGGTTAATAATCCTACGATCGGGATGCCGACTACTGAAATCCCGGCGCTGGAATCCTGGTCACCGAGAGAACACCGGCGCCAGAATCATGACATGACTGGGGATGCCGACATCGGAATCCCAGCAGCTGGCATTCCGATCGTAAGACACTGGGACAAGGTAAGTATCAGCTGCGGGGGGTGGGTTTAGGTAGCCCAGGGGGACTTAACGTTAGTATGCAGGAGGGGGGAGGTTAGTGTAAAGCTCCAGACAGGGGGGGGTAGGTTCAGGCACCAACGCGGGGAGGTTAGGACCTAAAGGAGGAGAGTTAGGGTTAGGCACTTACCGGGAGGGTTAGGGTGCGGGGTAGGGAAGGTTAGGATAAGGGTACAAACAAGGAGGGTTAGGGGGTAAAGGACAGGGGAACAGTACTCACCGTACCCATGTCGGGATTACAACCATCGGGATGCCGCTGTCACTGTACTGGCAGCCGGCATCTACGTCTGTATTTCATACCGATTCCACCTCTCCATGTCTCTCTCCCATTGCCCCTCTCCATGTCTCAACCCCATTGCCCCTCTACATTTATGCCTCCCTTGGTTTTATCTGATTGCCGCATTAATAATACGGAAAGACTCGCAGATCGCACCCTATTACATAAGCCCCGAAGTGTCTGATCTCCCACAACGCACTGCATTGTAGGACCACTGGTAGCCGCTGTACTAACTGCCTGTTGCTTTGCAGTGACAGCTCTCCCCCCTGCTCATTGCAACCCCCCCACACAAAAAAGTAAAATTAAAAACACACAATGGCCAGCCTCTGAAGGCCAACGGGCGCTGCAGCACCCCAGGGAGCCGCAACTCAAAGATTGGGAACCACTGGATTATTTCTTTACCATGTCTACATACTGCAACAATAAATGGCGTCTAGCTGCATATAGTAGGAATTGAACAAGCCAGGCAACTTCCAGACTAGTGCTGCTACTTCCAATGAACGCTGCGGGCATTGCTCGTGCATAATTTCAGAAACAAACATCAGTCTTCATCAGAGTAGTTCCTGCCAAACATGCCGAAAGCATCTCCACTGTCATAGTGAAAGTGTTTTTCTGAGAGACCAGTGGTTCCCAAATTCGGTCCTCAAGGCACCCTAATAGTCCAGGTTTTAAGGATATCCATGCTTAAAGACAAATGTTTAAATCAAACTGACTGAAGTAGTAATTAAGTCACCTGGGCTCAAACAGGGATATCCTTGAAACCTGGACTGTTAGGGTGCCTTGAGGACCAGGTTTTGGGACCACTGCGCTAGATAAATTATTGGACAATAAAGTATACAATTATATTTCACAACTCAACTTCCTGTCCGTAAGACAACGAAGAGGACAGGGCCAGCAATACATAGAGGATGGAACAACAATAAGTTCTGAGTAGTGTATTAAGCAAGATACAACGGGATGTAGTTATGAGACCGACGGCCTCAATACTGACAAGGAACTTAAGATAGGCATTGAAATACCGACGCCTATCTTAATCCCGACGCCGGAACGAGGTAAGTCTGGGGCGTCCCTAGATTTAGACGTGGGGGGAGGGTTTGGTTTAGGGAGTGTAGCGGGGTTAGGGTTATCAGTGTTCTCCCCATGCTGTTTTTTGCGGGTGCGCCAACCGGCAAGAAACAGCCTACCACCCGGCCATTCGGAAGCCTGCAAGTGGGGACAGTATCTGGGAGCTGTATAAAAAGGTCCAGATCCTACAAAGTTTGCAGTTTTTTTCATAATCAGACGACTGGGCCTCTAATAAGAAGGGAATTAATAAAATGTTATTTCAAATCATTATAAGGTCACGGTTAGGCACCACTAATACCCCTTTTACACCGGAGCTAAAACCCGGGTTTTTGAAGGGTTAACCTGGGCAGCTCCCTGGTGTAAAAGGGCAGAGGGTTGGATCGCCGGGTCGAGTGACCCGGCAATCCAACCCAGGTAACTAGCAGGGTTTAACACGGGCATAGCCCGTGAAACCCTGCTGTGGGAACAGCGCACTCCGTGGTTACGAAGACCTGGAGTGCGCTGCTAGCCGGCCGATTGGTCCGGCTTCAGTGGCGCTTGGAGATGACGTCATCTCCAAGCGTCCACTTTCACTCCGCAAAATCCGGGTCTATGCAGACCCGACTGCGGTGTGAGCGGCGCTGACTCTGGAATGTCCCGAGTCAGCGCCGGCAAAATTTCGGGTCTGATCCGGATAGGAACTTTGTTCCAACTCCGGGTCAGACCCGGAATTTAGGTGGAAAAGGGGTATAAGGGAGGGTTGGGGGGAGGAAGAGGGTGCCGCCGGAACTTCATGCCCATTCCGATACAACATATACCAATGGGGATGTCTATTTGTTTTAGTCTACTGTATTGTGCCCAACCCTAGAAATAAGTGGGGAGATCTGCGGAGGATGAGGCAACTCTACCAGAAGTTTTACCTCACTTTCACGGCAAAGGGAGCTTCCACTCGGCACATCATTTGTGTGTACAGTACTCACTGCCTATGGAAAGTGCCTTCAGTATGACGCACCACAGACAGCCTATTGGCGACCATTCTCATCTCACAAAGCCTAGCAGTGCTGCCTCACAGCACTGAGCTCACGAGTTCAGTTTCTACTCCTGCCTCATTTCTGTGTTGAGTTTGTATGTTCTCCTCGTGTATGCTCTGGTTTCCTCCCATATTTTGCCAGAAGCCAGCTTAAGTGGCTTCTGACAAAAATTGATCACATGGTACCATTAATAATGAAAAATAACCTTTATTACAATATTTACCCCTATTAAAAAATAACATGGGTATAAGCGATCCTGTGGAAAGGATATTCAAAATAAATATATAAAACTTATCCTAAACATATTTTTGCAGTAAATCTAATCACTATTAGCTATAATGACCAGTGACAGCACTCCCCAGCACCATGGTGTGTGTACAGTACCCAATGCACCCTGTGACACCCTTCCCTTATATCTGCAGCACAGACCACAGATATACAGACAGATCCAATACACGGATTTACAGCCCACTTATGGCGCATGTAAGATTCTATACCATTATAACATATAGCTACAATGTCATCTGCTGCATAGGAGACGGGTGGGACTGGTCCTATATGCTGGCCGCCACACTTACCCGGGCCTACCTGGGGTGCGGGGTGCAAAGAGCCGGGTAAGCAACGTGCGGTATTGCAGCAGCCTCCCCGGCCGGGCCTGATGGTCACCTGATCCGCCAGACCGGGTCTGACTGGGGCGGAGCATGCGCAGTGACAGACAACCGACTAGGGGCATGCACTGTGATTTATCCACCCTAGCAGTGATATTATATATGTAATATATATATATATATATATATATATATATATATATATATATATATACACACCCTATGATACCTGTTAACAGCTAGCTTGCAATATACCACCTCCACCACACTAGGCATAATGACTGTATGCTCATCATTCACCTTAACCTTCATTGCATCAGTTCTACAGTACCTAGAATATATAATATATATTACTGCTGGCTAATCCCCTAACTGTACAGATTTAGATAGGACAGTCCCAATATGTAGGCGTTGTCCCGCCTTCATGCTTTGTCATTCAGAGCTTGACTGAGAGAGACGAGTCCTGTAAAATAATTGTGCCCTTTACAGGTGAGTGAGGGGCAGTCCAACGCATTAAAGCACTATGCATGCCCTGGTGCTGTGACAATGTCTCCATCACATAGAAGCATCTCGCCGTCGCCATGTCCCCTCTGCCGATTCCCAGCTTTCCGAAGTTGGGTTGTATGCTGATGAGAAGTATATGTACTCTCCATTTAGTCCTGTCTACTACTATTTAGCTGCAGGACTGCAACGTATTACGGATGTGAGATAGCGGGTAGTGGGCATCTCTATGCTGGCTGTGCGATTGCAGTCATTAGCATATTTTCGAAGCAGGCCTGCGTGCGAAATCGCAGCTGCGATCGCAATAGCGATTCGTAATGAATCAGGCCCTCAGAGACTTTAATCCTCAAGCAGGGAATGCATGGTGTAGTTGTCCTTATATAGCCCTGGTGGTGGGGATTCCAGTCTGTTCCGGATACCCTATACTGCCATTCCCTGGCCTGTTTGTAATGTCAGCTGGCAGTGGCCGTAATGCTGATACAGCTGAAAGAAAAACAGTCTCCGGATCCTAAAAGGGGTCGACCGGCACAGGAACTGATGCAATGGTCACTGCAAGACGCAGCAGTATGTGACAAGGGAATTGGTATGAAATACCGTCGGGCTGCCGCTGCCGGCGGTTCGATTCCCGGCAGCCCGACATCAGCAGAGATCCCGGCAGCGGAAGCCCGACAGTGCTGGAAATCCCGATCGTGGATAGGTAAGTATTGTCTAACCCTAACCCTCCTTAGGGTTAGGGTTAGACAACCCTCCTGACTGATTTTACTGTAGATTAGAATCATGCAAAGCAGGTATTTATGACACAGAGGGATATATTTACAAAAGTGAGAGTTTTTAAAAGTATAAATGTTACCCATAGCAACCAATCAGATCCTAGCTATTATCTTCTAGAAGGTGCTAGTTAACTGTTAAGTAGAATCTGATAGGTTGCTATGGGCAACATCTCCATTTCTAAAAACTCTCACTTTAGTAAATATACCCCCGAATCTGTGTTATAAATATCTTCTTTGCATTATTTTAATCATTATGGCAGGTGAGGCTCTGCTTCCCCTGACTGCACATCCCTGGTGTAATATGCGTCCCTTATTAAAGGGATGATCTGGCAACCCTAGCTTACAATAGGCTTCCTCCTGCAGAGACCGTATGTAGAACAGAGGTGTGTAGAAACTGAGGGGTCTATTTATATAAGCTGTGGATGGAGATAAAGTAAAAGGATATAAAGTACCAGCCAACCAGCTCCTGTCATTTTTCAAACACAGCCTTTGACATGGAAGTTAGGAGCTGATTGGCTGGTACTTTACCTCCGTTCACTTTATCTCCATCCAAGGCTTAGTAAATAGACCCCTGAATCACAGATTGCAAGATGTTTCAAATCTGTAATCTGCTAGAATGGCTGGCTCGCAGCTGCTGTGCTAATAGCATCCATGTTTGAATCTAGCCCATAATATAATGTTCAATAGACACCATTTTAATTTTACTGATTTAAATTTGACGCTCCCATTTGCAAAGCACACATGTTCAAAGTCCTCCATTTGCAATTTGAGTGTAATCTCGTTAAAATTAAGTATTCATTCTTTCAGAAATTATTTTAATTATTTTGCTAAAGAAGAAATTTGTATATATCCATGTTAGTGCAGCAAACACTTCAGTGTTGGAATATCGACATTCACTCCAGAGAGAGAGAGAGACTTCTACACTAGAATATAATATCAAAAATAGCCTTTTTTTTTACCCCGTAAAGTTATTATACCATGTGATATTTTATTTCAGGGTTTGCTGTCAGTGACAACAAATAAGATCATTTTAAACAACAGAATAGGAAGAAAGGATTGTCATATCAAAACTAATACATAACTTTTAATAAGTTTACATTAAAACTAGGGATCCCTAATTAAAACATATTTTGACAAACCAGCAAAATAATTCTCAAAACGTACATAAACACATAAAGATTGTGTAGCAAAGTGCGCAATAAAGTAATTAATGTGATATAAACCAAAGGAGCCCCGCATATATGTTGCCTTTATTCTTTATTGATACTCAAAGTGTGTGCATCCACTTACCATATATTGGGGTATTATTAGTACAGGTTGAGTCTTCCATATCCAAATATTCCGAAATACAGAATATTCCGAAATACGGAATTATTTTGGCATGACTGAGATAATGAAACCTTTGATTTTGGATGGTTCAATGTACACAAACTTTTTCTAAGGCACAAATTATTAAAAATATAGTATAAAATTACCTACAGGCTGTGTGTATAAGGGGTATATAACACATAAATGCATTCTGTGTGTATATTTGGGTCCCATTCCCAAGATATTTCATTATGATATGCAAATATTCCAAAATACGGAAAATTCAGTTATCCAAAACACCCCTGGTCCCAAGCATTTTGGATATGGGAGACTCAACCTGTAAGACTTTTATGGTTGGTGTGTCTATTAATAAAATAGATACCTCTGTTGACACAAATTTATGTCATCTTATATAATAAAAAACGTAAAAAATCTACATACAGTAGGAGGACCAATTGGATTACATTTTATCCCAGGCATCGTCGACATTTGTGATATATTGGATGCATTTCTACCCTATACAATAGTACTCTAGCTATCTCTCCCAATACAACTGAAAGACAGTAGCTTGAATACTGTAATTATAAAAATTACAAAATATCTTTTTTCTAGGGCACATTTGTTACATAGAAATCACACACCTAGCCCTTTTAAACGGTGTGCAGTCGGGTAGCCGGTGGACCTAATCCCGACAGCCGGCTTCCCGACTAATTAATCCCAGTGAGGGTTAAATGACAGGCGTCTAAATCTAGACGCCTGTCATTTTACCGATGCCGGGAGACCGGCGCCCGGCATCCCGATCGAAGGGACGCCGGGCGCCGAGCACGGATAGCCGCAGGGGGGGGGGAGGGTTAGGTTTAGGGTTCCCAGGGGGGAGTTAGGGTTAGGCACCCCCCCCCCGGGAGGTTAGGGTTAGGCTAGGGGGAGGGAGAGTTAGGGTTAGGCACACACCGGGGGACTTAGGTGGCGGGGAAGGGGGGGTTAGGTTTAGGCACTTAGAGGGGGGATTAGGGTTAGGTAATGGGGAAGGTTAGGGTTAGGCACCCCTAAGGGAGGGTTATGGGGTAGAATAGGTTAGTGAATACTTACCTGGGGACGATCAGGATTTTCATCCTTGTCGGGCTGCCGCTGTCGGGATTTGAACCGCCGGGCATGGGTCCGGCGGTAAATCATACCCATTCCCTTTTAAAAAACCTCCAGGAACTTTCCTTTTGGCCACTAAAATCCTTCTATATGTTCCTGCTATCTCTGTTGTTATTTTTTTGTGGTGCAGGATGGGTTCTCCGCTATTTCATGCACTGCTTTCACTCTCAGGCCAAATTTTGTAGAAGTCACCCTCTGCGATTACTGAAAATTGGCATTTTTATAAGGATCTCGCATTCCTCAGGTGTGCGCATTTGTGTGATGTACTGTATGCAAGTTTCATGACAAAACGTGCATTGGCAAACTCACACCTACAGTAATTGGTTTGAGCCTTTAGTGTGATAAAAATTATCCTAAAATATGGTACAAGAAAAGTGGGTGCACACACATTTAAGAGTATACAGTACTTACTAAAGTGTGAGCATATAGAATTGGAGATGTTGCCCATAGCAACCCAATCAGTTTCTAGTTTTATCTTCTAGAAGGTGCTTGATAAATGTTAAGTAGAATCTGATTTGTTGACTGATTTTGCAACTTCCCCACTTATATAAACCCACACTTTAGTAAATATACCCCTTAGTCTCAATAAAGGATAACAGCAACACAAATACACAGCAGGGCTCCCTTGTGTCCTTTCAAATTTATAACTTTTTTTTTTTTGTGCGCTTTTCTACATAATCTTTCTGTGTCTATGTTTGTTTTTAGAATTATTTTGCTGATTTGTCAAAAGATTTATCAATGTATTAAAAGCAGTGGCGTCCCTCCCACGGTGAGGCGTGGCCTCGTGGAAGGAGTGTGGTTTTGTGGAAGGGGCGTGGTCTCAGGGAAGGGGGCACGGCCTCACGGCCCGAACCCCGGCCCGTGGTTATCACTGGGGTGATGGGGGGTTGTGGGCAGTAGCGGTTTCTTCACTGTGACAGGAGCAGAGTGTGACACCCGGGTGCGGCCCGCACCCCCTTGTGACGCCACTGATTAAAAGTTATGTTTTAGTTGTGCGCCGTGATAAGACAACCCTTTGCTTTTACCCTGTTGTTTAAAATTTTGACATTTACCAAGGTATGATCTTCAGTCGGAAGCAGTGCCGATGACGAACGCAGTGGAGCGATTTTTATCTCCTCCGTTTCGATGATGCAATTGGTAGTGCACGTAAAGGTGCCCCGAGTGCTATCTGACACTGGAAGTGAGCATCTCAGTCCTTGCACAGTGAGACACACGGATGTACACCAGCAAAGGGCTTGTAGCAGTATTTGCACTAAGTAGCAGAAGCAATACTGGCAGAGACGCAGACATAGACGCAGCGGCGTCCCACTTAGTATCAGGCCCTATATGTTATTATAGACCAGAAAATGTGTGGGAATACAGACGTGACCAATCTTATCTAGCATTAAAAGTAGGGGTGAGCGGGTTCGGATTTCTGAAATCCGAACCCCCCCGAGTCCCCTGATCCGAGGCCGATCCGAGTCAGGCTCGACTTTTCCCGCCTGACTCGGATCTGAAATCGAGGCAAAACGTCATCATCCCGCCTTCCGGGTCTCGCGGGTTTTGGATCCTATATAAGGTACCCGCGTAAGCGCCATTTTTCTCACTCGGCTGTGGACAGTGAAGAGGGAGGGTGGGAGTTAGGGCTGGCTGGGCTGTGTAGTGTAGTGTAGTGTTGTGCCGCGCTGTGCTGCTGTTGTCCATAGGGGCTGTGTCCACTACTTCAAAGTCCATAGGGGCTGGCTGGACTGTGTTGTGCAGTCAGTTGTCCATAGGGGCTGTGTCCACTCCAAAGTCCTGTGCAGTGTCCCAGTCCTAAAGGGGTGTTGTAGTGTTGTCCAGGGGGTGCTCTGTCCATCAGGGGTGCTCCCCCCAAGTGCAAAAAAAATATATTTTTTCTGTGTTTGTGAATTGTGTGCACTGTGGCTGCACGTGCATCAACAAAGGAGCAGCGCCAAGCATGCGCCTGTGTCCCATAAGTAAAAGGCCGGCTGGCTTGTCCGTTAAAGG
Organism: Taudactylus pleione; assembly: GCA_031769625.1. Classification (NCBI taxonomy): domain Eukaryota; kingdom Metazoa; phylum Chordata; class Amphibia; order Anura; family Myobatrachidae; genus Taudactylus; species Taudactylus pleione. The sequence continues at coordinate 281,672 of JAUIMM010000251.1, forward strand.
GTGCTGTAACCCCCAAAGGGCACTCCAAACAAAATAAAAAAATATTTTTTTTTGTGTTTGTGAATTGTGTGCGCAGTAGCCGCACGTGCATCAACAAAGTAGGGCCAAGCGTGCGCCTGTGTCCCATAAATAAAGGGCCGGCTGGATTGACTGCTAAAGGGTGCTGTAACCCCCAAAGGGCACTCCAAACAAAATAAAAATATATATTTTTTTGTGTTTGTGAATTGTGTGCGCAGTAGCCGCACGTGCATCAACAAAGTAGTGCCAAGCGTGCGCCTGTGTCCGATAAATAAAGGGCCGGTTGGATTGACCGCTAAAGGGTGCTGTAACCCCCAGGGCACTCCAAACAAAATAAAAAAATATATTTTTTTGTGTTTGTGAATTGTGTGTGCAGTAGCCGCACGTGCATCAACAAAGTAGTGCCAAGCGTGCGCCTGTGTCCCATAAATAAAGGGCCGGCTGGATTGACCGCTAAAGGGTGCTGTAACCCCCAAAGGGCACTCCAAACCAAATAAAAAAATATTTTCTATGTTTGTGAATTGTGTGGGCTGTAGCTGCACGTGCATCAACAAAGGAGCAGCGCCAAGCGTGCGCCTGTGTCCCATAAGTAAAGGGCCGGCTGGCTCATTTCTTAAAGGGTGGTGTAACCCACAAAGTGCACTACTCTCCAGCAAAAATAAAAAAATATTTTCTGTGTTTGTGTGCGCCTTAGCCACACGTATATATAAATATTACATAAATGGAGGACCAAACTTTCTCCGGTGAAAATAAAATAGGGAAAGATCAAGAACCACTTCCTCCTAGTGCTGTTGCTGCTGCTGGGAGTTGTTCATCATCCCAGAGAGGAAGTAGGAACACCACTACTTTTACTAAACAATTGACCCTCCAACAGTCTCTAGCGAGGAGGATGAAGTACGACAGCAGTCATCCTGAAGCAAAACGTATAACTGAGGCCTTGACTGCTATGTTGGTGTTAGACGTGCGTCCGGTATCCGCCTTTAGTGCAGTGGGATTTAGACAATTGATGGAGGTAGTGTGTCTCCGGTTCCAAATCCCATCTAGATTCCACCTGCATCCTCAAAGCAGCAACGACAAGCGTGCGTCTGTCTGTTAAAGGGTGGTGTAACCCTCAAAGTGTGCTCCACAAACAATAAAAAAAATATTTTTTTTTCTGCATTTGTGAAATGTGTGGGCTGTAGCCGCACCTGCATCCTCAAAGCAGCAGCGACAAGCGTGCATCTGTCTGTTAAAGGGTGGTGTAACCCTCAAATTGCGCTCCACAAACAATAAAAAAATTCTTTTTTTTTCTGTCTTTGTGAATTGTGTGGGCTGTAGCCGCACCTGCATCCTCAAAGCAGCAGCGACAAGCGCGCGTCTGTCTGTTAAAGGGTGGTGTAACCCTCAAAGTGCGCTCCACAAACAATAAAAAAAAATTTTTTTTCCTGTCTTTGTGAATTGTGTGGGCTGTAGCCACACCTGCATCCTCAAAGCAGCAGCCACAAGCGTGCGTCTGTCTGTTAAAGGATTACATCGGTGACAGCATCCAAGTAGGCATGTCAGACAGTCCATACATGTACTGGCAGGAAAAAGAGGCAATTTGGAGGCCCCTGTACAAACTGGCTCTATTTTACCTGAGTTGCCCCCCCTCTAGTGTGCACTCCGAAAGAGTGTTTAGTGCAGCCGGGAACCTTGTCAGCAAAAGGCGTAGGAGGTTGCTTCCACAAAATGTGGAGAAGATGATGTTCATAAAAATGAATTATCAACTCTTCCAGGGAGACCAGCCTCCAGAACGTACAGAGGGACCTGTGGTGGTGGATTCCAGTGGGGACGAATTAATACTCTGTGAGGATGAGGTTGTACACAACACTGAAGAGGGTGAGGAATCGGTGAATGAGGAGGATGAGGACGACATCTTGCCTCCGTAGAGCCATTTTGTGCAGGGCCAGATTAATTACCAGCTTGTTTTGTGGGGGCCCAAACGAACCAATCATTTCAGCCACAGTCGTGTGGCAGACCCTGGCGCTGAAATGATTGGTTTGTTAAAGTGTGCATGTCCTGTTTATACAACATAAGGGTGGGTGGGAGGGCCCAAGGACAATTCCATCTTGCACCTCTTTTTTTTCTTTGCATTATGTACTGTTTGGGGCCTAGTTTCTAAAACTGCCATCCTGTCTGCCACTGCAGTGTCACTCCTAGATGGGCCACGTGTTTGTGCCGCCCACTCGTGTCGCTTAGCATAGTCATCCATCTACCTCGGTGCAACCTTTTGGACATAAAAACACTATTGTGAGGTGTTCAGAATAGACTGGAAATGAGTGGAAATTAAGGTTATTGAGGTTAATAATAGCATAGGAGCAGAAAAATAAACACATTCTGTGATTTTAGCTGTTTTTATGCTTTTTAAAAAAAAAATACAGATCCAAAACACAAAACCCAGAACCCAAAACACCAAAGGGTGATTTTGGCAAAACCAATCCAGATCCAAAACACGAAGAAAGATCCAGATCCATAACCAAAACACAAAACACGAAAAGTGGCCGGTGCACACCCCGAATTAAAACGCCATGCAGCGTGATGTGCCTGGCATGCGTGAGCCACCAAGTCCCGTGCAGCTCTGCTGGCACCAGGCGTCTTTTCACAATGTGATGCGACTAGGATGCGCCAGGAGACTGTACTGATTAATTTCATATGTGACACTTGTATATCTGTGTGCGACTGAGTCTGTAAATGGAGCTTGGCGTGGGAATAAAGCTGTGGCTAATGCATCGTAGCACTTCGTATGCTGATTTAGAGACAGTCGCACACAGATATACAGTACAAGTGTCACATATCAAATCAATCAGCACAGTCTCCTGGTGCACGTCCAGGTCACACCGCAGTACGACTGTATTTTCAGCGAGAAAAGATGGAAGAAGACGCCCAACGCTAGCAGAGTCTCACTGGACCAAGGGCGCCGAGAGGGTCTGTTTGCCGTGACTGCAACAAAGGTGAGTGAAGAAACATCTGTATTTTCCCTACCCAGTGTCTGCTATGCACCTACCTGTGTTTGTGTGCACGTATATGTCCATTATTATTATACGTTGGGAAACCTAATATTAGCTACCAATCTTGCTGCTCAATGTGTCTGATGCTCCCCACTGTCTCACAACCTTCTTCTCTAGCACTTCTATGACAGCCTTCACCTTCCCAGCTGTACTGTTTATGGAAAATTGTGTTGCTAATTGTGCTCTGTTTATATTTTGCTTACTGTATTGTATAATGTTCTGTGTACCCTGTACTGTATTTACGGCACGGGATTCAATGGGGAAACCGGCTGACGTAAGCCCGACAGCCGGCTCCCCGATTGCTTTATCCCGTCGAGGGTTAAAAGACGGGTGTCTAAATTTAGACGCCTGTCTTTTTTCCGACGCTGGGAGACCGGTGCCCGGGATCCCGATCGAAGGGATGCCGGGTGCCGCGAGCGGACAGCCGTGGGGAGGGAGGGTTAGGTTTAGGACACCCGGGGGTTCTTAGGGTTAGGCACCCCCCGGGAGGGTTAGGGCTAGGCTAGGGGAAGGGGTGGTTAGGGTTAGGCACCCCTGGGGGGAGGTTAGGGTTAGGCACCCCCCCCGGGGGACTTAGGTTTAGGCAGCGGGGAAGGGGGATTAGGGTTAGGCACGGGAGGAGGTTAGGGTTAGGCACCCCTAAGGGAGGGTTAGGGGGGTTAGGTTGGCTTAGTATGTACTTACCTAGGGACGATCAGGATTTCCAGCGCTATCGGGCTGCGCTGCCGGGATCTCTGCATCTGTCGGGCTGACGCTGCTGGGAATCGAACTGCCGGCCATGCGTCAGCCGGTATTTCATACCGATTGCGTACGGTGCTGCGGACCACTTGTGGCACCCTATAAATAAGATGTAATAATAATAATAATAATGATGTATACTCTTTTTTTTTAATTTATAGCTTTTCATAAACTATCGCCATGAGGGTAAGTATAACAAGACAGTCACCCTGATACAGTGCGCCACATTACAGCCTGGACGTCCAGTCAGGATACTGCATGACCATTTGACGCTAAGCAGCTTTTTCTGTAACCATTCGATATAACAGGGGTCGGAAACCTTTTGATATCTGAGTGTCGGATAAAATCTCATTAACCTCAGTATGCCAGTTCTACATGGGACCAACAAATAAACATATCCCATCTTTTTAATTAGAGAAATACGCTGGACAAACAAATAAACGGGATGTAGACAGCATCCCGGCGTGCTGGATGACGACGGTCAAAATATTGGCACTGGAATCTCATCAGCGTCCTGAATCCTGACCGTCGGCATCCCAAAGGGTTAGGGGAAGGGTTAGGGTTAGGTTCTAAGGACAGAGTTAGGGTTAGACACTGAGGGGGTAGGGTTAGGTTTAGGGTGCGGGGAGGGAGGGGTAGGGGTAAGGGTTAGTGATAGGTTACTTACCTAAAGCTGCCGGGTTTCTGACTGTCGGCATCCCGTCCGCCGGGATCCCGTACCCAACCCCAAATAAACATATCCCATCTTTTAATTAGAGAAATACGTGGGACCAACAAATAAACACATCCTATAGTTTTAAATAGAGAAATAAGTAATACATTTGAAACATCCTGTACAACTCCAATGTAGAGATCAGCATTTCGGTTTTGGCTCAGATCTACTGTACCTCCAAGTTCGGATCTCAGAACAAGGCAAAACGTCATCTTTCACGGGCACCTGTACCAGGATGTCCTTGAAAGACAAACCGCTCATCACTACTATACCTAGCCACAACCAAACCGCTCATCACTACAAAACCTAGCCACAACCAAACCGCTCATCACTACTATACCTAGCCACAACCAAACCGCTCATCACTACTATACCTAGCCACAACCAAACCGCTCATCACTACTATACCTAGCCACAACCATACCGCTCATCACTACTATACCTAGCCACAACCAAACCACTCATCACTACTATACCTAGCCACGACCAAACCGCTCATTACTACTATACCTAGCCACAACCTAACCGCTCATCACTACTATACCTAGCCACAACCAAACCGCTCATCACTACTATACCTAGCCACAACCAAACCGCTCATCACTACTATACCTAGCCACAACCAAACCGCTCATCACTACAAAACCTAGCCACAACCAAACCGCTCATCACTACTATACCTAGCCACAACCAAACCGCTCATCACTACTATACCTAGCCACGACCAAACCGCTCATCACTACTATACCTAGCCACAACCAAACCGCTCATCACTACTATACCTAGCCACAACCAAACCGCTCATCACTACTATACCTAGCCACAACCAAACCGCTCATCACTACTATACCTAGCCACAACCAAACCGCTCATCACTACAAAACCTAGCCACAACCAAACCGCTCATCACTACTATACCTAGCCACAACCAAACCGCTCATCACTACTATACCTAGCCACGACCAAACCGCTCATCACTACTATACCTAGCCACAACCAAACCGCTCATCACTACTATACCTAGCCACAACCAAACCGCTCATCACTACTATACCTAGCCACAACCAAACCGCTCATCACTACTATACCTAGCCACAACCAAACCGCTCATCACTACTATACCTAGCCACAACCAAACCGCTCATCACTACAAAACCTAGCCACAACCAAACCGCTCATCACTACTATACCTAGCCACAACCAAACCGCTCATCACTACTATACCTAGCCACGACCAAACCGCTCATCACTACTATACCTAGCCACAACTTAACCGCTCATCACTACTATACCTAGCCACAACCAAACCGTTCATCACTACTATACCTAGCCACAACCAAACCGCTCATCACTACTATACCTAGCCACAACCAAACCGCTCATCACTACTATAAAGTCATAACAAGAGCAGTAAAATAAAAAAGTGTTACTAAGTAAAACCAAGACAACGCCCAAGCTCATAGGTAAATTGGTCAGTTTAACCGAATGAATAAATAAATGTTTTAAACATAAAATATTGAGGCCTAAATGTAAGTCTGCAACTTGCATATTGGTCCTTGCTGGTAAATCTTTGGAACCTTCGGCATGCCACTTAAAACTATTCAGTGTCGCGTCTGTAACATGTGCCGGGGTTTGCTGACTCCTGCTTCAGATGTGTCCACATACATCTTTCTTCCATGCGCTACAAGTCACGTTACACATAAAGCACGAGCGCCGGGTGACTCAGTGATGCCAAGCATCTTTTTGTGCGAGTATTCTCCTTCCAATGCGTCTTATTCGTACAGCGATGCCAATAGGACGCACAAGAATCTTCTGCTGATTAAAATGATTAGCAGCTGTGACACTGTAATGTAGCGTTTCGCATGCAAATACAGCCGCAGTCGTACACAGAACATAGGCATGCCGCATGTCATTTTACTCAGCAGAAGCTGCATGTGTGTCCAATTCGTGACAAATAAGACGCATTTCAGGGGAAATAGTTGCATGAAAAGACACCAAGTCACGCCACGGTATGGCACGACTAGAAGGGCTGTTTAACGTGCAAGAAGGCTAGATGTATGAGGACACATCTGTACCTTATCTACTAAAATATATTTCAACATTATCCACGTCTTTCCCCACATTTGTCACTGGCGTTCCCATACTCATTACGTTCACCAGTGCTCCTCATAGTAGCAGTAGTAATATATACAGGACCGGGTGATCACATCACTGTATGAGAAAATCAGCAAACTGCAGAAATATTTTACATTTTTCTTTTGTTGTTTTTCGACATTTTTGGAATATTTTATTTTTTTTCTTCTGATAAGATATCCCATACCTGTTTCTGTTCTCTCCTATGTGGGCCTTTATATTAAGGGGTAAATTTACTAAAGTGAGAGTTTTTTACAAGTGAGTTTTAAAAGTGATGTTGCCTATAGCAACCAATCAGATTATCTTCTAGAAGGTGCTAATTAAATGTTAAGTAGAATCTGATTGGTTGCTATGGGGCAACATCACTTTCAAAACTCACTTCTAAAAGCTCTCACTTTAGTAAATTTACCCCTAAGAATGCAGACGTTATATCATTTATTGATCATTTCACTTCCTGGGTGGTTCAGACCACCGGTATATTGTCTGCCCAGTTCTGATCTTTGAACAGACAAAATGAAGAAAAAGTTAATGATTTGGTTTCCCCTGTAAATTTTTACCAGCAAGTCGGTGTTTATAAACACAAGCAAATGGCCTAGAACTGCTGGCGCACATTGGTTAATTCCCTTCTATCCTCATAATACAACACACAAAGTAACAGGTCAGTTCCAGTTCAGTTGCCCTTAACACTGGTAGGGAGTTAGTGGCAGGCGGCCACCTAATATGTGCAATACGAGGTGGTGCAATAGTGTTCTCTCTGGCTCGTTTCTTTTTGTTTTATTTCAAACATTTCTGTACCTGGAACTGTCTTAGAAATGCTTGTTTATTAACCCCTAGCAAACACTGACATGTCAGCTTTCACTAAACACATACAAGATAGAATCCAGGTAGGTTACACAGCATACATGTATTATGTACTGGATTTGCGCTGGGAAGAGGGGCTCACAGCGCATACCCTCCCCCCCAGCACGCAGATACAGTTTTAAATGTTATTTCCTAAAAGGGCATGGCCATACCTCCCGCTATTATGCCACGCCCCCTCCACCCAGGCCTGGGACGGCTCTCTACAGCCTTCCATACCAAGCATGTGTAAAGTGTCTGGACTTTATCTAAGTGTAAATTACCATTTTTTGGAGCTCCAATAATGCTGTGACAGACGCTGAAAGTGGACGTCTTATATATTGCACATTTGGACGCACGGATGTACACAAGGGATGGACTCTGGACCTCATTAAGAGCCGCTCGCAAAAAGCGAGTACTCGTTCTGAATGAGGGCGGCTGTTTTTTTTTTTTAGCCGGCCTCCTGGCCACTTGCTTTTGCGAGCGGCCAGGTGATGGTTGCGATGGTCGCGACCATCGGGCTTGCGACGAGACCCTTGTGGTAGGGTCTCATCTGCCGCAAGCCCCAGTGAGCTTCCTGCTCTAATAGTGCAAGAAGCTCGAAACTGACATCACGACATCACGAGCCAGGGCCGCCATCGGGGGGGACCGCCGGGCCTCGAGTCCCGTGCCTGGAGGGAGGGGGCCCGGGTAGCAGCGCCGCTGCAGCAGCAAATGATGCAGGGAGAAAGATCGAAGCAGGGCGGCCGCAAGCCAACTTGAGGTCGCGGAACGGCAGCCAATCAGGAGTGGCCGTAGCGGCTGCTCCTGATTGGCTGCCGGCCCGCGAGCTTGTTTTGGAGTCAGTGCACATGACGTAACGGCGCGCTAGTGTAGGGTGAGCCGCGGATGAAGAGGAGCGCGTCTGCAGTGCTGGTGGACGTGGAGGAAGTAGCCGCTGCCGGATCCATAAGGTAAGTGGGAGAATGTCTGGGCAGCAGGGGGAGAGTGAGGTGATAAAAATGCAGGGCCTGCCACACACACATGTAACTACCTGGGGGGCGGAGGGGGGAGGGGGAGATGTCTGCCACTCACAGACTTCACTACCAGGGTGGCAGGAGGGGGTGATATGATAAAAATGCAGGGCCTGCCGCACTCACTAAATTCACTAATGGGGGGGTGAGGTAATAAAAATATAAATGCAGGGCCTGCCGCACTCACTAAATTCACTAATGGGGGGGGTGAGGTAATAAAAATAAAAATGCAGGGCCTGCCACACGCAGAATATATTCACTAACGAGGGGGGGGTGGTGGGTGAGGTGATGAAAATGCAGGGCCTGTGCACAGACTACAGACTAGGTAAAACAAAAAAAGGAGGGGCGCACAGACTGCATTCAATAACGGAGGGGGGGGCCTGCCTATTCTTTCAGTCCCGGGCCCCACAATTTCTGATGGCAGCCCTGTCACGAGCTGTCCATCAACATCGACAGCCGTCCCGTTTGTAGCGAGCCCTGGAGCGAGTGAATTTCTCACTCGCTCCAGGGCTTGCACACGCGCATAGCGCTTGCGAGCATGTCTGAATGAGGGCCTCTGTACCTTTATGCACCCCCATGCAACAGCGTTCAAATGGACAGGCACGCCTGCGTTTCTCCGACGACTCCCCCGTCACAACCCGCAACGCTCACTCACTCTGAAATGGCATTCCGTGGTCTGTGTATACACATGCGCAGTGCGCAACAATCGGCCATCTGCATACGCTATCGCAATAGCAATCCATGCTGAATCAGGCAGATTGTGCACAAAAGCTAAAATTAGATTTTGTTGTATAGGACATGGGCTGATTTATCCATGGGCAAAAAGCACTATTGCCATCAATGGTATCATATTCAGGACTAGGAAGATTTGGGTTTGATGCCTGTCAATCAGACTGGAGCTGGGGTGGAGATTAGAGTGTAAAATTCTTGCGTTGGAAACGGACAATCTAATAGGAATATGGTACTGTAGATTAGTGTCCGTGTCACAATATATATTGCGATATATATTTGTTATCAACAGCAATGAGGGATTTTTTTTATCACATTGATAAACAGCTAAAAAGTAAAACCCAAACATATCGCTGGAGTAATGGGCTTATTGATATATTAGTATTTAGGACCCATCATTTTCTGGGTTGCTATTGCCGGGTGATTTATTATAATTGGTCTTCCTCAACATCCCATCTTTGGGGTCAATCCTATTAGCTGTGATGAACTCACTGACGCGAGTCATCGTGGCAATGGGCGCACTTTACGGCAGCCTGGATTCGCTGAATTTTGCTCACAGCCCCATAGGGCTCCAAGCAAAATTCCGCAAATTTGGGCTCAGTGTGGGCCGTGAAGGGTGCGAGGTGCTGGTCCGTTGTCGGTGTTTTAACGCTGTTGCAACGGCAACTCGCACCCTTCGCACATAATAGGATTCACCCCTTTATCTCTTCCTTCTCTCTCTTCCCCATGTCTCTCTCTCTCTACCCCATGTCTCTTTCCCACGTCTCTCTCCCCCATGTCTCTCTCTCTCCCCAATGTTCTTTCTCTCCCAAATCTCTCTCTCCCCCCATGTCTTTCTCTCCCCCATGCTCTGTCTCCCATGTCTCTCTCCCCATGTCTCTCTATCTCCTCATGTCTCTCTCTCTCCACATGTCTCTCTCTCCCCACATGTTTCTCTCTCTCCCACATCTCTCTCTCACCCACGTTTGTGTGTGTGTCTCTGCTTCACAAGTGTGTGTGTCTTTCTCTCTCCCATGCCCTGTCTCCCATGTCTCTCTCCCCATGTCTCTGTATCTCCTCATGTCTCTCTCTCTCCACATGTCTCTCTCCCAGGTCTCTCTCCTCTTGTCTCTCTCTCTCACCACATGTTTCTCTCTCTCCCACATCTCTCTCTCACCCACGTGTGTGTGTCTCTTCTTCACAAGTGTGTGTCTCTCTCCCTATTCTCTCCCACATATATCTGTCTCCCATGTCTCCCTCTCTCCCCATGCTCTGTCTCCCATGTCTCTCTCTCCTCATGTCTCTCTCACATGTTTCTCTGTCTCCCACATCTCTCTCTCCCATGTATCTCTCTCACCCATGTGTGTGTGTCTCTGCTTCACAAGTGTGTGTGTCTCTCCCTACTCTTTCCTACATGTCTCTCTCTCCCCCATGTCTCTCCCTCTCCTCATGTCTCTCTCTCCACATGTCTCTCTCCCAGGTCTCTCTCCTCAAGTCTCTCTCTCTCCACATGTTTCTCTCTCTTCCACATCTCTCTCTCTCCCATTTATCTCTCTTACCCACATGTGTGTCTCTGCTTCACAAATGTGTGTGTTTTGCTCTCTCCCTACTCTCTCCTACATGTCTCTCTCCACCATGTCGCTTTCCCACATCTCTCTATCTCTCCCACATCTCTCTTCCCTGTTTCTCTCCCCCATGTGTGTCACTCTCTCACCAACATATGTCCCCCCTTTCTCTCCCCTCCTCTGTCTTTCTACTGCTAATCTCTCTCTTCTAACCATGTGTCATTTTGTATACCAAATCCCCAGTGTGTCATGTGAAATAAAGTGCATTGTGTTGTGTGTTGTAATGATGATTTAAATGTTAGTTCTGTCACCTTAAAGTATAAAATAGACGCGCTAATGATGTAACTGAACAAATGATATCAATGGGTTAATCACAGCAGTTGAATTTAAGCACGGTCCCAGCAAAGATGAATGACAAACAAACACTCAATACATATGATTCATGACAAAATGTAAATAGCGCTTTCTGTGATAGTGTTTTATATGTTGGATCTCCCCATGACTGCCAAAAGGATAGGAGCACTGAAAATACTCGCCCTACCTTTCCCTGTCTGAGTCCTGCTTGGTGTGCGGCTTCTGTCTTCAGCGCTGCTGTTGCCGGATCAGCTGTGCTGCTTCTCCGTCCGCTTACAGCCTGTCTGGAATGCCATCCTTCCACACACCCTCGTGGCTGCCGCTTATGTGAAGGGAAGCAGGAATCCTCACGCTCACCAAATGATGACGTCAGTGGGGGTCCGACACCAACGCGTTTCGTCACGTGTGACTTTATCAAGGTGTCTCCGTGTTGTTCTTGCTCTCCTTTTAACCCTGTGAACCTTTTCTGATTGGCTGGGTTGTGATGTTCATCAAAAGGTAACTTAGTCCCATACTGTTTAATGGCCAGGTCTCAGGATGGAGGCTTGATCTTTAGTCATGTCAGTTCTATATGTATTATAATATTTAAAAACTTTTATTGGGCAAATGAATATAATAAAAATGCAAATGAGATCACAATGTAAATAATATCAAAAAAAATATATATAAAAAATATATATCATTTTTTTTTTTTAAATAATCAGATTGCTGCATAAATCATTTATACTAAATCATCAGTAGAATGTATTATTGTAATTCATTTATTGCTGGGAAGAAGCATGGACTATCTAATAGGGTATTTGTACTAAATTTTCAAGAATAAAAGAATAAAAATTTATATATATAGTAAAAGAATATATTGCTTGGGATGTACTAGTATGTGTGCCTACATCTTTAAGAATGCTCCTAGATCAAAATCAAGATTTAATCCCTTTGGATGTAATGTGCCAATGTTGTATATCCATTCCGTTTCTGATCTAGAGATTTTTGCTAGATAATGCCCCCCTCTCCAGTCTCTTTCTATCATTCTGATGGCCATAAATTTCATTACTTTCGGATTTTTAAGATGATGTGTAAGGAAGTGGTTTGACACACTATGCGTGGTCAAACCTTTCTTTATGTTGTAGACGTGCTCTCCAATCCTTGTCTTGAGTCTTCTTATTGTGCGGCATACATATTGGAGGCCGCACGGGCATTCAAGCAAGTAGACCACCCCTTCAGTGAGGCAACTCAAATTCTGTTTGATTTCAAATTTCTTTCCATTACTATTTGAACTGAAGTCTGATATTCGTTTTGTAGAATTACAACCTGTTTCTTTGCAAGCTTTACAGTTTAAGCAAAAATGGAATCCTTTCTGTTCATGTATGTGATATGGTCTTTCGGGGGGTATAGAACTTGCCGTTAATACATTTTTTAACGTTTGCGCTCTTCTATAAATAATCTTTGGTCTAGTGGTCACTATATTCCGGACCTCTGGATCTAGTTCCAACAAGTGCCAGTGTTTCTTCAGGCTTGTTTCTAGACCCTTGGTATGGCTGTTATATTGTGTAATGAAAAGGGTCTTAGGCGGGCTTTGTACTTCTTTCTTTTTATACAGTAGGAGGTCTTCTCTCTTGATCTTTTCTACTTTTTTGAGACTCTTCTCAATTAACTTTTCTGAGTACTCTCTTTCCAGGAACCTTTTCTTCAGAAACATACTATGTTCTTTATAGACCTCTTCTTTTGTACAGTTCCTTTTCAGTCTTTGGAATTGTCCTCCAGGAATGTTACCAATCCACTTTGGGTGATGATTGCTGAAGGAGAGTAAATAGTTGTTGCAATCCACCTTTTTAAAGAATGTTCGTGTCTGTAGCATGTTGTCTTCTACATATATTTCTAAATCTAAAAACTGAATTATATGTTTACTATAGTTGTAGGTGAATTCCAAATTCAACGTGTTGTTGTTGATATAGGTCAAAAATTGTAACAACGTTGTTTCATCTCCGTCCCAAAAAAAGATGACGTCATCTATAAATCTTCTCCAGTATTTAAGATGCTGTTCAAATGGGTTATTATGCCATATAGAATCATCCTCCCATTTGGCAACAAACAGGTTTGCGTAACTCGGCGCAAAGCGACTGCCCATCGCAGTCCCCGTCACTTGTTTAAAAAATATATCCTGGTGCCAAAAATAGTTGTGGTCTAATATAAATTCTATACTACTCATTATAAAATTAATTTGCTGGTTAGGAAGATCCGACAACTGATTTAAATAATGATACGTGTGTGCACAACCATCTGCATGACGAATACACGTGTACAATGATTTAACGTCGCAAGTGACCAAAATATATGATTCCTTCCATTCGATGTTGCTCAGTTGTTGTAGTATGGATGTGGTGTCTCTAATATAACTTTTTTGTTGTGTTACCAGTGGTTGAAGAAATGTGTCCACATATCCTGAGAGAATAGAGGTTATTGACTGAATGCCCGACACTATCGGTCTTCCTGGTGGGTTCAGTGGGTCCTTGTGTAATTTTGGAAGTTGATAGAATACCAGTGTTCTTGGTGCATTTATGTTCAGAAATACATATTCTTTCTTGTTCAAGATCAATAACTCCAGACCCTCTTTAAGATGTTCTTCAAGTTCTTTTCTATATATTTCCAATGGGTCCCTCTCCAATTTCCTATAAGTAGTGTGTTCTGAGAGTAATCTTTCCGTCTCTGACAAGTACTTCTCTTTGTCCATTACGACCAATCCCCCACCTTTATCGGCTGCCTTAATGACAATTTCTTTATTGTTCTTTAAATCTTGTAGAGCTTTGAGTTCTTCTTTGTTTAGATTCATTTTGATCTTTGGTTTCTCCGGTATGTTCTCTATGTCTTTCTCCACTAATTTCTGGAACGTCTCTAACACTGATCCTTTCATATAACTGGGAAAAAAATTACTGGGTGGTTTGAATTCCATATGTCTGATGTTCCGGTCATTTATTTCTTGTCTCTCATTGTTTCTTACAATCGGGTTCCTTTGAAAATATTTTTTGAAGCAGATTTTCCTCATGAATTTATGCAAATCTATATACATATTGAATTTGTTGGGTGCCGATTGGGGTGCGAATTTAAGTCCTTTCTTCAATAAATCCTGTTGTTCTTTCGATAGTGTCATGAAACTCAAATTACAAATTCCCCCCCGATTCCTTTTCTGCTGTGGATGTGTTTTCGTTTAAGGCTACGTGAGAAGGTTTGTTTTTTGATAAGCCTCTTCCTCTCCTACCTCTTCTGTTAAGTTTTTTCATTGTTTCTTTAACTGAGGACTCAGGTCTGCAAGGTCCATAATCTCCAGAAACTCTAAAAAATCTTCCGTTGAGTTTTTTCTTGATCTTTTCCTTATGCTTGTGCATTCTGTCGAGGTACCCTCCAAGCCATGGTTCATGATTCTCTGTCTTAGCTGAAAAGCTTCTTGTTCGTTAAATTTAATGGCCTCCTTTCTACCTGTTTCAAAGGAATTATACGCTGATTTTGACCTACATGGTCTTTGATTTGCATTCTGTTGACTTGTACTTTTAAAACTGAAATTCTTCTTATTGTATGGTAAGTATGTTCTATTCCTTGGTGGATTCACCGAAGTTTTAAGTCGATAATTCTTATGTACCTTTTGAGTTAGTTGTTTTGATTGTTCTACCTTGGGGTGTTTCTGCTGGTCCAAAGTGTGTTTGGTTTTACAGACTGTTGGATCATATAGTTTTTTATCCTCTAAATCTCTCCAAAACTTTCTTATTTTTCATTCTTTTATGTCTCCTTCAATTTCATCAATTTTGTTGTTGGTAAACTGAATTAGTTTCCTGTAATCTTCCATGTTTTTAACCGGTGTAAACTCCTGTTCATACTTCATTATGCTTTCCTGTATATCCTGCAGTGATTCTTTTCTATCTTCGATGATAAGTTCAATCAAACTTATTGATGCTATATCCAGTATATTGTTCCATTTTTTATAAAATTCACTATTTTTTGGAATAAATGTGGGGGCTTTTTGTAGTTGTAAACCCCTAGGTATTAAGTCACATTCTAAATATCTCTTCAGTGTGGTAATTTCCCACAACTGTTTTGTCTCTGATACACAGAGTTTTTCAAACTCTAAAAATTTTGCACAGAATCCTCTCTCCTTGTTAGGGAGATCTTTTGCCTTTAGATTGATGCTAAAGAAATCATCACTTACAAAATTTCTATGGGTATGTATGTCTGACATGTTCAAATGGAGTGTTTTAATGTTCTAATTGGGTGCAGCAATGATATATACAGTAAAGTATAGATAATATTGAATGATAAATCCTGCGCTCCCAGACCTAGTGTTAGCAGCTGTCTAATAATGTGGTCAAAAATGACCCATACCCAGTGTTTGTTTGTCATTCATCTTTGCTGGGACCATGCTTAAATTCAACTGCTGTGATTAACCCATTGATATCATTTGTTCAGTTACATCATTAGCGCGTCTATTTTATACTTTTCGGCTTCCATTGGGTCATTTTTGACCATATTATTAGACAGCTGCTAACACTAGGTCTGGGAGCGCAGGATTTATCATTCAATAGTTCTGTCACCTTAAAGAGCTGCCACAAATTCCCCCAGTAACAGCAATGAATATTTGTGTTTTTAAAGTGAATTTTATACAAAAAAAATATTTTTTAATTATTTCCTGACTGCAGGCTGATTTAATGCCGCAAGCAGGAGTTCAAGTGTATTCATCAGGGTCAGAGGGACTCCCACGGCAGTACCTGTGCAGCAGAGACTTGTGGTGAGGCAAATAGCTGGGGAGGCACTGGCTCGAATCAGAGCCAGATTTACAGATACATTTATGAACCCGAGGGTTCATGTGGACATTATACAAAGGTGCTGCAGTATATAGTGCTAGAAATTTGGTGTGTTTTGATCAGATCAGGGATGTGTGGAAAAGGTAGACAGGGGAGGCAGTGCCTCATGTGCCATACACTTTTTACACCAGAGTTTTGGCTATAAAAATTATTAGAATAATATAATATGTGACATATATAAGTATGACAGGAAAGGCTCTGCCTCACTTCACCGTACATCACTGCTGTACAGACACCAGAGTGGGGAAACAGGCTTTGTACCTGTGTGATGACCAGGGAGATGGGCTGTGTGCCTGTTGTGACCGATGGAGATGGGCTGTGTGTCTGAGTGGCAACCAAGGGAAGATGTGTCCGGTACCTGAGTGGTGACCAGGTAGGAAATGGGCTGCGTACCTGAGTAATGACCAGGAGGGATA
The DNA here is from genome assembly GCA_031769625.1 of Taudactylus pleione. Lineage (NCBI taxonomy): Eukaryota > Metazoa > Chordata > Amphibia > Anura > Myobatrachidae > Taudactylus > Taudactylus pleione. The sequence continues at coordinate 298,039 of JAUIMM010000251.1, forward strand.
TGGGCTGTGTACTTGTGTGGTGACTGGGGGAGATGGGCTGTGTGCCTGAGTGTTAACCAGGGAAAGACATGTCCTATACCTGAGTGCTGACCAGGTAGGAAATGGGCTGTGTACCTGAGTGATGACTTGGAGGGATATGGGCTGTGTACCTGATTGGTGACCAGGGGGAGATGGGTTGTGTACCTGAGTCAAGACCGGGGCCCTGTTCCTGTGCAGAGAGCAGGTCCATTCTTTTCTGGCTAATGCTCAGGGCCTGATGTGCACAGTGATGCTGGCGGGGACCTGAGATAGACATGGCAGCACCTAGTCTTTGTGGTAGGAATGTACTGTAAGTAACAGATGTGCTGGCGATTGGTGAGGTGGACAGCAGGTGAGGTGAAGTGATTGGTGAGGTAGGTCTCCTGACTCCTGACTCCAGCAGCTATATCTTGATGCTCACCACCAGGGGGCCTTTAATGTTCAGCTCTCCTGCACTAGACACATGCTCTACTAAATTGTATAATATAATATATACACTACATGGGCAAATCTATGTGGACACACCTTCAAATTAGTGTAGTACAGTGTCAGACTGGGGCATTAAGGGCCCACAGGGGGAATGCAGTGGTAGGGGCCCCCTGATGGGTGGAAGCGAACCAAAAGGAAAGAAGAATACCTACCTGGGTCACCTCATCTGAGTGACTTTGATTTCCACAATAAAAGGGGCCTGGGTATAATTGTAACCAGTGTGAGGAAGCTCTCTGGCTCCCTACCATTCATTTTGAAATACATGGGCCACCACTGCCATTACACACTGGAGGTTAAAGTATTCCATCATAAATACAACAAACCTAAATGCACAAAATAACATTACAAAGAAAACAGTATCCAGAAAAAAATTCAATAATACAAATAGACAGGAGGGAGGAGAATTGGGGATGAGAGAGAGAAATCGAAAGATGAGGAAAAGAGAGAGATAGAGCGATAAGGACAAGAGAGAGAGATGGGCAAAAGACAGCAAGAAAGTTGAGGACAAAAGAGAGAGAGCGCGATAAGGATGAGAAAGAGAGATGGGCAAAAGAGAGCTAGAACGATGAGGGCAAGAGAGATAAAGCGATAAGGATGAGAGAGAGATGAGAACAAGACAGAGAAAGAGACATGAGGACAAGAGAGAGATAAGGACAAGAAAGAGAGTTGCGGACAAGAGAGAGAGGTGAGAACAAGAGAGAGAGTTGGAGACAAGAGAGAGAGCGAGGGGTGGAGACAAGAGAGGGAGAGGTGGAGACAGGAGAGAGAGGTAAGGGCAATAGAGAGAGAGAAAGGTGAGGACGAGATAGAGAAAGGTGAGGAAGAGAGAGAGTGAGAAAGAGAGTGGTGGAGACAAGAGAGAGAGAGAAAGGTGAGGACGAGAGAGAGTGAGTGAGAAAGAGAGGGGTGGAGACAAGAGAGAGAGAGAGGTAAGGGCAATAGAGAGAGAGAAAGGTGAGAACAAGAGAGAGAGAGAAAGGTGAGGACGAGAGAAAGAGAGTCAGCCAGGGCAACTACTAGTACAGCTCACCCCATTAGTGCATTTCTAAAAAGTGCATAAAATCAAGAATACAGGCAGTTAACCTCTGTAGCCACTAGAGTGCAAAAGAGCTCAGTGAATTTCATTGCGACACTTTCCAACAAGTCAGTACATCAGAACTGTGCCCTGCTAGAGTTGACCGCATCACCTGTAAATGTTGTCATTGTCAAGTGAGAACATTTAGCAGTAATAACAATTCTGCCATGAAACGATAGGCCAATGAACTCACAGGATGGGAACTTCGAGTGTTGAAGTGCAAAGTAATGTCAGTGTCAGACCTGTATGCAGAGAGCTTCATGCACACAAGCCTCAGATCAGCTTGCCCAACCTTGATCGCAGCACCGGGATTTCAGATGCAGCAAGGAGGTGTCTGTGCAATTCTGTCCGTCTCTGAATCAGGCCGTGGATGCATGCTGTCAACTGTACGACTATAGTTTAGTTGAGGAGGAATAATGGTCCGTGGCTGTTTTTCTATTTGCTATAATATACAATGACATTCATTGTGTCTTTCTGTGTGACATCAATTTGGAGATGGCCTCTTCTCGTTTCAGCATGACAGTGCCCCCTTGTACACAAAGGTTAGGTCCATCACACACTGGTGTCACTAGAGTGGTGCGGGGGGGTGCGGGCCGCACTGGCTGACACCATCCGAGAGAGTGACACCAAAATAGCAGAGCTGCTTTGCTATTTGGTGTCACCCCGTCGTATAGTGCCACCGTGAAGCCAGGACATGGAGAGAGGCATGGGAGAGACTGTGGGCTGCCCCAGCAGCTGCAGGAGCATTGGGGAAACCCACAGTAACGCCCCTAAGATCAGCACACAACAGGGCGTGACTTAGCAGGTATCGGACACGCCCCTTCTGCGATGCCACAGCCTATTTTGACAGCGCACACCTACGGTGCGCAAAAGATCTCAGTCCAACCGCACCAGGTGTCACCCAGGTAAGTGACGACTCTGCCATCACACAATGGTTTGCTGAGTTTAGTGTGCAAGAGCTTCACTGGTCAGCACCGAGCCCTTGCTAATGCTCCTGTGGCTGAATGTTCCAAAACCTAGTGGAAAGCTTACCTAGAACACTGCAGCAAAGAGGAGACCAACTCCAGTCCATAGTACTGTACTTTACTTTCCATGATTTTAGAATGAGCTGTTCATCAAGCCTATAGTTGTGATGTTCGGGTGTCCACATACTTTGGTCCATGAACTGTAGTGACCACGATGAGCAGGAAGAGTTTATTTTAGCTGTAAAAAATATGTAAGGTTGTGAAATGACAGCAGTCCCAATATGTAAGCCATTGTTGAGGGTCAAGACAGCAGTTTTTACAGAAAAGACAAACAAAATACTGTAGGTTTCAAATTCAATTAATGACGCAGGTGCATTTTCCCTACAAATTCAACTGAAAATAATTTAATATTCTTTGGACATTTAGGGGCAGATTTATAAATAAAAAAAAATTGCGGAATACCCCCCCAAACACCTTTATTAAAGATCCCTCACCCAATCCTCTACCATTTACATCTCTGATCTTATCTCCCTTCACACTCCCACCCACCCACTTCACTCCGCTAATGCCTGCCACCTCTCCTGCCAACTGATTACTTCCTCTCGCTCCCACCTCCAAGATTTTGCCCGTGCTGCTCCCTGCTACTGGGATTTTCTCCCTCTCCCTATCAGTCTCTCCACCTGTCTACACTAGCATTACTGCAGAGCCGCCCGGCAGCCTGTGGACCTGGTCAGAGCGGCTTAAGGACGCTCCGGGCAGTGCTCTACTTACCGGAGCTGCGGCCCTGCCCCCTGGGTGTGACATCACTATATAACTGGTTTAGGAGGCGGGGACGGAATAATTATTGGGGCCAAGTTCCGATAATTACTAGATATGTCCCTTAAAGTTTGGGAATTTGAACACCCCTTAAAGTTTTGGCATTTGAACATTTAAACAGTGACGTAGGTATGGATACAAGAGTTCTCTGATAGGATATGTTGAAAAACAAGTTTGCGAGATCACAGGAGGACATCAGATTAGTGAAGCAAATATTTAAAAGACTTATTGCATATACAATAAATGTGATCTGCCAGCTGTTAACTTAAATGCCCTACTACTAGTGTTAAGCTTATGATCCTCATTTTAACAACCAATGTTAATGATTAGCAACAACATAAACTTCATGCATGTATTATATAGACAAATGTCTATGAGGAAAATGAGCATGTTAGGAAGAGAAGCCCAAGAAATACCCAATGTTCATATGTTCTTAGACATAAAAATCCTAAAGCCTAAACATAGAGATATCTAAAATAGCATCAGCGGGACACGCTTCCAGCAAGCTGTGGTTGCAAGTAGAGATGACCGGGTCCAGTTCTCTGAGAACTTCACGATCCAGGTCGGGATCTGAGTCCTGCACGGGTTTTCCCACCTAGCTCAGATCCCAAATGAGGCAAAACGTCATCATCCCACTGTCAGATTCTCACAGGTTTTAGATAGAGATGAGCGGGTCCGGTTCTCAGAGAACCGGACCCACCTGAGCATTGCAATTCCAAGTCGGATCCAAGACCGGCTCGAGTTTTCCCGCCTGACTGTGATTTGAAAACGAGGCAAAATGTCATCCTCCCGCTGTCGGTTTCTCGCGGGTTTTGGATTATATAAAGGTCCCCGCGATCAGCGCCATTTTCACTCCGGCTGTGGAGTGAGGAGCTAGCAGACGTATAGTCACTGTCAGTCACTCAGTGTGTGTGTCCAGTCAGGGTCTTGGGCTGAAGGCTCCTGCTGTGTTGTACATAAGGGGGCTTAGGCTGCAGTATTTAAAGGGGGGCTTCCTACAGTGGGTGCTGCAGCTGCTGTGTCACTTGTCCTGGCTGCTGCTGTGTTGTTGTCCTGACCATCAGGCTAGGGCTGGAGTCCATAAAGGGGTGCTGTGTTGTCCAGGGGGGGGGTGCTCTGTCAATTAGGGGTGCTCTTCCCCAGTGTAATAAAAAATGAGTGCTCTTTTCTTTTTTTTGTGTGTGTGCGTTAGCAACTTAGATGAGCTATTATTGTTCGGTGACACTGCTGCAGTTTATCGTCCACATATTTGTGACTCTGCAGGTGGTCTGTCCGCACTAGGCAAGGTTGCTTTGTTGTCCATAAAGAAGGGGTGCTGTCTGTGTTGTTCATCAAGGGACTGCTGCCTCATTTAGGGGTGCTCTTCCTCAGTGTGAAAAAAAAGGTGAAATGAAATTAATATTATCAATCCACAAAAAATGTAAAAAATATATATATTTTTTTGTGTGTGTGCGTTATCAACTTTGCTGCGCTATTATTGTTTGGTGACACTGCCGACCAGACCGCAGTTTATCGTCCACGTATTTGTGACTCTGTAGGTGTTCTAGCAGCACCTCCACCAGCAAGGCCATCTCATTTATATTAGATGTATAAATATTAAAAAACCTCCTCCAGATCAAAGATGTCTTTTAGGAACTGAAGAACTTGATCCTAGGTTGATCTTCCCTCATACATTTTTTAAGAATCAAAATATTAAAATAATAAATAAATTAAAAACTAATCAATCCTTCCGTCCTTTCGCTGTTCTCAGTCCATAAACATATTCCAACTATGAGCCGTATTCAATTTGAGCGGACCCGCGATACTTTTCCGCCTCCCGGACTTTTTGCCTACTTCGCCTGTTTTGCAGTATCACGCGCTTGCCCGCGTAGCCCCGTATTCAATTTGAAAGTACGCGAAAACGGGACCTGGCTAAACTTAAACAAGTGGAAAGTCCTGTCAGATTTGGGGAAATCAGCCTGATAACCCCCAAAAGATGCTCTGACATGGGGGTTAGCTATGGTACCCCCCGATTTGGCTTGCTGAAGGTAATTGGTGTTTTTAAACGGGCTCAACAGCTGTTAAATAGCGTTTTTGTACAAGTGGTGAAGAATAGTATTCAGGAATTTTTTTGCCTATTACATTAAATTGACTTTCCTCCTAGGCAGAAAGTCTTTCAAATTGAATACGGTGATACTTTTTCACCTGGCGAAATAACGTCATCACCGAAACTTTTTCGCTTGATTCCGGATTTTCGCTCCAAATTGAATTTGGGCCTCCGTCGGGCCTCTGACCTAGTTAAGGAAAACATTCTTGGTTTTCAAACTTCCAAGGGGTCGTATAGTTTATTAAACTGCCATCCTGTCTACCACTGCAATGCCACTCTGTGCCATGTTGGAAGCTGAACTGCTACATGTTAGTGCCGCCGACTGCCGTCGCTTAGCTTAGTCAGCCAGCTAGCTGGATGCAACATTTTGGCCCTAAACTAGATGAAATCAATATTGTGAGCTGTGAGGTGGTCAAAATTGACTGGAAATAAATGTTATTGAGGTTAATAATACTGTAGGAACAAAAACAGGCCCAAATGATGTGATTTTAGCTGTTTTTATGATTTTTTTAGAAAAAATACAGATCCACAACGAAAACACGTAAGGGGCAGTTTTCGCAAAATCAAATCCAGATCCAGAACACGAGGAGATACAGATCCAACACCAAAACCAAAACACGGGGGTCGGCGCACATCTCTAGTTTTGGATTGTATATAAGTCACTGCCCGTGGTGATCGGTGCCATTTGCTTCGTCCAAGGGGGGCTGTGTTGTCCAATACAGGGGTGTGCAGGGGTGTGCTGTGCTGGGCTGTGTTGTCCAATACAGGTATGTAATGTGATAGGCTGTTTTGTCCAATCCAGGCAGGGTGTGATGTGCTGTGCTCGGTCCCGAGGGCTGTGTTGCCCATAAAAGAGGTTCTGTGCTGGGCTGTGTTGTCAATCCAAGCAGGGTGTGCTGTGCTCTGTCCAGGGGGACATGTTATTTTTATTTATCATTGCTTTGCTAATCCAGGGGTGTGCTGTCCAAGGTTGGGCTGACCATCCAGTTTGCTGTCCATCCACGGGCTGTAAAAAAAAAAAAAGTAAAAAATATATTTTTCGGACTGTTTCCCTCACTGTGACGCTGTATGCCGTAGAATTCCCCCCCCCCTCAGTGTATACAAAACACTGACACTGCTGGCCATATTGTGAGTGATACTGTAGGTTCATCATACTGCAGTGTATAATTCGTAGAATATTGTGAGTGACGCTGTCGGTCAGTAATACCGCAGTGTAATATTATTCATACAAGTATTGTGACACTGTTGATCAGTAATACCGCAGTGTAATATATTCATATATATTGACACTGTAAGTGGTAGTGCGGTGTATTCAAGAAATATTTTGACCCTGTAAGTGGAAACGCAGTGAAATATTCAAAATGTATAGTATTGTGATGCTGTAAGTGGTAGCTCAGTGTATTCATAAAAAATATTGTGACACTGTAAGTGGTAACGCAGTGTATTCATAAAAAATATTTTGACAGTGTAAGTGGAAACACAGTGTATTATTCAACTGTTTTGACACTGTAAGTGGTAATGCAGTGTATTATTCATATAAAGTATTGTGACACTGTAAGTGGAAATGCAGTGTTTTATTCATAAATAATATTATGACCCTGTAAGTGGTAGGGCAGTGGTTAATTCATAAAAAATATTGTGACAATGTAAGTGGTAGGGCAGTGTTTAATTCATAGAAAATATTGTGACACTGTAGGTCATTGATACCGCATTGTAATATTTAAAATTGGTACAAATTGATGTGTGTGCTGTATCCCACTTCATTCGGGTTTGTTGATATGGAGAACGATCAGTTGAGAGGAGAGCAGGTACCACATACTAGTCCTGGAGCTGCTGCTAGTGCCACCAGTCATGACGATACTAGTCCGTCTACATCATCTACTAAAGCCGATGCCCTAGGGCTCACAGGGCTTAAGTCAGGGCATCTAAAATCAAAAAAGCAATATTTTACATTGGTAAAGAAAAAAACATCAATGGGAAAGTTAGCTGCAGAAAGACATAAAATTGGCAAAATGCCTTTCACCACACAAAGTGGCAAGGAAAGGCTAAGGCCTTGGCCTTTATTTATGACTGGTGGTTCTGCCTCTTATGATGATTTAAGCACAAGTGAACATGCTGACATAGAAATCGAGGATGCTTCTGTGGAAGTGCACCAGGATGAGGAAGATATTTGTGTAGCTGACGCTAATAAGGATGTTGATGATGAGGATGTTGATGATGAGGATGTTGTTTGTGTAAATCAGGCACCAGTGAAGAAACAGTTGTTGCCCATGAGAAAGAAAAGCCCATTGTCATGTCTGGGCATAAGACAAAAAAATCCACTTCTTATGTGTGGAATTATTTCTACCCAAATCCGGACAACAATTATCATGCCATCTGTACCCTTTGTAAAGCCAGAGTAAGTAGAGGTAGGGACCTTAAACATCTAGGAACCTCCTCCCTGTTAAGTCATCTGCAGCGCATCCATCCAAAAAGTGTTTGTAAAATTAAGAAACTGTGGCTAAAAATGTAACAATAAGCAGTCCAGCGTCAGCTAGCTCCCTTCTCTCTGCTAGATCCAAGCACCTGCCATCTTCACCAACAACACCTTCCTCAACAATATCCTCAATCATGGTTTGTTTGGGCCCCCAGAAGACACGCTACCAATGGGCAGCTGACATTGGTGGCAATGATCTCACAAACTGGCTTTACATAGACAAGATGTTGTCGCCATCATCATCTGATTCCTCACCATCATCAGTGTTTACATTATTTTTCTTCACACAATATTACAGTAATTTTTCCCTGCTGGAATCCATCATTACAGGTGACTGTAATTTTTGGACATAATTGCCAGTAAAGGTCTTCCTCGTGGAATTTGTAGTACATTTTGATGAACATCATCTTTTCCACATTTTGAGGAAGTAGCCTCCTATGCCGATCGCTGGCAAGGTTCCCGACTGTGCTGAAAACTCTTTCGGAGTACACACTGGAGGGTGGGCAGCTCAAGTAAAGCAAAGCCACTTCATTCAAGGGCCTCCAATTTGCCTTTTTTTCCTGCTAGTAGTCAAATGGACTGTCTATTAAAAATAGTACTCAACCATTCTTTGAATGGTGAATATATCAGATGGAGTCATGGTAGAGGTCTCATTAATTGTAGGCAATTCTTTTAGACCCGACCAAATGTCAAAACCTGGTTGTGTTGACTCATCTGCATCACCAGTGGGTCTTTTGGGAAAGTTTAGTTTTTCCTTGGCAGCCGCATTTGCTGGAGAAACTGGAGGAGGAGCCATCGCTGCATCACGTGCCACTTTAGCTGACAATTTGCTTATCAACAGGTCTTTGCATCTCTTCAGATCTGTGTCCGTTGGGAAGAAAGACACGACATATGACTTAAACATAAGATCCGGCACTGTCGACAAAATGTATTGATCCGATTGGAAGGTCCTGACAACCCTTCAATCCTGGTGAAGTGAATAAAGGACTTGATCTACAAGTCCAACGTACTTTGCAGAATCGCTTTGTTTCAGCTCCTCCTTCAGTTTCTCAAGCTGGCAGTGTCTGAACTCACTTCACAGGTGACTACTAAGGGTTTCAGCACTTTGCACAACATGGAAAGAATTTTCCACCGAGCTTGAGTAAGGTGAATTCCCCCTCCTCTCCCTATGTCATATTTCGCTGTGTACCTTTGGATGGCTTTTTGCTCTTCCTTCATCCGCTGAAGCCTATAAAGGGTGGAGTTCCACCTTGTAACTACCTTTTGCTTCAGCCGGTGGCAGGGCAAATTCAACATTTCTTGCAGGTGCTGCAATCTTCTACATGCGCCTGCTGAATGGCGAATAATTTTTTTTGGCCCACAAAGAGCATCCCCTGCACGGCCCTGTCACTTAAAAAAAAAAAAATGAATGTGTGAGAAAAACATAGGACATGTTGGAATTCACCCTGCTCTAATGCTCTCACAATATTGGTGGTGTTGTCAGAAATCACAAATCCTGAGAAGAGTCCAAGTGGGGTAAGCCATTTTGCAATGACTTCCCTGAGTTTTTCTAAAATGTTGTCAGTGGTATGCCTCTTAGTGAAACTGGTGATACACAGAGTAGCCTGCCTCTGAATGAGCTGCTGTTTCTTATATGCTGCTGCTGTTGGTGCTGCTGAAGGCAATACACCCACCCAGTGTGCTGTTACAGTCATGTAATGTTGCATTTGCTCCATTCCGCTTGCCCACATATCTGTGGTTATGTGGACAGTGGGTATAACAAAATATTGGAGGACGCTAATTATGTTTTTTTTACTGTCCCTGTACAGGCTGGGAATTGTTTTTCTAGTAAAGTGGAATCTAGATGGGATTTGATAGCAGGGACACAGGACCTCAACTAACTATCTAAAACCCACTGCATTATTGGCGGATATTGGATGAACATCTATTACCAGCATAGATGTTATGGCGTCAGTGATCTACTGTGCAACTGGATGACTGCTGTCATACTTGCTCCCCCTTACAAAGGATTGTTTAACAGTCAGTTGTTTTTTTTAAACAACTAGTAGTCTTCCTGGTCCACTTCTGGGATGAAGATCCACTCCCAACTGCAGGCGTAGTGTTCAAGGAATCTTCTGGGGCAAGGACTGATGTGAATGATTTAAATTTTTTTTGTAAATGCCACCCCTCCTCCCCCCTCCCCACATAAATTTGCTTCAGAATCAAAAAATGAAATTTAATTTACTACTAATAAAACCTTCCTTTCCCTGCCTTCAACTACATACATACTCCAACTCCTTCAGGTCTCTTGAATAATAAAAATATTTGTTTCCTGATGTGCCATGTTGGAAGTTGAACTGCCACAGCCACTGAAATCTTCTACATGCGGTTGCTGAATGCCAAAAAATGTCCAGAATTTTTTTTGGGCACAGAAAGCATCCCCTGTATGCCCCTTTCATTTTTTTAAAAAATTGAACCACCAAGATGATTTGGTGGGCAAAACAAGGTAGATTTTCAAATTTACCCAGTTTTTTTCATTGCTCCCAACCCCAACCGGTTGCCCCAGGACCCTGGTGATTTGATAGGCTGTTATAAATAACGGTTCAGCTCAATAAACACCTGTCTCCTTTGTATGTAGGCGACCTTAAGCAGAATAACTGGATAATGTAGATTGTAGATGGTGGGTGTCATGAGAGACACCAGAAATATGAGTAGCAGCACAGAGCATCTTCCTGCCAGGATGTGTGCAATAAAGTGCAAATACATTGAATACAAAAATTAATTGTGTATATTTGTCACATTATATACATATTTATATGTTACATACAGTGCGTAAAGCAGGCTGAGGTCCAGCAAACAGCACGGATGCTGGGAGAGCTACAGGCTGCTTTCCTCTGATGTAAACAGCAGTCTTGGTCCCATTATCCCTAACAACCTCCCTGAGCACAAAATAAATGTCTGTTTAAACTTCACCTAGTGTACTATTTATCAGCACCTCCACAAGCAAGGCCACTGTATTTCTATTAGATGTATAAAAAACCTCCTCCAGATCAAAGATGTCTCTTATGAACTGAAGAACTTGATCCTACATTGATCTTCCCTCATACATTTTTTTAAGAATCAAAACATTAAAGTAATAAATAAATTAAAAACTAATCAAACCTTCCGTCCTTTCCCCGTCTTCAGTCCATAAACATATTTCAACTCCCTAGGGCCTCTGACCTAGTTATTTTATTTTATTAAACTGCCATCCTGTCTGCCACTGCAGTGCCACTCTGTGCCATGTTGGAAGCTGAACTGCCACATGTTAGTGCCGTCCACTGCTGTCGCTTAGCTTAGTCAGCCAGCTAGCTCGATGCAACCTCTTGGCCTAAACTGGATGAAATCAATATTGTGCGGTGGACAAAATTGACTGGAAATGACTGGAAATAAATCTTATTGAGGTTAGTAATACTCTAGGAACAAAATAAAGGCCCAAATTATGTGATTTCAGCTGTTTTTATGATTTAAAAAAAAAAAAAATACAGATCCAAAAGCAAAACCAAAACACGCAAGGGTGGTTTTGTAAAACCAAATCCAGATTCAAAACCTTGAAGGAGATACAGATCCAAAACCAAAACACGGGGGTCAGCGCACATTCCTACAGTAGTTGCAAGTTAATCAGATGATATATCCTACAAGTTATAGGAAGGAATGCAAATAGTCAGGTAGTATTAATGATAAGGGAGTCTGGGATAACTCTTTGAAAATTGGTAATCTCAAGGATATTCCAGAAAAATAAGGGCCTGATTCAGAGCCGGACGCTCTTTCAGAGCGCTCGCTCTGAATCAGTGCCCGCCTATTGTATTTTTAGAGCGGCCTCCTGGCCGCTCGCATAGCTGTGGGTGACCACAGCTATGGTCAAGACCATTGCGACCATCGGACTTGCGACGAGAGCCTTGTGGTAGGGTCTCGTTGCCGCAAGTCCCAGTGGACTTCTTGCTCTTACAGAGCAAGAAGTCCACCCACTGACATCACTTGTGATGTCAGTGGGGCCAGCCCTAGATGGTAGGCGTTCCCATGGGAACGCCTCCATCTGGGCAGCCATGCCCCCGGCCCGCCCCGTTTGTAGCGAGACCCGGAGCGATGGCTTGCCCATCGCTATCTGGGTCTCGCGCATGTGCACGACGGAGCCGCCTCCGTCGTGCGCATGCGCACTGGGCTCAGCACTCGTGAGCGGGTCTGAATCAGGCCCTAAGTCTGTAAGCTTGGGCAGCAGCTTTGGTTTCCTCCAACAATCTAAAAACATACTGGTAGGTTAACTGGCTCCTGATAAATATTCACCATCGTGTGTATGTGTGTGTACATGTGGTAGGGGAAATAGGAGTACGCTATGCCGATGTTTTCGCAGTTGAGTGATCATCGGCTATCTGCGCATCAGTCTGAGGTCGCACTGTGAATGCATCAAAGTCCATTACCATAGTCACAAGCAGCCACTCTTTACTCACTGAGTGATTGACAGTCAGGGAGAGTTTCGAGGAGGTTACGGGGTGTGCCACCAGAAATGCATGCATGTCGCAACCGTTTTTGAGACATGTCACTGCCTGTGTCTGTAATCTCGCACACACAAACATGGTTCCAACGTCTCAGTTCAGGTGGCCATTCTGCATGACCATAGAGTTACTCAGGATTGCTAACATTGAATGATCTGCAACAGATGCTGCGTCTTTGTACGGAGGTGGGCGTCTCAGTACATCTTCCAGAAGCTCACCATAGATGGTTTTTGTGCCATCAATTGTAATCACCAATGTAACCATCATTTAATACCCTACTGATGACCATCCCTACTGTGATTTGATGGTGATGCACCAGAGTGAGCACAGTGCAGTCACATGGTCTCTGCAGCAGATTAGTGTGTGATTGGATGGTGATGTCACAGAGTGAGTACAGTTCAGTCACATAGTCTCTGCAGCAGGTTAGTGTGTGATTGGATGGTGATGTCACAGAGTGAGCACAGTGCAGTCACATAGTCTCTGCAGCAGGTTAGTGTGTGATTGGATGGTGATGTCACAGAGTGAGCACAGTGCAGTCACACGGCCCATGAAGCAGGTTAGTGTGTAATTGGTGGTGATGTTACAGAGGGAGCGCATGCAGTCACAGTGGCGTAACCAAGTGGCCACAAGATTTTGCCTGCAGACCTTGCAACCAGTTTTGGATTACCCCTAGTATGTGTGCTTCCAATAACCATGGTATCCAATTTACAAAAAATTGGTCGCTGGATTTTTTGCAGGAAAAATCTTGCAGAAGTGGAATTTTGGTACTTTCAGTTGGCTGCCAAGGCCGTGTGAGGGGAGCGGTTGCAGGGTTAGGGGTAGTGTGTGCAGGGAACGGGTGCAGGGTAAGAGGTAGTGTAGTGTAGTGTAGAGTGTGATGAGCCGATGCAGTGTGAGCGGTAGAGTAGATAGTGTATAGCAGGTGCGGGTGCAATGTGAGCAGTAGTATAGGTAGTGTGTGCAGAGAACAGGTGCAGGGTAAGGGGTAGTGTAGTGTAGAGTGTGATTAGCTGATGCAGTGTGAGCGGTAGTGCGTGTGGGACATGGGTGCAGAGTAAGGGTAGTGTAGTGTGTGCAGGGAGCTGGTGCAGGGTTAGGGGTACTATAGTGTAGTGTGTGCAAGTATTGGGTGCAGGGATAGGGGTAGTGTGTGCAAGTGTTTGGTGCAGGGTAGGGGTAGTGTAGTGTGTGCAGGGAGCTGGTGCAGGGTTAGGGGTAGTATAGTGTAGTGTGCAAGTATTTGGTGCAGGGATAGGGGTAGTGTGTGCAAGTATTTGGTGCAGGGTAGGGGTAGTGTAGTGTGTGCAGGGAGCTGGTGCAGGGTAAGGGGTAGTGTAGTGTAGAGTGTGATTAGCTGATGCAGTGTGAGCGGTAGAGTAGATAGTGCATGTGGGACATAGGTGCAGGGTAGGGGTAGTGTAGTGTGTGCAGGGAGCTGGTGCAGGGTTAGGAGTAGTATAGTGTAGTGTGTGCAAGTATTTGGTGCAGGGATAGGGGTACTGTGTGCAAGTATTTGGTGCAGGGATAGGGGTACTGTGTGCAAGTATTGGGTGCAGAGTTAGGGGTGGTGGGATGCAGGTTTAGTAGTGCCTGTGCTGTGCCAGGTCCATGGAAACTGTCTGCGACATTGGAGAAGAGATGGAGGAGAACAGTGCTGCAGAAAGTGATGCTGGCCATAAACGCTACAATTATCGGGGCAATCAGCCCGATATCCGCGGATCGCCCCTATAATTGTATTGTGTGTGTTGGTGATCGAGAGGTAAACTGTCGTCCGCATCGGGCAGTGTATGCCCAGCCACGGCCGACAGACAGACATTTCCTGTGTTCCTTCCCATGGAAGGAACAGGGAAATGTCTCCTCCCCCGGGGGCGGAGCGCAGATGTCGGGATAATACACTGTGAGTAATCACACAGTGTATGCCCCAGACATCTGCGGCTGGCAGGCTGCCAGATAAAATGTCTGTCGGTCTGACAGGCATTTTATCTGGACGTTAATGCCCAGCTTTAGTTATTAAGGGCTAATTAAGCTACTTGGAAACGGCCAATTGTTTAATTAGTCATTGGGGGGGGGGGGGGGTGTCCAAAGGCTTCCAGAGCAAGTGCGGACAATTGTTCCTTAAAATATGGATTGTAGCAAAAATTAGACCTGCTCTGGAGGTGCTCCAAGAAAACATGAGTGCTCAAAAGATATTCAAAACCCCGCACACGACTGAATACCAAAAATCTTGCACCAGTGGGATAAACCCCGCAGTTGCAAGATCTTTAGTAAACTGGCACCTCATTGGATATTCCCCACAGAGTCTGTGTAGCAGTTTCATCTGTATTTGGTTGGTGGTGTCTTCTTGCTAACTTTACTATCCTGAAATAGATGAGCTTGTTTATTTTGCTGTGTGTATCATGATGTTTCTTTGTAAAGGGAATGTGTGGGTCTCTTCTGGGACCAAACACCACATGTGAAGCCTCTGAAAATGTTAGTGTGTCACATCAGGGCTCAGTAAAAACCTGTTTGAAGTTGAACAGACACAAAGTTGACCTTTTGGGAAAGCAGCCATTAGTGACACAATTACTTGTTTACTAACATGATTTGGATTTTAAAGATACATTTTATTCTTGAGCAAAGATGGCTTAGTGCAGGGGTATTCAATATGTGGCCCTCCAGCTGCTTTGGAACTACACATCCCAGCATGTCCTTCCACAATGTTGCTATTAGTGTCAGGGCCATAGACAGTGGTGCCATTGTAGCCTATAGGCATACTTGCTGACTCTCCTGCAATGGCCGAGAGGCTCCCGAAAACTGTGTGGCACTACCGGCTGCCCGCAAGAGAGGGCAAGTCACCCAGACTGGCCGCCAACCACCTGCACCCCCTCACTTCCCCCATGACCCTCCCCCCACTTACCTGGGGAAAGAGCAGATGCTCAGTATTTAAGGCAATTGAAAGTAAAGTAATCGCTAATACTTTTACACATTGTGGGGGACTGTCTCCTGTCCGAGACCCCATCCCTGCCATGTGTGAGATAATACAAAGCTGGCGGAAGCTAATTTCTAATTATGATAATAAATTAGAATAATCGGGTCAAATACCCACTACTTAGTAAAATGGCCCCTACAAGCTGTAACAATATTTGTCAATACTGACCTGATCTTCAGGCGTCAGTATAGGGCACATGATACCTACAGGTGGTTAAAAGTCACATAATGACTGACTGAAGTGCTGACTCAGACACCATTTATCAGAAGTCCAGAAAGCGGGGGGGAGAGTAACAGAGACAGGAATAAGTGCACATGCTTTTTTACCCAGTTTTATCAGATGGGCTGTAAAGAAGCTGCTTTATCTCATCTACCTAGGATTATAAAGAAACTGGGAGAAAATCAGTATTTATTACTAAATTTGGACTTTGTCCCAAACAAGTCTGTTGGCTTTAACCTTTGGTCGCTGTCATAAATATATGCGCTGCGTGGCAGTGATTGTTCTTAGCAGGGGAAGAATAAAAAAACAAACATCTTACTGAGTCATGCAAAATGCTCATTTAACTGAGACAACAAGGGGGATGTTTCCTGGGGATGTAGCGGAGAGATGACAAAGGAAAAATTGCCCTTTAGTTTCAAAACAATTCTAAGGAATGTCCTACAACGGGTGTAGGTGGAATGAGAAACCCCAACAGGCCTGGTCAGCCGGAGGCCAACAGTTAATGTTGGGACTTGTGATACTACAGCAACTAGAGGTCCACAATTTATCCATCTCTGTCCTACAGCAGGTATAGGTGGTATGAGAAACCCCAGCAGGCCTGGTCAGCCGGAGGCCAACTGTGCATGTTGGGACTTGTGATACTACAGCAACTAGAGATCCACAATTTATCCATCTCTGTCCTACAAGAGGTATAGGTGGTATGAGAAACACCAGCAGGCCTGGTCAGCTGGAGGCCAACAGTGCATGTTGGGACTTGTGGTACTACAGCAACTAGAGGTCCACAATTTATCCATTTCTGTCCTACAACAGGTATAGGTGGTATGAGAAACCCCAGCAGGCCTGGTCAGCCGGAGACCAACAGTGCATGTTGGGACTTGTAATACTACAGCAACTAGAGATTCACAATTAATCCATTTCTGTCCTACAACAGGTATAGGTGGTATGAGAAACACCAGCAGGCCTGGTCAGCCGGAGGCCAACTGTGCATGTTGGGACTTGTGATACTACAGCAACTAGAGGTCCACAATTTATCCATCTCTGTCCTACAAGAGGTATAGGTGGTATGAGAAACACCAGCAGGCCTGGTCAACTGGAGGCCAACAGCGCATGTTGGGACTTGTAATACTACAGCAACTAGAGGTCCACAATTTCTCCATCTCTGTCCTACAACATGTATAGGTGGTATGAGAAACACCAGCAGGCCTGGTCAGCCGGAGGTCAACAGTGCATGTTGGGACTTGTGGTACTACAGCAACTAGAGGTCCACAATTTATCCATCTCTGTCCTACAAGAGGTATAGGTGGTATGAGAAACACCAGCAGGCCTGGTCAACTGGAGGCCAACAGTGCATGTTGGGACTTGTGATACTACAGCAACTAGAGGTCCACAATTTATCCATCTCTGTCCTACAAGAGGTATAGGTGGTATGAGAAACACCAGCAGGCCTGGTCAGCCGGAGGCCAACAGTGCATGTTGGGACTTGTGATACTACAGCAACTAGAGGTCCACAATTTATCCATCTCTGTCCTACAGCAGGTATAGGTGGTAAGAGAAACACCAGCAGGCCTGGTCAGCCGGAGGCCAACAGTGCATGTTGGGACTTGTGATACTACAGCAACTAGAGGTCCACAATTTATCCATCACTGTCCTACAAGAGGTATAGGTGGTATGAGAAACACCAGCAGGCCTGGTCAGCTGGAGGCCAACAGTGCATGTTGGGACTTGTGATACTACAGCAACTAGAGGTCCACAATTTATCCATCTCTGTCCTACAGCAGGTATAGGTGGTAAGAGAAACACCAGCAGGCCTGGTCAGCCGGAGGCCAACAGTGCATGTTGGGACTTGTGATACTACAGCAACTAGAGGTCCACAATTTATCCATCTCTGTCCTACAAGAGGTATAGGTGGTATGAGAAACACCAGCAGGCCTGGTCAACTGGAGGCCAACAGTGCATGTTGGGACTTGTGATACTACAGCAACTAGAGGTCCACAATTTATCCATCTCTGTCCTACAACAGGTATAGGTGGTATGAGAAACCCCAGCAGGCCTGGTCAGTCGGAGGCCAACTGTGCATGTTGGGACTTGTGATACTACAGCAACTAGAGATCCACAATTTATCCATCTCTGTCCTACAACAGGTATAGGTGGTATGAGAAACACCAGCAGGCCTGGTCAACTGGAGGCCAACAGTGTATGTTGGGACTTGTAATACTACAGCAACTAGAGGTCCACAAATTGTCCATCTCTGTCCTACAACAGGTGTAGGAAACCTGCTTGGGATCATGAATAGTAAATAAATAAATTAATTTAATATTTCTATTGTTTTTTTACGTTTTTTTTATTTCATTCACTGCAAACTTAGCATTAGGATTACAACATAAAAATAAGCTTAAAGAATGAAACATGAAACTCGCAAGTGTTTGTTTTTGTGCAGGTGTGTCCCCATACAACTAGCATTTTTGCTCTCTATAGGGTGAGACGCTTGCAGTGCCATTGTAAACAAGTTTCCTACTTTCATATTTTATCGTCTTTTTCGCAGTGCATAGCATGTTTTTGGTGGGCAGCCACATACCAACAGTCTTGTCGTTTACTGGGGACTTAGTAGTTGCACTTTTCTCGCAATCCTGACAGTATAAATTAGCTGCTGTGTGGCGGGACGCATGAAGCAGCTCAGTCATTTTGCTCTCCGGTTTCTTGCATTTTATCTCAGAGTAGCGTCCTCGTTGCGCTGCCTTAGCACGAAAGTCCACTAGTGGTGTATAGGGTACGGGTACCGTATGCTTTTATCGCATTAGCAGTGCGAAACAGATGCAATTGGTTCAATTATTAAGCGAAAAAGACGCATGGCGTGGCTTAGTCACGTTTTTCGTGGCTCACCAAACAGGGCTATTTGGCATGATTTGAGGATAGCTGAGGTGGACACATCTGTATGTTTCTATTCTATTACTAAATGTAAGATTATTAGGAGTCTCTTTACTATTGGTGGCTGCAGTAACTATAAGTATGTATCACTGCATATTGTAATGTTACATAATGATGTACCACCGCTATTTACCTTGCATGGGCTGCCCTGGGATCTCCGGTGGGAAATCCCCCTCCTCGGCAAGGTATTTATCCCTTTCACAGGCAGACTAATGCTGCCGGCAAAAGGATTAAGGGCTCATTCAGCTTGGATCGCATGTCTGCAATCGCACAGACACCTGCGCACTGCATAAACATCGGTAACATCGGACCAATACGCACAGTTGTGATTGAGCTTGACCTGACTAGCGAACTGCAAAGCTTCCTGTCACCATCTAGACCTCAGGCTGCGTATGCCGTCACTGGGGCTTAATCATGCTTGGATCGCAAGTCTGCAATCGCACGCACCTGCGCAATGCGAAAACATCGGTAACATCGGACCCATGCGCACATTTGTGGTTGAGCTTGACCTGACTCGCGAACTGCGAAGCTACCAGTCACCACCTAGACCTCAGGCTGCGTATGCCGTCACTGGGGCTTAATCATGCACGCAATCAAACGCACAGGCACGTCTGCGTTCCTTTGACCCTCCACCCCCAAATGGCACTTCCTGTCAATCATTTCTCAGTGGCTCCGTGTGTCCGCTGCGTTCGCTTTCGCGATCGCAGTGGCCAGTTTGCGCACGCGCACTGCAGTGTGTACGCATGCGCAGAACGCAAACATCGACCAGGTGCGTGCGAATGCAGACTTGTGAACCAAGCTGAATGAGGCCCTAAGTACTATGTGCATGCACATGGCGTTGTGATCAAGCAAGAGATCCTGGCAAGCATATGCGACTGCACTGGGTCCCATGGGATAGGCATGCGCCGCCATCATGCCATCTGCTTTTCTTTTCGCACTTGATAAACTGTCTAACTTTGCGATCCCCATAGAGGTCTACGGCGATTCTGGTAAGCCTGGTACATAGGGTAAGACTGGAGTCAGCGTTAGCCAGTGCTGTAGCATGGCACTAATGCCCTGACTTTCCTCACAATTGTGACATCACAATGTCAAGGATCGGGAGTCAAGATCCAGAATTTTGAGTTCACATGGCTTTCCGGGTTGCAGGCTGCTGGTCCATGCACCCAGCAAGCCAAATACAGGTGCCATGGGGACAGTGGCGTTGCCAACCCTTCGCCCTTGCACCCTGGGCGGGGGCACTACTTTCATTCCCCAAGTTATGAACCTGGCGTTAACCCTTTAATAAGTTGCATGAAGTCCTGCAGGTAGACATACTGTATAGAAATCTGCAGTTTTGGCTTATTGCAGTCTCATAAATAGACCCATTATATTGTTGGGTTGTTGCTGTGATCTTTCAGCATATCCCACCCATCACATCTCATTGTATTGCTAGTACAGTACATATAGGTAGTCATATCTCATTGTAGTGCTAGTACATATATAGTAGGTAGTCACATCTCATTGTAGTGCTAGTACATATACGGTAGGTAGTCACATCTCATTGTAGTGCTAGTACAGTACATATAGGTAGTCATAACTCATTGTAGTGCTAGTACAGTACATATACTATAGGTAGTCACATCTCATTGTATTGCTTGTACAGTAGATATAGGTAGTCACATCTCATTGTAGTGCTAGTACATATATAGTAGGTAGTCATATCTCATTGTAGTGCTAGTACAGTAGATATAGGTAGTCACATCTCATTGTAGTGCTAGTACATATATAGTAGGTAGTCACATCTCATTGTAGTGCTAGTACATATACGGTAGGTAGTCACATCTCATTGTAGTGCTAGTACAGTACATATAGGTAGTCACATCTCATTGTAGTGCTAGTACTAGGGGAGTGCACCGGCCACTTTTCGTGTTTTGGTTTTGGATCTGGATCTTTCTTCGTGTTTTGGATCTGGATTGGTTTTGCCAAAACCACCCTACCGTGTTTTGGGTTCTGGGTTCTGGGTTTTGTGTTTTGGATCTGTATTTTTTTTTTTTTAAAAGCATAAAAACAGCTAAAATCACAGAATTTGTGTTTTTTTCTGCTGCTATGCTATTATTAACCTCAATAACCTTAATTTCCACTCATTTCCAGTCTATTCTGAACACCTCACAATAGTGTTTTTATGTCCAAAAGTTAGCACCGAGGTAGCTGGATGAGTATGCTAAGCGTCACGAGTGGGCGGCACAACCACGTGGCCCATCTAGGAGTGACACTGCAGTGGCAGACAGGATGGCAGTCTGAAAAACTAGGCCCCAAACAGTCTATAATGCAAAGAAAAAAAAGAGGTGCAAGATGGAATTGTCCTTGGGCCCTCCCACCCACCCTTATGTTGTATAAACAGGACATGCACACTTTAACAAACCAATCATTTCAGCGCCAGGGTCTGCCACACGACTGTGGCTGAAATGATTGGTTCGTTTGGGCCTCCACAAAACAAGCTGGCAATTAATCTGTCCCTGCACAAACTAGCTCTATGGAGGCAAGATGTCATCCTCATCCTGCTCATCCACCGATTCCTCACCCTCTTCAGTGTTGTGTACATCCTCATCCTCACAGAGTATTAATTCGTCCCCGCTGGAATCCACCACCACAGGTCCCTCTGTACATTCTGGAGGTTGGTCTCCCTGGAAGAGTTGATAATTCCTTTTTATGAACATCATCTTCTCCACATTTTGTGCAAGCAACCTCCTACGCCTTTCGCTGACAAGGTTCCCGGCTGCACTAAACACTCTTTCGGAGTACACACTGGAGGGGGGGCAACTCAGGTAAAATAGAGCCAGTTTGTACAGGGGCCTCCAAATTGCCTCTTTTTCCTGCCAGTACAGGTACGGACTGTCTGACATGCCTACTTGGATGCTATCACCGATGTAATCCTCCACCATTCTGTCAATGGTGACAGTATCATATGCAGTGACAGTAGACATTTCAGAAATTGTTGCCAGGTCCTTCAGTCCAGACCAGATGTCCAAACTTGGTCCTGCCTGCCCTGCATCACAGCCAGCGGGTTGCTTAGGATACCTAAGTTTTTTCCTGCCAGCCCCAGTTGCGGGAGAAAATGAAGAAGGAGCTGTTGACGTGTCACGTTCCGCTTCAGCTGACAGTGTTTTCACCAGCAGGTCTTTGCACCTATGCAGGCTTGTGTCGGCCGGAAAGAGAGACACCACATAGGCTTTAAACCTAGGATCGAGCACGGTGGCCAAAATGTTTTGGTCTGATTTCAACAGATTGACCACCCTGGAATCCTGGCAAAGCAAATGAAGGGCTTCATCCTCAAGTCCCACATGCAGAGCGGAATCGCTCCGTCTTAGCTCCTCCTTCACTTTCTCCAGCTGCTTCTGCAAAAGCCTGATGAGGGGAATGACCTGACTCAAGCTCTCAGTGTCTGAACTGACTTCACGTGTGGCAAGTTCGAAGGGCTGGAGAACCTTGCACAGCACAGAAATCATTCTCCACTGTGCTTGAGTCAGGTGCATACCCCCTCCTTTGCCTATGTCATAGGTGGGTATAGGCTTGAATGGCCTTTTGCTGCTCCTCCATCCTCTGAAGCATATAGAGGGTTGAGTGAGTTCCACCGTATCACAAACTCTTGCTTCAGGTGATGGAGGGGCAGGTTCAAGAGTGTTTGCTAGCGCTCCAGTCTTCGGCACGCAGTCGCTGAATGGCGAAAGTGGGCAGAAATTTTTCAGGCCACCCAAAGCGTCTCCTGCACGCCCCTGGCGCTTTTCAGAAAATTCTACACCACCAAGTTTATTGTGTGAGCAAAACATGGGACGTGCTGGAATTTGCCCAGATGTAATGCCCGCACAATATTGGTGGCGTTGTCAGATATCACAAATCCCCAGGAGAGTCTAAGTGGGGTAAGCCACTGGGCGATGATTTCCCTCAGTTTCTCTAAGAGTTTGTCGGCGGTGTGCCTCTTACTGAAACCAGTGATACACAGCGTAGCCTGCCTTGGAACGAGCTGGCGTTTCTGAGATGGTGCTACTGGTGACGCTGCTGTTGCTGCGTAAGGTGATACATCTACCCAGTGGGCTGTCACAGTCATATAGTCCTTAGTCTGCCCTGTTCCACTTGTCCACATGTCCGTGATTAAGTGGACATTGGGTACAACCGCATTTTTCAGGACACTGAGGACACTTTTTCTGACGTTTTTGTACAGTCTCGGTATCGCCTGCCTAGTGAAGTGGAATCTAGATGGGATTTGGAACCGGGGACACACTACCTCCATCAGTTGTCTAAATCTAACACCAACATAGCAGTCAAGCCCTCAGTTATACGTTTTGCTTCAGGATGACTGCTGTCGTACTTCATCCTCCTCGCTAAGGACTGTTGGAGGGTCAATTGTTTAGTAAAAGTTGTGGTGTTCCTACTTCCTCTCTGGGATGATGAACGACTCCCAGCAGCAGCAACAGCAGCAGCAGGAAGCGTAGCAATGCAGGATCCTCCAGAGGAATCCCGGATAGGAGAGTCAGTCATGCCAGTGACATGGCCTGCAGGACTACTTCCGATCCTGACTAAGGAGGAAATTGACGAGGAGGGAGTTGACGATGTGGTTTGCAGGTGCTTGGATACAACAGGACAATGGGATTTAGGTGTTCCTGGACTGCTTACGGTCTTAGCCAAAGTTTCTGAACTTGACAGTAACTTTTTATGAACGCGCTGCAGGTGCCGTATAAGGGAGGATGTTCCTAGGTGGTTAACGTCCCTACCCCTACTTATTTCACCTTTACATATGGTACATATGGCAAGACAGTTGTCCAGATTTGGATAGAAATATTGCCAGACCAAAGAGGTGGAATGTTTGGTCTTCTGCCCAGGCATGACTGTGATGGGCTTTTTCATCCCACGGACAACAACTGTCTCCCCCGGAGCCTGATTTAAACAAACCACATCACCATCTTCAATTTGCATATCAGCAAGTGGACTGTGGGTGCTACTTTCAGCACTTGCAGGGGGCGTGCAAATGGTGGAAAGAGCCACCTCTTCCTGTCCAGTGCTGGGAAGGTCAGGCATCGCAACCGCCACCACACTTGGACTCTCCTTGGGGATTTGTGATATCTTCTTAGAATGCACAGTTCTACGCTGTGCTTTTGCCAGCTTAACTTGTTTGATTTTTTTAGCGGGAGGAGGGCTTCCATCATCATGTGAAGCTGAACCACTAGTCATGAACATAGGGAAAGACCTTAGCCGTTCCTTGCCACTCCGTGTCGTAAATGGCATATTGGCAAGTTTACATTTCTCTTCAGATGATTTAAATGTTTTTTTCAAGGTCATTTTCCTGAACTTTGTCATTTGGGATTGTATGTGCCCTCTACTATGACATTGGGCATCGGCCTTGGCAGACGACGTTGATGGCATGTTATCATCTATGTCATGACTAGTGGCAGCAGCTTCAGCACTAGGAGGAAGTGGTTCTTGATCTTTCCCTATTTTATTTTTATCAGAGAAAGTTTGGTCCTCCATTTATGTTATATTGATATATACGTGTGGCTAAGGCGCACACAAACACAGAAAATAATTTTTTATTTTTGTTGGAGACTAGTGCACTTTGTGGGTTACACCACCCTTTAAGAAATGAGCCAGCCGGCCCTTTACTTATGGGACACAGGCGCACGCTTGATGCTGCTCCTTTGTTCATGCACGTGCAGCTACAGCCCACACAATTCACAAAGTCAGAAAAAAAAAGATTTTTTTATTCTTTGTGGAGCGCACTTTGGGGGTTACACCACCCTTTAACAGACAGACGCACGCTTGCCGCTGCTGCTTTGAGGATGCACGTGCAGCCACAGTGCACACAATTCACAAACACAGAAAATATTTTTTTATTTTGTTTGGAGTGCACTTTGGGGGTTACGGCACCCTTTAACGGTCAAGCCAGCCGGCCCTTTACTTATGACACAGGCGCACGCTTGGCACTACTTTTTTGATGCACGTGCGGCTACTGCGCACACAATTCACAAACACAAAAAATATATATTTTTATTTTGTTTGGAGTGCCCTTTGGGGGTAACAGCACCCTTTAACGGAGAAGCCAGCCGGCCCTTTACTTATGGGACACAGGCACACGCTTGGCGCTGATCCTTTGTTGTTGCACGTGCAGCCACAGTGCACACAGGGCCTGATTCAGAGCCGGATGCTATTTGTGCTCGCTCGTTCAGAAAAAGGGGCCGGCTATTTAAATTGAGCGCTCGCTCTTTGCGGTCTGTTGACGCCTCTATGTCTGAGCGAGCGAACGCAACATGCGCTCGCCATTTTGTAAAGACGCCCCCTGGTCGCTCTCATCATACGTCATCTCCGCTATTTATTTGATTAATCGAGTACATCGAAAGGCGTCTGAACTGCTCGCAGTGCTTGTGGTTGGATTGTCCTACCGCAATCATGCAACAGTTCAGGCTAAGAAACAATCAAGTGACATGGTCGATGATGCTGCTTTGTTTATTATGCACACCCTTAAAACGCCCGTTTTGACCTTTTGGCACGCCTGCGTTCAGATCTCCACTCCCCGTTTTCAAGCACCTTCCCCTGTTACCACCCACAAATGCCTCATCCTGTCACTCAAATTAGCAGGCACTCGCTATTTTGCGAACACACGTTTTCCGACCGCACTGACTGGTTGGCGCATGCGCATTACGACCCATACGCATGTGCAGATGTGCGAACATCGCTCGGAGCGAACGAGCGGCCGCTTACGAGTGGCTCTGAATCAGGCCCACAATTCACAAACACAGAAAATATTTTTTTATTTTGTTTGGAGTGCCCTTTGGGGGTTACAGCACCCTTTAACAGACAAGCCAGCCGGCCCTTTACTTATGGGACACAGGCGCACGCTTGGCGCTGCTCCTTTGTTGATGCACGTGCAGCCACAGTGCACACAATTCACAAACACAGAAAATATTTTTTTATTTTGTTTGGAGTGCACTTTGGGGGTTACAGCACCCTTTAACGGTCAAGCCAGCCGGCCCTTTACTTATGACACAGGTGCACGCTTGGCACTACTTTGTTGATGCACGTGCGGCTACTGCGCACACAATTCACAAACACAGAAATTTTTATTTATTTTTTTGCACTTGCGGGAGCACCCCTGATGGACAGAGCACCCCCTGGACAACAATACAGCACCCCTTTAGGACTGGGACACTGCACAGGACTTTGGAGTGGACACAGCCCCTATGGACAACTGACTGCACAACACAGTCCAGCTAGCCCCTATGGACTTTGGAGGAGTGGACACAGCCCCTATGGACAACAGCAGCACAGCACAACACAGCCAGCCCCTATGGACTTTGGAGGAGTGGACAGCAACACAGCCAGCCCCTATGGACAACAGCAGAACAGCACAGCACAGCACAACACTACACTACACTACACAGACCAGCCAGCCCTAACTCCCACCCTCCCTCTTCACTGTCCACAGCCGAGTGACAAAATGGCGCCGACGCGGGTACCTTATATAGAATCCAAAACCCGCGCGACCCGGAAGGCAGGATGATGATGTTTTGTCTCGATTTCAGATCCGAGTCAGGCGGGAAAAGTCGAGCCTGACTCTGATCGGCCTCGGATCGGGGGGCTCGGGGGGGGGTTTCGGATTTCAGAAATCCGAACCCGCTCACCCCTAGCTAGTACAGTATACTGTATATAGGCAGTCACATCTCATTGTAGTGCTAGTACAGTACATATAGATAGTGACACCTCATTGTAGTGCTAGTACATTACATATAGGTAGTCACATCTCATTGTAGTGCTAATTCAGTACATATAGGTAGCCACATCTCATTGTAGTGCTGGTACATATAGTGTAGGCAGTCACATCTCATTGTAGTGCTAGTACAGTACATATAGGTAGATGCATCTCATTGTAGTGCTGGTACAGTACATATAGGCAGTCACATCTCATTGTAGTGCTAGTACAGTACATATAGGTAGTCACACCTCATTGTAGTGCTGGTAGATATACTGTAGGTAGTCACATCTCATTGTAGTGCTAGTACAGTAGATATAGGTAGTCACATCTCATTGTAGTGCTAGTACAGTAGATATAGGTAGTCACATCTCATTGTAGTGCTAGTACAGTACATATAGATAGTCACACCTCATTGTAGTGCTAGTACAGTAGATATAGGTAGTCACATCTCATTGTAGTGCTAGTACAGTACATATAGGTAGCCACATTTCATTGTAGTGCTAGTACAGTACATATAGATAGTGACACCTCATTGTAGTGCTAGTACAGTACATATAGATCGTCACATCTCATTGTAGTGCTAGTACAGTACATATAGGTAGCCACATCTCATTGTAGTGGTAGTACAGTACATACAGATAGTCACATCTCATTGTAGTGCTAGTACAGTAGATATAGGTAGTCACATCTCATTGTAGTGCTAGTACAGTACATACAGATAGTCACACCTCATTGTAGTGCTAGTACAGTAGATATAGGTAGTCACATCTCATTGTAGTGCTAGTACAGTACATATAGGTAGCCACATTTCATTGTAGTGCTAGTACAGTACATATAGATAGTCACACCTCATTGTAGTACTAGTACAGTACATATAGATAGTCACATCTCATTGTAGTGCTAGTACAGTAGATATAGGTAGTCACATCTCATTGTAGTGCTAGTACAGTACATATAGGTAGCCACATCTCATTGTAGTGCTAGTACAGTACATATAGATAGTCACATCTCATTGTAGTGCTAGTACAGTAGATATAGGTAGTCACATCTCATTGTAGTGCTAGTACAGTACATATAGATAGTCACATCTCATTGTAGTGCTAGTACAGTACATATAGATAGTCACACCTCATTGTAGTGCTAGTACAGTACATATAGGTAGCCACATCTCATTGTAGTGCTAGTACAGTACATATAGGTAGCTGTATCTCATTGTAGTGCTGGTACATATACTGTAGGTAGTCACATATTAAAAAAATATATATATATTTAACCGACTTCTTTCAATACATTTGTATTAACATATTACCAGTTGAATGTTGGACCTTCATTGTAACTTGGTTAGCAATACTCAAATTGTGCAATGGACCTGACATGATGCATTCATTTTAGTCAACACCTACAGTATTGAAAAACCCACTGTATTGCTCTTTTTATTTTTGCTGAGCTTTTTTCCACTAAAATGTTAGAAAAAAAAAAAGAACACAAAATAATATGGCAATAAAGAAGGTATGGTGCTACTGACGAAACGCAGATCGATAAGAAATAGGGAGCATCTGCACTGCACCGCAGAACAATGCGTGCTATTGTATTATGACACCTGTTTACACAAGCGCAACCTGTTACTCTTATTTGTGACAAACTAAAATATAATATATTGGGTTGAGTAAAATAAAAATGTCCAGGTAATATGCAGCAGTGCAACTAAATTATACTTCACATATCTTCGCACTTGTATATGTTCAACTAAAGCTGGGTGCACACCTAACAATGGTGTAACCCAACAATGCAGCGAGGTGAAGCCTAGGAGGTGGGGCCGCCGGCTCTAGGAAGTAGGCTGTAGGATGCCTCTTTGGAACATCCAAAGCCAGTGCTACTGGCTGTAGGGTGCCATTCCAGACACCCTACAAGCAACATGCAGGTGCCATGAGGCAAGTTCGCGCCCCCCCAGGGCCCTGCACTCTGTGTGACGGTCCTGCTCACACATCTCTAGTTACGGTCCTGTTAATAACTGTTAATAATAACAGATTTCCTCTGTTACTCACATGTGTCTTATGACAGGGTAGGATGTACTAAGCATCGCATCGTGGATGTGGTACATCCCGCCACTTAGCGAGTACTTACCGGCTTCAGGGGCAAACATAGGATTATTACAGGGGGATTTCCACATATGTCACACATACATTAAACAAACACTGACCTTGCAGACCTGGCAGACTGGCACCATGTCATTAGGCCACTCCCCCTAGCTGCAAAATGCAGCGATTTGCGTGTGAATCAGGAAGGGCGGAGCCAAATGACTCCAGTCTAATGGGATTGCATTATATTGGCGCTGTCTTCTTCCTATTGACCCATGAATCGTGGCATTTTGCAGCGAGGGGGCGGGGCTTAAGAACACGGTGCCACAATGCAAAAAGAAGCCCATACTGTAGGCTCCTACTGGGCAACGCCAACTGCAGATGACAATGCCCATCGGGTTCAAGCTCCGGAATGTATCATATTCTGGAGCTTGGTACATATGGGGAATACGGTCAAAACTCCAAAAACAGTGTTTTTTTGGTATTTAAAACACATTTCTGGCTTAGTACATCCTGCCCACAACCAGCCAGATATCGGGATATAAGAATGGGTCTTGACATAAGTAACGTATTGTGGACGAATTCATTTTTTGTTAACTAACCTACAGTATTTTGTGGGATTTTTTTTGTGTTTTCTTTGCATCAAAAGATAAAAAAGATACAAAAAGTTGTTTGCTTGCCCAGGCATTAAACTGTGAAGTCTAGTTTAGGGTTATGTTCCCAATATCTTCCCTCCTCTTTACCCCTTCTTACATAGAAGATAGAGCACACCGCTGACCTCAGAAACAGTAGTATGAGGTGGGGGGCCTCGTGGTCCAGTCTCTGTGAGCTTACAAAAAAATCTGCTCCGTGCTTTAGATCCATGTGGGGGGCAGGAAAGGTAGATGGAATTTGTTCCAATTTGGACTTCCTATTTAAACTGATTACTAATTATTTGCTGCTGTCATGTGCGTTGGTTATAGCATGCCACCGGGGAACATTTTCCAAAAACTTTTTAGATTTGTCCCAATTGAACTTCCATTTTATATGCCTGGACAAACAAGTGCCTCTTTCATCCATCTTGGTTTATTTTGTTACATTATTGAAGACCAGAAAGAAGACGGTGATTTTATACATAACGTCTTGCCACAGAATCTGTGGTTATGAGGTAAGCAATCCCCAATAGCGTAGGCCGTGCAGCGTATCTTGCATATACATTATTCTCACGCACATGTTCGCAAAATGTATGAGACACATGTGCATACTAACCTAAGCTACATTTAGGACCAGAGAGGTATTCTCATCTTGTCAAAGGTTCTCGACGGCGTATTCAGGCAAATGCGTCTAATGGCCCGTACACACGGTCAGATAAACTGCACGATTTTAACAATAACGATCATATGATTATCATTAAGAGTGTAGTTTCTGGCCCCTGCAAACAACCAAACGATGGTCGATGTGCGGGCACGAATGGTCAATGACGACCATCAACCATCGCCCGTGCATGCAGGCCAAACTGGACGATATCGAGCAGGTTAGCCTGTTTACTATAGGGACCCGAGATCGTTAATCGTGGGTTGTTACAGTCGTTAGGGGGTTAATGCATGTGTTGTATTATTCGATAATCATCCAACACATGCAGGACGATCAGATAACGATCGTTCTCGTTATCTGATGGTCTGACCGTGTGTACCCTCAGACCAGCATGGAATCATGTATATAGGTGACATATCTTTTGAACCTAGTATAAAGTACTTGTTGATGATGATCCCTGATAGTAACCAGTCCAGGATCATATGCTACACACACTGAGGCTGGTGCACCTCAAGATACATACAGCTCTGCAGATGTACTAAAATACACCTTTCTGTACTTTTCTTTTGAGTAATGTATTGTACAGCCATCTTACTTACCAGTCTGTATCAGTCCCAGGGGGAAATGTATCAAGCCTTGGTGATATATATATAGGGCTCTATTTAAGAATCAGCTGCTTTATGTAAGCCGCTGCTTCCTGGCCCACAGCAACCAATCAGCTTCTAACTGTCATTTATCTAGCACAGTCTATGAAATGAGATACTGTACGTTGATTGGTTGCTATGGTCAACTACTCCACTTTAATTCTCTCCAAGGCTTGATAGATCTCCCCTCCAATGTCCAGCGCCACCCCCCCCCCCCCATACCTACCGCATGTGGGACATCATGACATCACAAGAGGGAGGAAGGATCTGTAAGCTGCGTCTCAGGTGTCTCTGGGGCAGCTCTCCAGGCTGCAGGGTGCCAAATACAAGCGCCACCATGACAGCAGCGGTGTTGCCCTCATCCTTGCAGCCTTGGCGGTGGCACTTCTAGCACCCCCGTCATTGTGGTCTGACATACACTGTACATGCATCAGCAATGCTATGTTTTCTGTGCTGTGACATCTAAAGAGTTTTTTTCTTTTTTTGTTTGTTTTTTTATGTGTAAATTATTGTTGCTATTTTTTTATTTTATTTTTATTGATTTAAAAAAAATAGTAAGAAGATCAGTGATAGGTTTACTGTATAGCTAAGCAGGGAAATGATGCATAGCTGCTGTATGGTCTCTCATAGCGTTGCAGGGGGTTCTTAATAATCCATATTTTGTGTATATTTATGGAGTAGAGATGTAAGAGAGTGTCAGTATAAATTGTATGTATCCAATGTATCAAGAAGAGTCTACATAGATTCATTTTGACAACACTTATTTTTCCAGTGTTGCTGGTGTTACTATTAGAATGTTATTATTATATTTGGAGTATTTTTCCATGATTGTATTTATCCAAGTGCAGAAGTACTTATTTTCCAACAATATGTATTTTCCTATAAATTTTTCTCTCATTTCAGATACCAGTTATTTGCAAGTTATGAAATAATAATAAATGTTTTTTTTTTAACTACCAGAATGTGATGTGTATTTGTTTTGTTTGTGTTTTTTTAATTCATGTTTATTTTATTTATATTTTTATTACTGTATCCTGCATCAAAAAAGAAAATGATTGGGTACGTGATCCTGGCGCCCATAATGCCGGCCGTCAGAATCCCGGCAGCATAATCCCGGTGCATGTAGGTAAGTATTCTGGGCCTGATTCTGACCTGGTCGCTAAGCGGCGAATGCACACTAAGGCTGATAGTCGCCAGTCTTCGCATGCGTATGTGTCGCAGTGCGCGAGCCAGTCACTGCGATCGTGAATCGTGCGCTCGTAGCACAAAAACTGAGCGCTACTTTGAGTGACAGATAGCGCCATTTGTGGGTGGTAACAGGGGAAGGTGCTTGAAAATGGGGGAGTGGATGTGTGAACGCAGGCGTGTCTTAGCGTCAAAACACCGTTCTTTGGGCGTGCATAATTAGCATGGAAGTGTCATTGTACACATCACTTGGTTGTATTTCAGGCTGCAGTTATCGCAGTGCTTGCGGTGGAGTAAGATCTACCTTAAGGGCTGCGAGCAGCTCTGATGGCTCTCGATGTTACTGATTAATCATACACTAGTTACTGGAGATGACGTGTGTAAGAAAGAAGAGTGGGCGTCATTACATCGGCGTGCAACCACTCTGCCGTCGCTCTCTAAGACATAGAGGGCGTCCTCAAGCCTGGCGGTGTGATCATGGAATTTGCATACCCGGCCCCTGACGGCTGCGACAGTGCGCTGCATTGCGTCCAGGTCTGAATCATGCCCTCTAACCCTTCCATTAACCCTACTCCTAACCCAACTTTTCTGCAGCCTAATCCTGACCCAACGCACCCTCCCCCCCAGCCTGACCCTGATCCTCCCCTCCCTTAGCCTAAAACTCCCCATTGTGCCTTACCCTTAACCCTAATACTCACCATCGGGTTCACAGCTGTCGGGATTCTGACCGCCAGCATTGTATGTGCCAGGATGCCGACTACATCCCCTGGAAACTATACACATACTGCATTGTGACATTGTTTTATTTTATTATGTCCATTTTATTTTTCCCATTTGAACTGATGTACGAAGGTCACGTTGAATTGATCGTGACTGATTTCTGCAAACGACAGCTAATGACACCGTATCAGGGCTTTGTTAGACCTTGCTTTCTGCACATACTGTCAGTAGGAAATGCTGAAATTCTAGAGGGGGGTCTCCAAATGATTGATTTTAGAGCAAGTGTGGCCAGTCCATGAAGAGTGTATTGTGTGTCATAACTCCAACATATACAGGACCAGCGATCACAGTAAGCCATTAGATGTGGCAGCAGGGCCATCCTGTCTGAGCTGAATGTTTTTATTTCACATGTGGGCACCATTCCAGAGCATGGGAGCAAGTCCGGGAGTCTGGGGGAGCAGCAGAAGAACCTAGCACTGCCCTGGACATGTACTGTATGTACTGGATAGTGTATTATTATACTGTACTAATAATTAACTCTATTGATGGGCTATAGCAGTGCACCCATAAGTGCATGTTTTTCAGATCTCCTAGTTGGTGCATAGGTGTATTGAGTACTGGCTGACACATGTTTAAAGATCCACAGGTGGTGCTGATTATTTAACTTGTGATACTGAGAAAAACATGCAGCACTAGTAAAATTCTATTATATTACTTATACCCCTTTTACATCGGAGCTAAAACCCGGGTTATTGCAGGGTTAACCTGGGCAGCTCCTTGGTGTAAAAGGGGTGAGGGTTGGATCGCCGGGTCGAGTGACCCGGCAATCCAACCCAGGTAAATAGCAGGGTTTAACACGGGAGTAACCCGTGAAACCCTGCTGTGTGTACGGCGCACTCCGGGTCTTGATGACCTGCAGTGCGCCACAAGCCGGCCGATTGGTCCAGCTTCAGTGGCGCTTGGAGATGCCGACATCTCCAAGCGTCCACTTTCACACCGGAAAAGCCGGGTCTATGCAGACCCGACTGCGGTGTGAGCGGCGCCAACTCGGGAATAGCTAAATTCCGGGTCTGATCCGGATAGGAACCCTGTTCCAACTCCAGGTCAGACCCGGAAATTTGGTGGAAAAGGGGTATAATGCTATTGTGGTCATTGTGTGGGCTGGGAAGGGGGGTTTCCAGGCAACCAGACACCCCCCCTCCCCCTGTGTTTGCCTATCACTGTAGGCAGTTTTCAAGCAGTTTGTTAGCTCTTCGTTAACAAAAACAATATATAATTGTATTTTCCTGCAACTCTTGATCTTGAGGCTGTACACTGTGTTCTTCACACGGTCCATGTTCTATTTTTATTTTTTTTTCTGAAAGGAGATGTGACTGACCTGCATGTGAGGTGAAAGCCTCCAATACAGGTATTGTATTGTCAGATGTCAAAAGAATATTGGCTAACAGTACAGTTTAGACTGAATAAGTGACATTAGTGAACTTCCTGAGACAGTGTCTATTCACACGCAATAATTATCTGTTACCTTAATCATTACATCGCTGTTTTGTTCAATGACCTTATGTACCTGAGATACGGTAGCCAGTGATTAAGCTGGGAAGCGTGCTTCCCTATATAAGGTCATCATTTAATCATTGGGTCTCAGCGGCATTGTATTGTTACTAGAGTTACTGTTGTATTGTGAGACTTAACACAGTTTTGCTTAGGGTAAAACACATATTTACTGTGTGCTTGCCAAGAAAACCGACCACACACATATGTGGTTATCAGCGTCTGCTCCTACCTTTAGAATTGAGGGGGCTGCAATTTCAATTGTAGTGTTATAAAGACATTCATGTTGCATATATTCGTATAATAATAATGGGTTAAGGTGCCCACACACATACCGATATACTTAAGATCCGACGATGTGTCCGATTTCCCTTGAAATTCTCCCCGGGAGCTCAGCACGCGATCAGCACACGATATGCACACGATATGCTGTCCAATCTTCATCCGATCTCCTGCAGTCAGACTTTTTTATAGTGCATTGCGTCCTAGATTGTCAGATCTGCCGTACTGCAAGGCAGATCTGACGATGCGGTGTGCGACCTGCGGGGGCGCGCATCGCATCGTGATCATGAGTGGGGACTCACAATTTGGGCATTTTTTACCCGATCTGTCGTTCCAATGTGTCGGAATCAGCCAGATCGGGAAAAAAATCGCTGTGTGTGTGGGCACCTTTAGTGTTCTAATATTATTTTCCTTACATTATGTTACAGACTTTTTCACGTTTCAGCAACTGATCTTGAACGCTATAATAAGGCTTCATGTATAATAATTTATCATTATTATTATAATTATTATTAACACTTATAGGGCGAGATGCATCAAAGACAAAAATGCAGTCAAACCTCCGAAAATGCAGTTTTCAGAGGTTTGGCTGCATTTTGCATATGCACCATGCTAGACTTTCATGAGCTTGGTCCCGGTAGGTAAGGCCATCTACAGATGGTTTTGCATAGTAGAAGCCTATGGACTTCTTTAGGGATCCCCCATGGCTCACGCATGCAATGGCAAGCAGCCGCACAGAAGGACACCAGAGGGATTTCTGGGTAGTAAACCCAGAAGTCCCCCCACCGCACAGGACCGCTCTTATCGGAAGAGCTGTCTTTACCTAAATGTTCATCCATACGGTGTTACTAAACGCCAAGGTATATGCGATCAGTGGCAGAATACATCTCATGCAAAAAGCGACGATTGAAGCTTCCCGCCCGTGGTGTTCAAAAGATCAAGCAGTGTAAGGGTGGGATGTACTACATCCACGATGTGGTACACCCCCCCTGACTTCAGGTACATACCGTGGTATGAGCTTTTTCTGTGTCGTCTCTGTGTATCATCCAGCAGTAGCCAGCCGTAGACGAGACCAGAATTGCAACGTTCTATACTACCGACTGAATTAACTTAAGACAATGTTTTATAATATATGTAGGCAGAATACATTTATTACTTTCAAAAATATAAAAAAAATGACTTATTCATAAATACTCGTTTTGCAGAAAATCGTGATGTGATATGCAAAATCGTTTTCGTGTTCAGAAGCCAAAAATCTATAGGTACTGTATCACATAAATTAGTTATAATGCTTTTTCATCGCAGACCTGTGTTATTGATGTCATCCAAATCCATCAAGTGGAAGGCCCAGAACAGGCTCCCTGGGTCAAAATTCTGCCCGGCGCACTCCACTGTGAGGTCCGACCACGACCCCAAACATTCCATTAGACATCCCAGAGTAATTGCCACCCCACAGTGAAGTTTTCATCCAAATTCATCCAGTGGAAGGTCCAGAATAGGCTCCCTGGTCAAAGTTCTTTCCAGCGTACACCAACGGGAGGCAGACCGGGAACCTAACCCCCCTGAAAGGAGGGCAAGATTCAAGCTGGACCACCTCGCATTGGTTTCATCCCAATCGGTGCAGGGGTATCCGAATGCATAATTGGACAGACAAACAAACAGATCAATAAACTTGATATCAGATATAAGATTTGTCGCTCTGTCACTTTATCGCATTGCCGTGTTGTTGCTATGTGATCTAATAGCTTACTTTTTTTATACTAAATAACTATGTAAGATTTGCCAGCTTTACCTTGAGAGCGGCTGTGGAAGATGTTCACCAACACACAAACAAACTTTTTTTTAAATATATATATATATATATATATATATATATATATATATATATGTAGATATAATAATAAATGCTTACCCATAATTACAATACATGTTTAAATAACAAGTAACAATTACTTAATATTGCCCCTTTAATGTAATTAATGAATAATTAAACATTAATATTAAAGAATAATTTTGCCGATAATAAATGACCAAAATGAATCAATGTAACAGTTTCTGACTCTTTTTTCAATACACAATAATTGCATACTTTTTATGAACGGACTGGGATTCCTCTCTTTCTGTTATACGCAGTTCTATGGTGGTTTTGTGTTAGTTTGGTCAAAATCCCATTATAAAAGCCTCACAAAACTGTCGTAAAACAGATGCATACTGTATCGACGGTGGTTTATAAAACCCCAACAAATCTGCTGAGTAGTGATTTGGTGCTTTCATTTCCCAGTGATGTACAGGGGTTTGAAAACCTCTGAAAAACCGATGCTTAACAAATTTACCCCTTAGTGCCAAAAGTGTGCACCTGCACCTTGCGGTGTGTTTGGATATGTAGATGGTTGGGATGCACTGTATGATTAATTAACTATAAAAATGCAAAGTTTTGCTGTTTTATAATATTGTAAATTCAGAGGAAGAACATAACAAACAAGAAACAATCAAACTTTAGTGTGCACCCAAAGAACACTTTCTATTCCACCTTATAACTTGTGATAATGTATCTTGAAACTCTGTTTTAATTACTCTGTCAGCAGTGCACATATCTTATAACGAAGCAAGTCATAGCATCTAGACTTGCTAGTTTAGATGAGGTACAGACAAAGTTTATTGCTATCTGACCAGTTCAAGTTTTATGTGTTGTGTGGTAATGGCAAGCAGAAACTGGAACAAACAGGACAGTACTTGAATGAACTCCTAATCAACTCCTAATTAGGGATGTGCACCGACCCCCGTGTTTTGGTTTGGTTTTGGTTTTGGATCTGGATTTGGTTTTGCAAACCACCCTCAAGTGTTTGGGTTTTGGATCTGGATTTTTTTTTAATAAAAAATAGATAAAAAGTTTTAAAAACAGCTAAATTCATGTAATTTATGCAATCCAAAACCCGAAATTCGGATTTAAAATCCAAACCGCAAAAAGATCAGAACCGCGACCCGGATTTACCCGGATCTCCTCAGGAGATTAGAACTGGGACTCGGATTTACCCGGATTCACGAAATTCGGATGGATTCGGATTTCTGGAGAACCGAACCGCACATCTCTACTCCTAATCAAAGAAAAAAAAAAATATGTGAAATTTACTAGACTAGTTACCTCAAGTTTGTTAGCTTAGTTAAGTTGCTGCATTTTAGTGTTTGTACAAAATATTAGAAAATGGAGGCAGCCATTTTGTTGTAATACAAACCTCAGTGGAGGTTTAACTGTAAAGTTGTTTAGATACTGTAAATTGAGGAATGGTTTATGATCAAAGGTTTCTTTGCTAGTAGTGTTGTTGCTTGACACGAGTTTAAGGACGAAGAGGCTCCCTGGGCTGGCGCATCCCCCACACCT
Organism: Taudactylus pleione; assembly: GCA_031769625.1. Classification (NCBI taxonomy): domain Eukaryota; kingdom Metazoa; phylum Chordata; class Amphibia; order Anura; family Myobatrachidae; genus Taudactylus; species Taudactylus pleione. Next base: position 335,439 of record JAUIMM010000251.1, read on the forward strand.
GGCACCACTTCCCCTCCCTCTTACGTCACAGCAGCCCAGTACACGCTGCTATGTGCTGGGCTGCACTGGGAGACTGCTCGAAGCTGCTAAATCATCAACCAGAGCAGTCTACTATGCCTATAGGGGGAGCAATCACGCTGATCGTGCCCCCCATTGGCTGTGCAACGGGCTGAAGGGCACACAGCGCCCACCCCCCATCGCGAAGCGGTGCTGCAAAAATAATTTTTTAGGGGGCGTGGTCACGTCTCCTGCGATTAGGCCACGCCCCCTGTCACCTGGGCCCGACGTGGCAGTCGGCGGCCCTGGTCATAGCGGTTGTCGGTTGTGCAGATATTACACAAAATTATGTTAAATGTTAAACTGCTTAATAAATAACCTATAGACAAAGGCCGTCTGTATTGGATACTCAGAATTTTGAGCTTGTCTGCTGTACTGTTCTGTATTTGCATAGCTGCGCAATCTTTGACAAAACTGTAGTGAAGACTTCGGACATGACCAGTTGCAAAATACACCCACTGCTATACAGTATAAAGTGGTGTACACTTTTTAGTGTCCACAGGAAAATATGGATTAAGAAGTAACAATATATTATGAAAAACTTGAAATTAAGAAACAAAAAAAACAATTAAAATTGCATAATATAATGTGACACCTATTATGTGTGATATGAGCAGTAACACATGCTGTACACAGAGTAGGCTATACAGGACATTGCCTCTGCAAGTTTGTCATATCACATTCTAATGAATCGGGTTTTATTGGAACAGATATACAGATAATAACACTTCAATGCAACCTTTAACCAAGTAAGAGTCAATACTTTCCAGTGATAAAGTGAACCTATTACAGGGAAATGCCTGTAGACAGTATAATTTCCATCATTGCAGACTATGAACAAATAGGGATTTCTGGGCCTGATTCAGCCGGGATCGCAACTGCGATTACGCACGCAATCGGCCGATTGTTGCGTTCTGTGCATACGTATGCACCGCAGTGCATGTGCGCGATCCAGCCACTGCGATCTCAGTGACTACGCAGACCCATTGCAGAGTGAAGTGCCATTTGTGGGAGGTGACGGAGAGGGTGGTCGGCGACACGCAGGCATGCCAGTGTGTTTCAACGCCGTTACAGGGCGTGCATAAATTAGGCACTGCAATGCCATTCGCTGCTTGAGTATTCACTGCGTGCGATGAGGTTAGCAATTCCTAAGTAAGGTCAGAGCTTGGGCAACTGTGCGTGAGGCTGCGATGGTACTCGATGTTACCGATAGTTTCACAGTCTTGCTAAGGATTACGGATGTGTGTAAGGTAAAGTGGACGTCCTTATGTAGCGCTGGGACGGCATAGCCATGGCAATGGATTAGCATACTATCGCAGTGAGACTGCGTGCGTAATCGCTATTGCATTCGCAGTTGCGATCCATAATGAATCAGGCCCTCGGTCTGAATACCCTGAGCCAGGTCTCTGTCATTCTCTGGACCCAGGGGCATATCTATAATGGGTGCAAGGTGTGTGGGGCACACGGGCCCCTGGCACCACACACCCTGCACCCATAACATTACTTACCTCTCCGGAGTCCCACGTCGGCGCGGGGTCCAGTGGTGAAAAAACGACTGGAAAATGGCCGCGGCAGGCATTTTTCCGTCATTTGCGCATGCGCAGTACAGAGAAAATCCCGGTGACCTGCGCATAGTCTATAGACTCTGGGCTCACTCTAGTGCCCAGAGTCTATATCTCCGGCGCTGGCCGCGCACAGCTCAGTGCGCTGCCGACTGCCGGGCAGAGAGGAGGGGGCCCGTGTCGGAGACTGCACACGGGCCCCCTCCTCTCTAGAAACGCCCCTGTCTGGACCGGTAGTTTCGGGTCACAGTAACGCCAGACCTGCTATGCTGTTGTATTGTGTGAAGATTATCGCACTTGAATAAAATCAACACAGTGGTTTTGGAAGAAGATGTTGGGATTGTGGAACAGAGACAAAAACTGTGGTACTCCAGTGAATTGTAAGCCCTGTCAGCAGCCTTGGTTAATGTCTTTATAAAAGTTAAATAAAATCCTGTGTCAATAATTTTCAAGCGTTAAATTCTTACTATTACCCACCTCTAAGTGCCTAAACCTAACCCCTCCTTCCCCGCAGCCTAAACCTAAGTCTTCTGGGGAGGGTGCCTAACCCTAACGTCCCCCCGGGGGTGCCTAACCCTAACCCCCCCTTCCCCTAACCTTCTGGGGAGGGTGCCTAACCCTAACCTCCCCCCGGGGGTGCCTAACCCTAACCCCCCCTTCCCCTACTTCTGGGGAGGGTGCCTAACCATAACCTCCCCCCGGGGGTGCCTAACCCTAACCCCCCCTTCCCCTAACCTTCTGGGGAGGGTGCCTAACCCTAACCTCCCCCCGGGGGTGCCTAACCCTAACCCCCCCTTCCCCTAACCTTCTGGGGAGGGTGCCTAACCATAACCTCCCCCTGGGGGTGCCTAACCCTAACCCCCCCTTCCCCTAGCCTAAACCTAACCCTTGGGGGGGTGCCTAACCCTAAGTCCTGCCTGGGAGCCCTAAAGCCTCGCCCCTCCTGCCCCCCACAGCTGTCCGTGCCCGGTGCCCGGTTACTGAGGAGCATCCGGCAGTGCAGGGAGAATCTCTGGGAGCAGCCTGGCATCTCCGGGAGTGTTGGGTACACCCCTAGAATGATTCATCTGGAGGAGTGGCTCAAGGCAATGCCCACTCCTTTGGTATGGACAAAGGGGGCTATTTGGTGCACTTGGTATCATCGACTCCAGTGCCGTCACTGCTTGGCAGAATGTCAGAAGTAACAGTACACCAATGAACCTAATAGACACAGTTTGTACCCTGGAATTATATAGGTAGATAATGCAAACCCATTAGTGATGAGCACTTTAGTGCATCTCTTTATAGCCCCCATTTATTAATGATCGCTTGTGGAACGCGATCAGGGCATGTCAGTACCGCCCATGATCGCATTGCCAAATACGATCATAGCGGCGGGATGTATCATCTGGGACATGCAGGGGACACGGGCTCTGAAAGGAGCCTGACCCTGCGATGTCTCCTGGAGAGGTGCCGGCCAGAGTCGGGACTAGTAGTGTGCATGAGCAATTACGCTGACTGCACATGCACAGCCGCTATAGTATCGGAGATACCTGCTGCAGTCCCTCCTTAATACATATGGGGGCCCACACACAATGTAGTGAAAAACACGACCCTTTCTGACGCTGTTGCCAATATTTGATAATCACCTAATAAATGTAACTAGGGTCTAGTTAGGACCCTGAATATATTACCAAAATAACAAAACTACTGAAATACTTACTGCACTGGTATTCAATTCCTTTATTCAAATGTACCAATTAATTAAGGTTTGCTCTCTATTATTAAATGTACAGGAGGCCTGTTTGGTTCTACCAAGATTGGTTTTATTCAATATATCCACAAATAGAAGAATACAAATAAATAAATAATAACTACACATATAAAAGCCACTTCATAATAAGTCACAAAAAATAATCCCTTTTACTATGCTGAGTAATTAGATATCAGGTGTCACAGTATTCTTAATAGGATAATTTACCTGTTTGCAATTGCTGCAAATCCTGTGGTAGCTATATAGCTACAATGTCAGTAGTAAGTACAGTATTGTACTGTAGCAGATCAAAACATATAGTTATCACACTGATCGCTGTCACATATCAGTGTTTGGGTAACTACTGGCGTCCCAGTATTACCATAAATAAGCCAGCAGTCTCTGCTAAATATTGATTCCACACTTTTAAATAAGTCAGTATAGATAGAATTTATCGTTGGCCTGTCCCACTGCGTGGCCACGCTTGTTAGACTTTCCCAGGACCAGGGGTTCAGTGTCTCTTGTCAAATAGCAAAAGTGGGGAAATGCTGGTTACACTGTGCAGGCGCCACAGGTGTAAATCTCGTAGGTGTGGAGAAGTCTGCGGCACTGTGCAGACGCTGCAATAATAAACTCCCAAGATGAACCGGGGAGCCAGAGACACTGCAGAGCCGCCGCGGCTGTGTGTCCCGGCTATTGCATGAATTGTCAGTGTGGCTGATATAGCTCCCGTTCGGCTGCTCTCAAGTGCTCCTCTGGACAATCTCCCACCGTTTCTTCAGCAAGTAAGTGAAGGACATAATACGGTTAACGCGTTTCGTCCCATGGAATGTTGGGATTTTTTCAAGACACATATGGGGGATACTTAATATTTTAGGTAAACCCGCAAAAACAGGTGTTTTCGGGGATTATACCTCAAATATACTCTGATAAATGGGCCCCTAGGGGAGAACATTCCAATATGAGATGACTGCCAATAACTCATCACCGATTCCCAGAACCTGGCACGTTTTCAAGTTTGTCTGATAAAACACAACTTGAGGAGACACTTTAGGACTCACACTAACCATATTGCTGAGAAAGTCAGAGTGGATATTTTCCATTTCTAGTCAATTAACTGGTTACGCAATTCAACATTGGTAAATGCAGCTTAACGCATTAAGTCGCATTACTGCTCCATAGGAACTAAAGTGGCTTTTTGTTCACGGCCCAAGTTGAGGAAATCATTGGGACACCCCCCTCCCCCTAATGATTAATTAGGCACTTAGATTTTAATTAGGGGTGTGCACCGGCCACTTTTCGTGTTTTGTGTTTTGGTTTTGGATCTGGATCTTTCTTCGTGTTTTGGATCTGGATTGGTTTTGCCAAAACCACCCTTCCGTGTTTTGGGTTCTGGGTTTTGTGTTTTGGATCTGTATTTTTTTTTTAAAAAGCATAAAAACAGCTAAAATCACAGAATTTGTTGGTTTCTCTGCTCCTATGCTATTATTAACCTCAATAACCTTAATTTCCACTCATTTCCAGTCTATTCTGAACACCTCACACCTCACAATAGTGTTTTCATGTCCAAAAGGTTGCACCGAGGTAGCTGGATGACTATGCTAAGCGACACGAGTGGGCGGCACAAACACGTGACCCATCTAGGAGTGACACTGCAGTGGCAGACAGGATGGCAGTTAGAAAAACTAGGCCCCAAACTGTACATAATGCAAAGAAAAAAAAGAAGTGCAAGATGGAATTGTCCTTGGGCCCTCCCACCCACCCTTATGTTGTATAAACAGGACATGCACACTTTAACAAATCAATCATTTCAGCGCCAGGGTCTGCCACACAACTGTGGCTGAAATGATTGGTTCGTTTGGGCCCCCACAAAACAAGCTGGCAATTAATGTGTCCCTGCACAAACTGGCTCTACGGAGGCAAGATGTCATCCTCATCCTCCTCATCCACCGATTCCTCACCCTCTTCAGTGTGTACATCCTCATCCTCACAAAGTATTAACTCGTCCCTACTTGAATCCACCACCACAGGTCCCTCTGTACCTTCTGGAGGCTGGTCTCCCTGGAAGAGCTGATAATTCATTTTGATGAACATCATCTTCTCCACATTCTGTGGAAGCAACCTCCTACGCCTTTCGCTGACAAGGTTCCCGGCTGCACTAAACACTCTTTCGGAGTACACACTGGAGGGGGGGCAACTCAGATAAAATAGAGCCAGCTTGTACAGGGGCCTCCAAATTGCTTCTTTTTCCTGCCAGTACAGGTATGGACTGTCTGACATGCCTACTTGGATGCTGTCACCGATGTAATCCTCCACCATTCTGTCAATGGTGACAGTATCATATGCAGTGACAGTAGACATGTCAGAAATTGTTGCCAGGTCCTTCAGTCCGGACCAGATGTCCAAACTTGGTCCTGCCTGCCCTGCATCACCGCCAGCGGGTTGCTTAGGATACCTAAGTTTTTCCTGGCAGCCCCAGTTGCGGGAGAAAATGAAGAAGGAGCCGTTGACGTGTCACGTTCCGCTTCAGCTGACAGTGTGTTCACCAGCAGGTCTTTGCACCTCTGCAGGCTTGTGTCGGCCGGAAAGAGAGACACCACATAGGCTTTAAACCTAGGATCAAGCACGGTGGCCAAAATGTAGTGGTCTGATTTCAACAGATTGACCACCCTGGAATCCTGGCAAAGCGAATGAAGGGCTTCATCCACAAGTCCCACATGCCGAGCGGAATCGCTCCGTCTTAGCTCCTCCTTCACTTTCTCCAGCTGCTTCTGCAAAAGCCTGATGAGGGGAATGACCTGACTCAAGCTGGTTGTGTCTGAACTGACTTCACGTGTGGCAAGTTCGAAGGGCTGGAGAACCTTGCACAACACGGAAATCATTCTCCACTGCGCTTGAGTCAGGTGCATACCCCCTCCTTTGCCTATGTCATAGGTGGATGTATAGGCTTGTATGGCCTTTTGCTGCTCCTCCATCCTCTGAAGCATATAGAGGGTTGAGTTCCACCGCGTCACAACCTCTTGCTTCAGGTGATGGCGGGGCAGGTTCAAGAGTGTTTGCTGGCGCTCCAGTCTTCGGCACGCAGTCGCTGAATGGCGAAAGTGGCCAGAAATATTTCGGGCCACCCAAAGCGTCTCCTGCACGCCCCTGTCGCTTTTCAGAAAATTCTGCACCACCAAGTTTATTGTGTGAGCAAAACATGGGACGTGCTGGAATTTGCCCAGATGTAATGCCCGCACAATATTGGTGGCGTTGTCAGATATCACAAATCCCCAGGAGAGTCTAAGTGGGGTAAGCCACTGGGCGATGATTTCCCTCAGTTTCTCTAAGAGGTTGTCGGCGGTGTGCCTCTTACTGAAACCGGTGATACACAGCGTAGCCTGATTTGTAACGAGCTGGCGTTTCTGAGATGCTGCTACTGGTGACGCTGCTGCTGTTGCTGCGTAAGGTGATACATCTACCCAGTGGGCTGTCACAGTCATATAGTCCTTAGTCTGCCCTGTTCCACTTGTCCACATGTCCGTGGTTAAGTGGACATTGTGTACAACGGCATTTTTCAGGACACTGAGGACACTTTTTCTGACGTTTCTGTACAGTCTCGGTATCGCCTGCCTAGTGAAGTGGAATCTAGACGGGATTTGGAACCGGGGACACACTACCTCCATCAATTGTCTAAATCCCACTGCACTAATGGCGGATACCGGACGCACGTCTAACACCAACATAGCAGTCAAGGCCTCAGTTATACGTTTTGCTTCAGGATGACTGCTGTCGTACTTCATCCTCCTCGCTAAGGACTGTTGGAGGGTCAATTGTTTAGTAAAAGTAGTGGTGTTCCTACTTCCTCTCTGGGATGATGAACGACTCCCAGCAGCAGCAACAGCAGCAGCGGCAGCAGTAGGCGTAGCAATGCAGGATCCTCCAGAGGAATCCCGGATAGGAGAGTCAGTCATGCCAGTGACATGGCCTGCAGGACTACTTCCGATCCTGACTAAGGAGGAAATTGACGAGGAGGGAGTTGACGGTGTGGTTTGCAGGCGCTTGGATACAACAGGACAACGGGATTTAGGTGTCCCTGGACTGCTTACGGTCTTAGCCAAAGTTTCTGAACTTGACAGTAACTTTTTATGAACGCGCTGCAGGTGCCGTATAAGGGAGGATGTTCCTAGGTGGTTGACGTCCCTACCCCTACTTATTTCACCTTTACATATGGTACATATGGCAAGACAGTTGTTGTCCGGATTTGGATAGAAATATTGCCAGACCAAAGAGGTGGAATGTTTGGTCTTCTGCCCAGGCATGACCGTGATGGGCTTTTTCATCCCACGGACAACAACTGTCTCCCCCGGAGCCTGATTTAAACAAACCACATCACCATCAGAATCCTCCTCGCCAACTTCCTCCTCAGCGCCAGCTACACCAGTATCCTCATCCTGTTGTACTTCAACAGTGACATCTTCAATTTGCATATCAGCAAGTGGACTGTGGGTGCTCCTTTCAGCACTTGCAGGGGGCGTGCAAATGGTGGAAAGAGCCACCTCTTCCCGTCCAGTGCTGGGAAGGTCAGGCATCGCAACCACCACCACACTTGGACTCTCCTTGGGGATTTGTGATATCTTCTTAGAAAGCACAGTTCTTCGCTGTGCTTTTGCCAGCTTAACTCTTTTGATTTTTTTAGTGGGAGGAGGGTTTCCATCGTCATGTGAAGCTGAACCACTAGTCATGAACATACTAGGGATCGACCTTAGCCGTTCCTTGCCACTCCGTGTCGTAAATGGCATATTGGCAAGTTTACGTTTCTCTTCAGCTGATTTAAATGTCTTTTTCAAGGTCATTTTCCTGAACTTTGCCATTTGGGATTGTATGTGCCCTCTACTATGACATTGGGCATCGGCCTTGGCAGACGACGTTGATGGCATGTTATCGTCTATGTCATGACTAGTGGCAGCAGCTTCAGCACTAGGAGGAAGTGGTTCTTGATCTTTCTCTATTTTATTTTTATCGGAGAAAGTTTGGTCCTCCATTTATGTTATATCGATTTGATATATACGTGCGGCTAAACACAGAAAATAATTTTTTTTTTGGTTTGGACTGGAGTGTACTTTGGGGGTTACAGCACCCTTTAACGGTCAAGCCAGCCGGCCCTTATGACACAGGCGCACTCTTGGCACTACTTTGTTGATGCACGTGCGGCTACTGCGCACACAATTCACAAACACAGAAAATAATTTTTTTTTTGGTTTGGACTGGAGTGTACTTTCGGGGGTTACAGCACCCTTTAATTGTCAAGCTAGCCGGCCCTTTACTTATGACACAGGCGCACGCTTGGCACTACTTTGTTGATGCACGTGCGGCTACTGCGCACACAATTCACAAACACAGAAAATAATTTTTTTTTTGGTTTGGACTGGAGTGTACTCTCGGGGGTTACAGCACCCTTAACGGTCAAGCCAGCCGGCCCTTTACTTATGACACAGGCGCACGCTTGGCACTACTTTGTTGATGCACGTGCGGCTACTGCGCACACAATTCACAAACACAGAAAATAATTTTTTTTTGGTTTGGACTGGAGTGTACTTTCGGGGGTTACAGCACCCTTTAACGGTCAAGCCAGCCGGCCCTTTACTTATGACACAGGCGCACGCTTGGCACTACTTTGTTGATGCACGTGCGGCTACTGCGCACACAATTCACAAACACAGAAAATAATTTTTTTTTGGTTTGGACTGGAGTGTACTTTCGGGGGTTACAGCACCCTTTAACGGTCAAGCCAGCCGGCCCTTTACTTATGACACAGGCGCACGCTTGGCACTACTTTGTTGATGCACGTGCGGCTACTGCGCACACAATTCACAAACACAGAAAATAATTTTTTTTTTGGTTTGGACTGGAGTGTACTTTGGGGGTTACAGCACCCTTTAACGGTCAAGCCAGCCGGCCCTTTACTTATGACACAGGCGCACGCTTGGCACTACTTTGTTGATGCACGTGCGGCTACTGCGCACACAATTCACAAACACAGAAAATAATTTTTTTTTGGTTTGGACTGGAGTGTACTTTCGGGGGTTACAGCACCCTTTAACGGTCAAGCCAGCCGGCTCTTTACTTATGACACAGGCGCACGCTTGGCACTACTTTGTTGATGCACGTGCGGCTACTGCGCACACAATTCACAAACACAGAAAATAATTTTTTTTTAGGTTTGGACTGGAGTGTACTTTCGGGGGTTACAGCACCCTTAACGGTCAAGCCAGCCGGCCCTTTACTTATGACACAGGTGGACGCTTGGCACTACTTTGTTGATGCACATGCGGCTACTGCGCACACAATTCACAAACACAGAAAATAATTTTTTTTTTGGTTTGGACTGGAGTGTACTTTCGGGGGTTACAGCACCCTTAACGGTCAAGCCAGCCGGCCCTTTACTTATGACACAGGCGCACGCTTGGCACTACTTTGTTGATGCACGTGCGGCTACTGCGCACACAATTCACAAACACAGAAAATAATTTTTTTTTGGTTTGGACTGGAGTGTACTTTCGGGGGTTACAGCACCCTTTAACGGTCAAGCCAGCCGGCCCTTTACTTATGACACAGGCGCACGCTTGGCACTACTTTGTTGATGCACGTGCGACTACTGCGCACACAATTCACAAACACAGAAAATATATTATTTTTTTAGCACTTGGGGGGAGCACCCCTGATGGACAGAGCACCCCCTGGGCAACACTACAGCACTCCTTTAGGACTGGGACACTGCACAGGACTTTGGAGTGGACACAGCCCCTATGGAGAACTAACTGCACAACACAGTCCAGCCAGCCCCTATGGACTTTGAAGTAGTGGACACAGCCCCTATTAACAACAGCAGCACAGCACAACACGGCCAGCCCCTATGGTCTTTGAAGTAGTGGACAACAGCAGCACTACACTACACTACACTACACAGCCCTAACTCCCACCCTCCCTCTTCACTGTCCACAGCCGAGTGAGAAAATGGCGCCGACGCGGGTACCTTATATAGGATCCAAAACCCGCGAGACTCGGAAGGCGGGATGATGACGTTTTGCCTCGATTTCAGATCCGAGTCAGGCGGGAAAAGTCGAGCCTGACTCGGATCGGACTCGGATCGGGGGGGCTCGGGGGGGTTCGGATTTCAGAAATCCGAACCCGCTCACCCCTAGTATATATATGTATATACATGTGTATCTATATATTTATATATGACTAATTATACTTGGTAGGTTCTCTAGTATTGCCCCTCATCTTTGATTACCATGCAAGTAGTCCTAATAGTGCTTAATATCTGTTAATTCAATGGTTATTTATATACTCTTATATATTTATTCATCAATAAGATAGATATCAATTTAAGGCCTATTAGTAACATGATAAACATTTAACCCATAGGCCATTCAATCAGTAGAAGAGACAGCTGACTATACTAGATTAGTATGGTATTGTCTAATTGCTTTAGCCAGACCCTGTTGATTTACAAAACCTGGCTTGTCTTGGCTATAAATACTCAGAGACTTTACCCACTTGTCACAATCACTCCCAGAGGAAGGCCCAAGAGGCTGAAACGCGTTGGGGTACATCATTGGACTGACTACCTAACCTAGGATCTGCACAGAAAGAGGAGCTCGCTGTTATTTCCCTGCACTAGCCGGAGCGCCCGCCGGCTGACGTGCGCAACCCGGAAGTACGGAGTCCAGACAGCAGTAGGCGCCCGAAGAAAGAAGACGCATAGGAATGGTGAGAACCGGAACAGATGGCAGAGAGGACAGAGTGAAGGGTAAGTCTCTGGCAGATGGTGGATTCATCCGGCAGTCAGTTCCGGCTGGAGCTCATAGCCGTGACTGAAAACCCCCCCTTAGACCTGGCCGGCAAGTTGGAGGCTCCCGATCACGGTGTTAGGCCCATTACCAGGCTTAGTGCTGAGACCGGAGATACAACTACACCCGGCGTGGCCCGGAGCCCTGACCACCGTCCATCATCACACCATCAGCTGCAACGGTATGTGCACGGACTTACCACAAACAGGTTAGCGGAATGCCGCAATCTGCTGCTTATTTGCTAGTCTGACTTATTGGAATTCATTGAGCCTCTCTACTAACAACGGACTGATTATCCGAACTATCGTCCAACTATTATATAATTATTTTTATTTTTACAATTATTTTTATTTTTATTTTTACTTTCAGTTTTATTATTATATTTTTTTCACAATTGTTTCCCGATTTATCAACATTAAATTGATCATAGTGCTACACCATATTTTCTCTATATTATTGTTTGGATAACAGGTGTGCACTTATATCTTGCTGATATATGGTCTATGACCCACACTTTAAATGTGACTAATAGTATTAAGGACATCTGTATCCACTAGATCCATTGTGAATCAACTAAACAGTATTATACAGATACTATATATATAATCTTTTCATCTACGTAACAACAATTTCTCACTGCATTATCTATACAATATAATTATATACAGATATATTTTGTTGAAGATAGGTTAAAATAGATAACACCTAATTATCAAGAAGTTGAGCGCTACATACTCCTATTTTATATATGGAAAAATAACTAAGACTGCTTGGATGTAACTCTTACTAACAAAATAAAGATGATATCTGCTTCTCTCATACATCCAGCACACAATGGACTTCAAATGATCCCCATAACTGATACCTGACTTTTCAGCTGTATCTTTGATGATGACTAAATTAAATATATATATTGAAGACTTCCCCCTTTATGCATCCTTATAAAAGGCTAACATATGAGAAAATATACATTTCTCCCAGATATGATCTAGCCAGTTGAATCCGAAAGATATCAACTTTTTATCTTCTTCCAAAAGTACATTAGGATGCCTTTGAACCCCCTGAAAGACCAACAGTCTCAGGGGTAGGGAGGATTATCAAAACAATTGATTGTATATTTGGCTCTCCGTCTTAGACACCACATGACTAGTCTTCCATTCTATGTTCTCAGATATATTGAAGAAAATGCATGCCATAGAATTGAATGACAATCAACTATTAATAACCATTGACATTGTCACCTTATACTAGTATCTTACATGAAGACTGTCTCAAAGATCAAATAACTTTTTGAATATGGAAGGGGATAGTGATTTTCAAAAGTTTATATGGAGACCATTGGAATTTATCCTCCGAAAAAATTACTTTAATTTTAATGACCAGTTTTAAATTCAATATGTAATAAATCAGTTAAAATCAGCACATTCCCATACTGCTGCTAAATAAAGTTAAAAAAAGTTGCACTTTCATCTCAAATTTAAATATTATTATTATTATTATTAGCATTTATTTATATGGCGCCACAAGTGTTCCGCAGCGCCTTACAAAGTACAAAAACAAATTGTATACAAGTGAATTACAGAACAATACAATACAGGATATGGATAATATACATTGCTACATTAGTGACCATATCACCCAGATAAGCAACAGAGCATAAGCAAACAAGTGTTAGGTGCCCTAGTGGTGACTAAGAAGTAAATGACACTATAGTAAGGAGAAGCACAAGAGGGTAGATGGCCCTGCTCGTGAGAGCTTACATTCTAAAATATTCTATACTGTATGTGTTACTTCAGCACTGTGTGGTTTTATAATTAAACTAAAAAAGATAAAAACTTTGATGGTGTATTACCATTAATAGCATTTGAAAAATACCCATGTAAAAATTAAAAATAAATGTAACAGTTCCTTCTTCAATGTTTGCTTGTTGAAAGTCCCACACTACAAGTGTTCATATATGGATTGATTTTATTTATAAAACCACACAGCTCTAAAGTAGTAACACACATACACAGAATATTTCAGTTTAACACACATATTTCAGTTATAGCAATGGGTGTGGCCTGCACACTAAGTTATGTAAATTTGTCCTTATGATTCTGGGAGTGGGAAGTACCTATTTGTGATGAAAATAAAATATAAGCAGCCAAAATTGCAGCATTTTGGTTACGCTATATTGATGACATCTTAGTCATTTGGAATGGGAACAACAACAACATCAATCCTCAGAATATCAAGATGACCCATGAAATCAGTAATGACAGTCACTTTTTTGGAACTAAGGATATGAAAAAATATGGATGGTAAATTGTTAAGAGAACTCTTTAGGAAAACACGGCAATGAACAATCTTTTACCTAAGACCAGTTCCCATTTTCCATCCACAGTTGCCAACATTCCAAAAGGGAAATGGTTTGGTCTTAAAACAAACTATTCAAATGAAAATACCTTCATCGAGAAGAGCTGTGAACTATCTACTAGAGGTTATAGTAACCAGACAATGAAACAAGCCATAATAAAAATAAAAAATAGTCAGACAAGAATCATTTATAATTTCTACCTCTCTTGTTTGCCTGGTTATTTTACCAAAACACAGTATAAAACTGTCACAAACATATTTCCTGTACAAAATGCAACTTTTGACAAGAGCACTTTACCAATTGCCATATGTCAATAACTATATATGCAATCATGCTGAATCAATGCAAATTAAAAGATTTTGGTGTTTAAAACAAGAAAAGCAATATGCAGGTTTTCATCCACCATTGTGTGGTCTTCTTACAGTGCCATTTTACACAATGCATTCATGTATTTTGTTCTCCAGAGAAGGTGGAATAATACTGAACCCAGTCTACATATATACAGTAATTGGACATTATATAATACATTTGACGTCATACATCATAGAGCTAGATCATTTGTTTTCCTAAAGTTAACTGAATACCTTTTTACCAGCAGAACCGTGGTCGATATGTACAATAATGATAAACTTCTGACAGTTTTAAATGTAAACTGTTTTATTTTGTCCATTAGTTTTAACTTATTTGCAATATATCTCAGTTACAGTCTCCTTTAGCATCATGGTTAGCCATACGCTTGATAGGAATACGTCCCTAGACCTCACCATGATCAGCGAGAAATGCAGTTAGATATAGGTCATATGAAATGTAAACTCACTGAGCTCCTGATGTTGTTGCTTATTCACTATGTAGCCCAGTAGGAATATAGTAAAGATATTCATGGATGTTTTTGGAATTTAAAGCTAAATAAACAGCATTTCAAAGGGACTGCACATAATGTTGATACAGAAGAATGCATGATGAACTAAAGTATGAATGTCTAATTCCAATTCCAATTCAAATATAGCAATTGCATTCAATCATACAGTGGATATTTCAATTTGGTAACAACAATAAAGTGGAGTTTAAACTGTGTGAGATAAAAGTGAATACAAGTGAAGATACGAGGGCTGATTGAAAAGTAATGAGACTGCCTCTGTTTTTCTGTACCATAGGTAGACGTGGCAACGCTATGCTGGTTATTGTGAAGCTCATACATCGATGTTTCTGAACATGCGGTTGGACTGCCGTAGACTTCTTGGTTTGGTCACAGCGAGTGGAAGATCTTTGTATGTTGCATCATGGCGGATGAAAAAGACATGTCTGTAAGATTACATCAGAAAATGAGGATGGAAGCACTCAAAGTGGGTAATATGTGAGTGACTGATGAAGCGCATTCTGGGAGACCATCCACCGCGGTTACAGATGTCAACATTGCCAAAGCTGCAGAGATGTTGCAGAATGACAGAAAGTTAACCTTACGCAAACTTTCGGCTTCACTTGGCATCTCATTCAAATGGGTTCAGCATATTGTTTCAAAGTAACTGAAAATGCATCGTGTGTGTGCCAGGTGGGTACCCAGAAATCTCACAGAAGAGCAGATGCGACAACAAGTCGAATAGCGCAAGAACACCATACAAATGCCGGAGGGGATATCTGAATTTTCCTGACATCAATTGTAACGTGTGACGAATCTTGGATTCGTAATTATGATCGGGAATTCAAACAACAGTCCAGTGTATGGAAACACGCAAATTTGCCTCCGCCCCCAAAATTTTGTGTGACTCCTTTGGCGTTTAACGTCATGCTTCTGCTTCTACAGCACTGGGTTCCCCGTGGACAGATAATTAACGGTGACTACTATGCAAATGTTTTGAAAACCCATTTGTGTGGAGCCATGAGCAAGAAAAGACCACATTTGCTGAAGAAACAGTGATTTTTGCTCCAAGACAATACCCGCCCACATGTTGTTGCTGTTCCATTGGCAGCACTGAATTAAATTAATGGGATAGCACTGGAACACCCTCAATATAGCCCAGACTTAGCACCCTGTGATTTCTGGGCATTCCCAACCTTGAAAAAACAACTGCACAGAAAGAAGTTCTCAGTCTACTGCACGTCTTTGAATCGTTTTTGAAATGCTGCAAAACATGTACTGAATGTGAAGGACACTACTTTGAAAAAGAATAATGTTCAGATCCTGATTCTGGATAAAAAATTACTCTCATTACTTTTCAATCAGCCCTTGTATAAACACACATACACCGTCACAACATATAATACAATAATAAAATCTTCTTACATAAAACTTGATCGAGTGGCATCTGTATGATGGTCCCTCTGAAATTTTTCTAATCCTCAGTCCAGTCCTCAAAAATGTCTCTAAGTCCTGTCTGCTGGCTCCTGCTCTCAACCTCCATCAATACCAGGCTAAGCAATACGGGTTAGAGGAGCATGTGTTTGTCTCCTCCAATCAGGTCTCAGCATACACTCCTCCAGTGGCGGATTGGGATTTAAAAGTGGCCCTGGAAAAAACTCCAAAAGAGGCCCCATGTGCGCGCGCCACAGGCGTGCAGCCAAAAACGAGCATGGCCTCATGGCAAGGGGTGTGGCCTCATGTGAAATGCCATGCCCACAAGCCACTCCCTGCCAGTTTCGTCATGCTGGGGGCATGCTCACCGCTCAAGGAGCTGATGTGCATGCCCACAGTCCCTCTCTCAAGTGAATAAACACAGCATGTGAATGAGCATTTTCTCACCTATATGATGTCTCTGCAATGGGGAACCTCTGAAGAAATTGATCCTGGACAGGCGTGTCTTGAGTCGGTGATCACTATTCATGCAGGAGATCACATGGTCTGGAAACCACCTGTTTGCGTAGCAATAAAGCCAATGTCACAATCATGCAACAGTAGTTCAACTAAATAATACTAGTAACAGAACTTTTTGGGCAGGACAAATGTGAGTTTCCCTTATCAAACAAATTTATATTAATAAAATATATTTGCTCATTTGGTGCCATTTGCATCAGTGATATGGTTTCATTTGAATTGTTGTCACCATCATCTTGCTCCTCTCCAGCGCCATCATCCTGCTCCTCTCCAGCACCATTTCCCTGCCCCTCTCCAGCACCAACATCCTGCTCCTCCCCAGCTCCATCATCCTGCACCTCCACAGCACCATCATCCTGTGCCTCCCCAAACACCATCATCCTGCATCTCCCCAGCTTCATCATCCTGCGCCTCCCCAGCTCCATCATCCTGCTCCTCCCCAGCTCCATCATCCTGTGCCTCCCCAGCACCGCACCATCATAGTGCTCCTCCCCAGCGCCATCATCCTGCGTCTCCCCAGCTCCATCATCCTGCTCCTCCCCAGCTCCATCATCCTGCACCTCCCCAGCACCACCATCCTGTGCCTCCCCAGCACCATCATCCTGCACCTCCCCAGCTCCATCATCCTGCTCCTCCCCAGCGCCATCATCCTGCATCTCCCCAGCGCCCTCATCCTCCGTCTTCCCAGCGCCATCATCTTGCTCCTTTCCAGCGCCATCATCCTGCTCCTCTCCAGCACCATCATCCTGCGCCTCCCCAGCTCCATCATCCTACATCCCCCCAGCTCCATCATCCTGCGCCTCCCCAGCACCATCATCCTGCGTCTCCCCAGCACCATCATCCTGCGCCTCCCCAGCTCCATCATCCTGCTCCTCCCCAGCTCCATCATCCTGCACCTCCCCAGCACCATCATCCTGCGCCTCCCCAGCTCCATCATCCTGCTCCCCCTCAGCTCCATCATCCTGCACCTCCCCAGCACCATCATCCTGCATCTCCCCAGCGCCATCATCCTGCGTCTCCCCAGCGCCCTCATCCTCCGTCTTCCCAGCGCCATCAATTTGCATCTTCGCAGTGCCATCATCTTGCGCCTCTCATCCTGCGTCTACCCAGCGTCATCATCCTGCCCTTGCACATAATAGCCCAGTCCCCAGATAAATCATCTCCCCTTAGCACTAAATAACCCCACTCCCCCCAGACAGATCATTTGCCCCTAGAACAGAATAATCCCACTCCCCCCAAACAGATCATAATTTCCCCCTTAGTACAGACTAGCCCCCAGACAGAAATCCATTAGCCAGTGCAGCTCTGCAGGCAGCCTGTCAGTCTTTCAAATAAAATGTCCTGCAAGCAGGACTGACAGACCTTTCACAGCAGGTGCCAATGACAGCACTGGCCAGCAAATTGCAATCAGAGTCACTCAGTGACTCTTGCCTTGTCTGAGTCTCCTGGCCACCCCCAACTATCTCCACTCCTGTCCCCTATGAGTCCTCTGTACAGTCCGGCTGGCAGGCAGCAGGTGGGGGCCATATGAAGTGCAGAGACGGTGAGCGGGCATTGTCAGGACTGCTGTCTCCCCCGTGAATGATGTGATTGCTCTGTGCCTAGTTTATCATGAAGATGTGCCTTACCTTTCCTGCTGGTCCTGGACGCGCTCTGCAGCCTCTGCCTCCGAGGCACGTGACGTCACTGGCCGGTGTTTGTGGTGCACGTTGTTCTCCTTCAGCTGGGTGGTACTTGGAGCCTCTCCTCTTCCCGTGATAACAGCCGCGGGCCGCAGTATTAGCTGTGACAGGCAGCCGGTGGGCTGCCTGTCATGAAAAAAAGCCATGACGGGAATTTGCTAAAGGGGGCTGGGCCACAGATGACAAGCGGCCCCACACACCAATCGGCCCACCGGGAATCTCCCCGCTGTAGGCAATGGCCAATCCGCCCCTGCACTCCTCACACTCATTTGATTGAGGGAGTTAGAGATTATAATCACCAACACACCAGTGATTGGTGCCATCAGTGGGCCAAAAAGAGGTTTAGACTAAAATGGCAAAATAGGTTTCAGACTAGAGTAGCACTGGCACTGCCATCCTAGCCTTATTTATCAATGAGTTTATCACTCAAAATGAGTGATAAATATCACTGTTTGTGATAAATGGTGCTCCAGCCAATCAGCTCCTGTCATTTTTCTAACAGTTGACAGTTGGGAGCTGATTGGCTGGAGCACCATTTATCACACACAGTGATATTTATCACACATTTTGAGTGATAAATTCGTTGATAAATAAGGCCCATTCTTTACCTCTCTAGTGCTCCAGTTAGTTAACGTGGCTGGAGAACAAAATTTCAGAACCACAGTGAAAGAGCTGTAACTTTGTAATGAGCAGGAACAGCCACTAATAGCATTGTGTCCTGTATTCTGTTTATGAGCACAGTGCTGAGCTGCAGTGGCAGAATATAACACTGCACTGACAGTGCACCCAGCAGCACACCGGGCAGGGGGAGAGATATTCTATGCTTCTCCCCAACACTAAGCAATACAGATAACCTCTCAGCTATTGCATTCCCCATCACTTCTCATGTGCAGCTCTCACTGCATCCCATACGGAATCGGTATGATAAACTGCCGGACCCCTGCCCGGCGGTTGGAATCCCGACACCAGGAGGTTGGCACAGGAGGAAATCCCGATCGTCGAAGGTAAGTATTCACTAACCTATTTCTAACCCCCTAACCCTCCTTTAGGGTGCCTAACCCTAACCTTCCCCCCCAATGCCTAACCCCAACCCCCCCTCTAAGTGCCTAACCCCAAGTCCCCCCCGGGAGCCCTAAACCTAACCCTCCCCCCCGCTGCTGTCCGCAGTGGCGCCCGGCATCACTTCGATTGGGATGCCGGGCGCCGGTCTCCCAGCATTGGTAAAATGACAGGCGTCTAGATTTAGACACCTGTCA
This sequence comes from Taudactylus pleione, assembly GCA_031769625.1. Taxonomy (NCBI): domain Eukaryota; kingdom Metazoa; phylum Chordata; class Amphibia; order Anura; family Myobatrachidae; genus Taudactylus; species Taudactylus pleione. The sequence goes on from JAUIMM010000251.1 coordinate 354,731, forward strand.
TTTAACCCTCGCCGGGATATGACAGTTGGGAAGCCGGCTGTCGGGATTACGTCCGCTGGCTTCCCGACTGCATACCTCCCATACTTGCCATCTTTTAGTTGCTTCTCACGAGGAATGGCCAGAGAGGAGATGCAGCTGACCATTTGGGAGACAGGGCCAGGCTATTTACATCATTTTAGCCCCACCTCCACCATAGACCCATGATTCCCAGTATTATATCCCCACCCTGCCCACTTCACTTGGAAATGGGTGGCATGCAGGAAATACACCCACTCTTATGGGGGTTCGGGAGACTAACTGAAAAACCAGGAGTCCTCTGCATCTTTCAGGAGAGTAGGCAAGTATGCTGCAGCCATCAGCCACGTACTACACTGGCCATCTCACACCCAGTGGTCACCTGGGGCAGGATGCATGGACACTGGTCTTTGCCCTAGGTATGTATGCATCAGGGCTGGAGGTCACCATGCACCGACCCCTCTGCTCCCCATTGCTGCTAGTGCCCTGAACACGGTGCGGGGGTAGCAATAGGACATCATCAGGGCAGCGTCTCGATATACTCCAGCGGGAGTAAAACTGCTTATTCTATACCCAGTCTACGGATGTCCCCAGATGCCCTAGCTCCAGTACCAAATTTTCGGAGTGCAAACACTGCTGGTAATAAGGCATAATAATAAGCAGTGTTTCCCATCAGCAGAAGGAGTCACTGAGAGAGACACGATATGAGCTGTATATAGAGCTGCCATTATGGTGGCAGCAGGCCTTAGCGTGTGCTGGGCTGGGGAGAGAGACTGTTGCCACTGTGCTACAAACCCAGGCCCCTGCTGAGGGGACCTGGGTAAGTAGTATCTCCCCTCTCGGCACCCCTAATTATCTTATTCTACCAATGTCCCTAACAAAGGAATAATGTGAGGCTCCTGTAAAAGTTTGCAGGGAGATTGAGACATCAAACCAACTCATATGTGAAATAAATGTCTTATATAGAACCTATTTAATAATTATGTACTGTATCATATGTGGCGTTTAATTCCACTTTAAGTATAGTACACATATTTGAAATCCTCCAAATAAAAGAACCAGTTAAAGAAGTTTATTGTTGATCTCTAAGATCATTGCAATTCATTTTGTCGAAGCTGGATTATTGGCTGAGACAAGATCAGTTTAAAATTGAATCGCAGTGACACCATCTTGCGACTGGCCGCAAGACGCCATTTTGCGAAGTGGCCGCCTAGGCGCCATTTTAGATGGACTCACATTTTAGTACATGTGGTGATGGTGCCATTAGCGTCATGCGAATGCATCTGTGACCATCATCATATGTTGCTGCGATACACTAAAAGCCTATTTCATTACTTTACGTATTATAAGGGATATATTCCAGAAATGGCTTTACAGTATTGCATTAAGCAAGTGGCCAGGTGACAACTGGCTTGTGTAGATAAGCTTCCTGCATAGTGTTTGCCCACTACGGGTGGTCTGGCTAGAATAAATAAGCAGGCTTACTGCAATGACATGATTTCGGTGTCACCTTGGGTCTGTCTCTTGTAGTTGGGATATTTTGCATTTTCACACAAGAGACCGACAGAGGTATCTTTCCTTTGAACACAGGAAAGGTGGGAGGGCCTTAAGGTATTGTACATGATAAGCAAGTTGTGTTTGGTTTTGTTCTGATGCGTACGCTTTTTACAGCATTCTGGTGTTATCAGTGGAGAGATCGCATCATGCAAACTCAAGTTATGGATCGCAGAACTTACAAGCAACAAAATGTTTAAATGTTACAGAGGGCGTTACTAGAAAGATTCCCCTGCTGTTAGAGGCAGGAAGAGTCTATTTGAACCAGCCTGTTAAATGTGCTGTAACATATGCTTCTCCTCTGGGAACCAATGACATCAGCAAGAAACTTCCCCATTGTCCTGTTTTAGTCTGTGGGGGATAAATATGAGTGCCCGGATACTGGTTTTTTAGTCTTCATGCTGAACGCTGTATGAACTGGGGGTCTCTTGCTGATGCCTAGCTCCGGGTCCGGAAGCACCTGCGTATGTATACTGTACTTGGGGTCTGTATAATTTCCTTTTGCACCTAAAGTGTGTCTCTCTCTCTGCGTGTGTACCTCTCTCTGTGTGTGTGTGCCTCTCTCTCTCTGTGTGTACCTCTCTCTCTCTCTGTGTGTGCCTCTCTCTCTCTGTGTGTGCCTCTATTCTCTGTGTGTGTGTGTGTGTGTGTCTCTCTCTCTGTGTGTGCCTCTCTCTCTGTGCATGTGCCTCTCTCTCTGTGCGTGTGCCTCTCTCTCTGTGTGTGTGCCTCTCTCTCTCTGTGTGTGTGCCTCTCTCTCTGTGTGTGTGCCTCTCTCTCTGTGTGTGTGCCTCTCTCTCTCTGTGTGTGTGCCTTTCTCTCTCTGTGTGTGTGCCTCTCTCTCTGTGTGTGTGCCTCTCTCTCTGTGTGTGTGCCTCTCTCTCTGTGTGTGTGCCTCTCTCTCTCTGTGCGTGTGCCTTTCTCTCTCTGTGTGTGTGCCTCTCTCTCTGTGTGTGTGCCTCTCTCTCTCTGTGCGTGTGCCTCTCTCTCTATGTGTGTGTGCCTCTCTCTCTCTGTGTGCCTCTCTCTCTCTGTGTGCCTCTCTCTCTGTGTATGTGCCTCTCTCTCTCTGGGTGTCCCTCTCTCTCTCTGGGTGTCCCTCTCTCTCTGGGTGTCCCTCTCTGTCTCTCTCATTGTATTTATTTGCGCTTATTATACACAGATCATAGCGTGTAACTGACTGTACTTTTACTTGAATAATACTTTGTGCTTCGGAACCACATGTTCTGAGTCTGGAGTCTCTATTTATTGTATGACTGCGTATGCAAATTAGCGTCATCCTTAGAGGTTTATAGGAAGGATTTTAGAAGGTACAGGCATTGGTATATAGAGGTTAATTTTAAAATCAACAATTTGGATGCATTCTTTTATATCCCCATAGTTAATAGTATTATACATGCAGTATGCATCTCAACTAATTGCATTAGAACTGTGCAGAATGTATATATTTCATATGTGCATATCTATATATTAACGTCACTTGAGTTATAAGTCAATATCTTTTGGACTCCATCCATTTAATTTGTAAACAAGTGAGAGCTTAATTAATTAGAGGTTTGACTTTTGCAGCATCCGATAGAAATATTCTAAAAGCATCAGAACTACTCCAGTGTTACTCACTGTACAGTGGGATTCAACTATCCAAAAAGCTCACTGAATGACTCAACCATTATAAATAAATAACTGTCAAATCAAACAATTACTTAAGATTCAGTTATTATGCAATGGAATAACAAATAAGTAAATAAGAGACATCTGCTGGCAAGTGCTGCAGAAATGAAATTGTTCTTATATTACCTCTTAAGCATTTCAAGGTAATTTGTAGGGGTGTGCATCGGCCACTTTTCGTGTTTTGTGTTTTGGTTTTGGATCTGGATCTTTCTTCGTGTTTTGGATCTGGATTGGTTTTGCCAAAACCACCCTTCCGTGTTTTGGGTTCTGGGTTTTGTGTTTTGGATCTGTATTTTTTTGAAAAAAAGCATAAAAACAGCTAAAATCACAGAATTTGTAGGTTTTTCTGCTCCTATGCTATTATTAACCTCAATAACCTTAATTTCCACTCATTTCCAGTCTATTCTGAACACCTCACACCTCACAATAGTGTTTTTATGTCCAAAAGGTTGCACCGAGGTAGCTGGATGACTATGCTAAGCGACACGAGTGGGCGGCACAAACACGTGACCCATCTAGGAGTGACACTGCAGTGGCAGGCAGGATGGCAGTTAGAAAAACTAGGCCCCAAACTGTACATAATGCAAAGAAAAAAAGAGGTGCAAGATGGAATTGTCCTTGGGCCCTCCCACCCACCCTTATGTTGTATAAACAGGACATGCACACTTTAACAAATCAATCATTTCAGCGCCAGGGTCTGCCACACAACTGTGGCTGAAATGATTGGTTCGTTTGGGCCCCCACAAAACAAGCTGGCAATTAATGTGTCCCTGCACAAACTGGCTCTACGGAGGCAAGATGTCATCCTCATCCTCCTCATCCACCGATTCCTCACCCTCTTCAGTGTGTACATCCTCATCCTCACAAAGTATTAACTCGTCCCCACTTGAATCCACCACCACAGGTCCCTCTGTACCTTCTGGAGGCTGGTCTCCCTGGAAGAGCTGATAATTCATTTTGATGAACATCATCTTCTCCACATTCTGTGGAAGCAACCTCCTACGCCTTTCGCTGACAAGGTTCCCGGCTGCACTAAACACTCTTTCGGAGTACACACTGGAGGGGGGGCAACTCAGGTAAAATAGAGCCAGTTTGTACAGGGGCCTCCAAATTGCCTCTTTTTCCTGCCAGTACAGGTATGGACTGTCTGACATGCCTACTTGGATGCTGTCACCGATGTAATCCTCCACCATTCTGTCAATGGTGACAGTATCATATGCAGTGACAGTAGACATGTCAGAAATTGTTGCCAGGTCCTTCAGTCCGGACCAGATGTCCAAACTTGGTCCTGCCTGCCCTGCATCACCGCCAGCGGGTTGCTTAGGATACCTAAGTTTTTTCCTGGCAGCCCCAGTTGCGGGAGAAAATGAAGAAGGAGCCGTTGACGTGTCACGTTCCGCTTCAGCTGACAGTGTGTTCACCAGCAGGTCTTTGCACCTCTGCAGGCTTGTGTCGGCCGGAAAGAGAGACACCACATAGGCTTTAAACCTAGGATCGAGCACGGTGGCCAAAATGTAGTGGTCTGATTTCAACAGATTGACCACCCTGGAATCCTGGCAAAGCGAATGAAGGGCTTCATCCACAAGTCCCACATGCCGAGCGGAATCGCTCCGTCTTAGCTCCTCCTTCACTTTCTCCAGCTGCTTCTGCAAAAGCCTGATGAGGGGAATGACCTGACTCAAGCTGGCAGTGTCTGAACTGACTTCACGTGTGGCAAGTTCGAAGGGCTGAAGAACCTTGCACAACACGGAAATCATTCTCCACTGCGCTTGAGTCAGGTGCATACCCCCTCCTTTGCCTATGTCATAGGTGGATGTATAGGCTTGTATGGCCTTTTGCTGCTCCTCCATCCTCTGAAGCATATAGAGGGTTGAGTTCCACCGCGTCACAACCTCTTGCTTCAGGTGATGGTGGGGCAGGTTCAAGAGTGTTTGCTGGCGCTCCAGTCTTCGGCACGCAGTCGCTGAATGGCGAAAGTGGCCAGAAATTTTTCGGGCCACCCAAAGCGTCTCCTGCACGCCCCTGTCACTTTTCAGAAAATTCTGCACCACCAAGTTTATTGTGTGAGCAAAACATGGGACGTGCTGGAATTTGCCCAGATGTAATGCCCGCACAATATTGGTGGCGTTGTCAGATATCACAAATCCCCAGGAGAGTCTAAGTGGGGTAAGCCACTGGGCGATGATTTCCCTCAGTTTCTCTAAGAGGTTGTCGGCGGTGTGCCTCTTACTGAAACCGGTGATACACAGCGTAGCCTGCCTTGTAAAGAGCTGGCGTTTCTGAGATGCTGCTACTGGTGACGCTGCTGCTGTTGCTGCGTAAGGTGATACATCTACCCAGTGGGCTGTCACAGTCATATAGTCCTTAGTCTGCCCTGTTCCACTTGTCCACATGTCCGTGGTTAAGTGGACATTGTGTACAACGGCATTTTTCAGGACACTGAGGACACTTTTTCTGACGTTTCTGTACAGTCTCGGTATCGCCTGCCTAGTGAAGTGGAATCTAGACGGGATTTGGAACCGGGGACACACTACCTCCATCAATTGTCTAAATCCCACTGCACTAATGGCGGATACCGGACGCACGTCTAACACCAACATAGCAGTCAAGGCCTCAGTTATACGTTTTGCTTCAGGATGACTGCTGTCGTACTTCATCCTCCTCGCTAAGGACTGTTGGAGGGTCAATTGTTTAGTAAAAGTAGTGGTGTTCCTACTTCCTCTCTGGGATGATGAACGACTCCCAGCAGCAGCAGCAACAGCAGCAGCGGCAGCAGTAGGCGTAGCAATGCAGGATCCTCCGGAGGAATCCCGGATAGGAGAGTCAGTCATGCCAGTGATATGGCCTGCAGGACTACTTCCGATCCTGACTAAGGAGGAAATTGACGAGGAGGGAGTTGACGGTGTGGTTTGCAGGCGCTTGGATACAACAGGACAACGGGATTTAGGTGTCCCTGGACTGCTTACGGTCTGAGCCAAAGTTTCTGAACTTGACAGTAACTTTTTATGAACGCGCTGCAGGTGCCGTATAAGGGAGGATGTTCCTAGGTGGTTGACGTCCCTACCCCTACTTATTTCACCTTTACATATGGTACATATGGCAAGACAGTTGTTGTCCGGATTTGGATAGAAATATTGCCAGACCAAAGAGGTGGAATGTTTGGTCTTCTGCCCAGGCATGACCGTGATGGGCTTTTTCATCCCACGGACAACAACTGTCTCCCCCGGAGCCTGATTTAAACAAACCACATCACCATCAGAATCCTCCTCGCCAACTTCCTCCTCAGCGCCAGCTACACCAGTATCCTCATCCTGTTGTACTTCAACAGTGACATCTTCAATTTGCATATCAGCAAGTGGACTGTGGGTGCTCCTTTCAGCACTTGCAGGGGGCGTGCAAATGGTGGAAAGAGCCACCTCTTCCCGTCCAGTGCTGGGAAGGTCAGGCATCGCAACCACCACCACACTTGGACTCTCTTTGGGGATTTGTGATATCTTCTTAGAAAGCACAGTTCTTCGCTGTGCTTTTGCCAGCTTAACTCTTTTGATTTTTTTAGTGGGAGGAGTGCTTCCATCGTCATGTGAAGCTGAACCACTAGTCATGAACATACTAGGGATCGACCTTAGCCGTTCCTTGCCACTCCGTGTCATAAATGGCATATTGGCAAGTTTACGTTTCTCTTCAGCTGATTTAAATGTCTTTTTCAAGGTCATTTTCCTGAACTTTGCCATTTGGGATTGTATGTGCCCTCTACTATGACATTGGGCATCGGCCTTGGCAGACGACGTTGATGGCATGTTATCGTCTATGTCATGACTAGTGGCAGCAGCTTCAGCACTAGGAGGAAGTGGTTCTTGATCTTTCTCTATTTTATTTTTATCGGAGAAAGTTTGGTCCTCCATTTATGTTATATCGATTTGATATATACGTGCGGCTAAACACAGAAAATAATTTTTTTTTTGGTTCGGACTGGAGTGTACTTTGTGGGTTACAGCACCCTTTAACGGTCAAGCCAGCCGGCCCTTTACTTATGACACAGGCGCACTCTTGGCACTACTTTGTTGATGCACGTGCGGCTACTGCGCACACAATTCACAAACACAGAAAATAATTTTTTTTTGGTTTGGACTGGAGTGTACTTTGGGGGTTACAGCACCCTTTAACGGTCAAGCCAGCCGGCCCTTTACTTATGACACAGGCGCACGCTTGGCACTACTTTGTTGATGCACGTGCGGCTACTGCGCACACAATTCACAAACACAGAAAATAATTTTTTTTTGGTTTGGACTGGAGTGTACTTTCGGGGGTTACAGCACCCTTTAACGGTCAAGCCAGCCGGCCCTTTACTTATGACACAGGCGCACGCTTGGCACTACTTTGTTGATGCACGTGCGGCTACTGCGCACACAATTCACAAACACAGAAAATAATTTTTTTTTAGGTTTGGACTGGAGTGTACTTTCGGGGGTTACAGCACCCTTAACGGTCAAGCCAGCCGGCCCTTTACTTATGACACAGGCGCACGCTTGGCACTACTTTGTTGATGCACGTGCGGCTACTGCGCACACAATTCACAAACACAGAAAATAATTTTTTTTTTGGTTTGGACTGGAGTGTACTTTCGGGGGTTACAGCACCCTTAACGGTCAAGCCAGCCGGCCCTTTACTTATGACACAGGCGCACGCTTGGCACTACTTTGTTGATGCACGTGCGGCTACTGCGCACACAATTCACAAACACAGAAAATAATTTTTTTTTTGGTTTGGACTGGAGTGTACTTTCGGGAGTTACAGCACCCTTAACGGTCAAGCCAGCCGGCCCTTTACTTATGACACAGGCGCACGCTTGGCACTACTTTGTTGATGCACGTGCGGCTACTGCGCACACAATTCACAAACACAGAAAATAATTTTTTTTTGGTTTGGACTGGAGTGTACTTTCAGGGGTTACAGCACCCTTTAACGGTCAAGCCAGCCGGCCCTTTACTTATGACACAGGCGCACGCTTGGCACTACTTTGTTGATGCACGTGCGGCTACTGCGCACACAATTCACAAACACAGAAAATAATTTTTTTTTGGTTTGGACTGGAGTGTACTTTCGGGGGTTACAGCACCCTTTAACGGTCAAGCCAGCCGGCCCTTTACTTATGACACAGGCGCACTCTTGGCACTACTTTGTTGATGCACGTGCGGCTACTGCGCACACAATTCACAAACACAGAAAATAATTTTTTTTTAGGTTTGGACTGGAGTGTACTTTCGGGGGTTACAGCACCCTTAACGGTCAAGCCAGCCGGCCCTTTACTTATGACACAGGCGCACGCTTGGCACTACTTTGTTGATGCACGTGCGGCTACTGCGCACACAATTCACAACCACAGAAAATAATTTTTTTTTGGTTTGGACTGGAGTGTACTTCGGGGGTTACAGCACCCTTTACCGGTCAAGCCAGCCGGCCCTTTACTTATGACACAGGCGCACGCTTGGCACTACTTTGTTGATGCACGTGCGGCTACTGCGCACACAATTCACAAACACAGAAAATAATTTTTTTTTAGGTTTGGACTGGAGTGTACTTTCGGGGGTTACAGCACCCTTAACGGTCAAGCCAGCCGGCCCTTTACTTATGACACAGGCGCACGCTTGGCACTACTTTGTTGATGCACGTGCGGCTACTGCGCACACAATTCACAAACACAGAAAATAATTTTTTTTTTGGTTTGGACTGGAGTGTACTTTCGGGGGTTACAGCACCCTTAACGGTCAAGCCAGCCGGCCCTTTACTTATGACACAGGCGCACGCTTGGCACTACTTTGTTGATGCACGTGCGGCTACTGCGCACACAATTCACAAACACAGAAAATAATTTTTTTTTTGGTTTGGACTGGAGTGTACTTTCGGGGGTTACAGCACCCTTAACGGTCAAGCCAGCCGGCCCTTTACTTATGACACAGGCGAACGCTTGACACTACTTTGTTGATGCACGTGCGGCTACTGCGCACACAATTCACAAACACAGAAAATAATTTTTTTTTGGTTTGGACTGGAGTGTACTTTCAGGGGTTACAGCACCCTTTAACGGTCAAGCCAGCCGGCCCTTTACTTATGACACAGGCGCACGCTTGGCACTACTTTGTTGATGCACGTGCGGCTACTGCGCACACAATTCACAAACACAGAAAATAATTTTTTTTTGGTTTGGACTGGAGTGTACTTTCGGGGGTTACAGCACCCTTTAACGGTCAAGCCAGCCGGCCCTTTACTTATGACACAGGGGCACTCTTGGCACTACTTTGTTGATGCACGTGCGGCTACTGCGCACACAATTCACAAACACAGAAAATAATTTTTTTTTAGGTTTGGACTGGAGTGTACTTTCGGGGGTTACAGCACCCTTAACGGTCAAGCCAGCCGGCCCTTTACTTATGACACAGGCGCACGCTTGGCACTACTTTGTTGATGCACGTGCGGCTACTGCGCACACAATTCACAAACACAGAAAATAATTTTTTTTTGGTTTGGACTGGAGTGTACTTTCGGGGGTTACAGCACCCTTTAACGGTCAAGCCAGCCGGCCCTTTACTTATGACACAGGCGCACGCTTGGCACTACTTTGTTGATGCACGTGCGGCTACTGCGCACACAATTCACAAACACAGAAAATAATTTTTTTTTAGGTTTGGACTGGAGTGTACTTTCGGGGGTTACAGCACCCTTAACGGTCAAGCCAGCCGGCCCTTTACTTATGACACAGGCGCACGCTTGGCACTACTTTGTTGATGCACGTGCGGCTACTGCGCACACAATTCACAAACACAGAAAATAATTTTTTTTTTGGTTTGGACTGGAGTGTACTTTCGGGGGTTACAGCACCCTTAACGGTCAAGCCAGCCGGCCCTTTACTTATGACACAGGCGCACGCTTGGCACTACTTTGTTGATGCACGTGCGGCTACTGCGCACACAATTCACAAACACAGAAAATATATTATTTTTTTAGCACTTGGGGGGAGCACCCCTGATGGACAGAGCACCCCCTGGACAACACTACAGCACCCCTTTAGGACTGGGACACTGCACAGGACTTTGGAACTGACTGCACAACACAGTCCAGCCAGCCCCTATGGACTTTGAAGTAGTGGACACAGCCCCTATTAACAACAGCAGCACAGCACAACACAGCCAGCCCCTATGGACTTTGAAGTAGTGGACAACAGCAGCACTACACTACACTACACTACACAGCACTAACTCCCACCCTCCCTCTTCACTGTCCACAGCCGAGTGAGAAAATGGCGCCGACGCGGGTACCTTATATAGGATCCAAAACCCGCGAGACTCGGAAGGCGGGATGATGACGTTTTGCCTCGATGTCAGATCCGAGTCAGGCGGGAAAAGTCGAGCCTGACTCGGATCGGACTCGGATCGGGGGGGCTCGGGGGGGTTCGGATTTCAGAAATCCGAACCCGCTCACCCCTAATTTTAATGAGCATAATTTGGCCAATAATTACATCATTTTTGGGGGGGATATTTTGCAAAATGCAGAATAATGGGTTAAAAGAATTGGGGTGGGAAATTTTCAAAAGTGTTGTAAAATGAAACAAAAATCTCCCAATTTCATGTAGAGCATTTAATTGACTGAAAAACACTTTGATTCTCTAATTTTTTTACTGTTATTAAAAAATGCAAAAATCCGCCATTTGACACCTTTTAAGAGACCCAAATACTTTGCTTTTGGCGCAAATAGATTTCTATACTGTTATCAATGTTAGTTTGCACTATTTTTGGAGTACAGGCTGATATCCCCAGTTTCCCAGTGTGCAGGCTCCTCAAGCCAAAAATGGCTAGATGCATATGAATATAATTTTTTGGGGGCAAATATACTTTTAGGGACTGTTTACGAACTACAGTATGGAGATAAGATTAATATAAATATATATATATATATATATATATATATATATATATATATTTCCACAATAAGGAGGGCACTCTCATTCACAAGATAGAAAGATTTATTCTATTTATTTATATGGAAAGAGATCCATGAGATTTCACCACAATATTAATCCACCACAAAAGAAGGAAGAACTCTTCATCACCACCCAGTTAAAAGGTATAGTATTAAGCTCCTGGCTTAATCCAACATGCTTTAACAGCCATCTGGCTGATCCATTTGCAAAACAGTGTTTAAATGGTATAGAGTCAAGTCTCATAAAAATATACTTATTTGGTCTGTCGACTTCAGTCCCCTTGCTTCGGGACCGTTAAAGACAAGCACCATTACAACTAGGGGTGAGCGGGTTCGGATTTCTGAAATCCGAACCCCCCCCGAGCCCCCCCGATCTGAGGCCGATCCGAGTCAGGCTCGACTTTTCCTGCCTGACTCGGATCTGAAATCGAGGCAAAACGTCATCATCCCACCTTCCGGGTCTCGCGGGTTTTGGATTCTGTATAAGGTACCCGCGTCGGTGCCATTTTCTCACTCGGCTGTGGACAGTGAAGAGGGAGGGTGGGAGTTAGGGCTGGCTGGTCTGTGTAGTGTAGTGTAGTGCAGTGTAGTGTAGTGTTGTGCTGTGCTGTGCTGTGCTGTGCTGCGCTGTGCTGCTGTTGTCCGTAGGGGCTGTGTCCACTCCTCTAAAGTCCATAGGGGCTGGCTGTGTTGTGCTGTGCTGCTGTTGTCCATAGGGGCTGTGTCCACTGCTCCAAAGTCCATAGGGGCTGGCAGGACTGTGTTGTGCAGTCAGTTGTCCATAGGGACTGTCCACTCCAAAGTCCTGTGCAGTGTCCCAGTCCTAAAGGGCTGCTGTAGTGTTGTCCAGGGGGTGCTCTGTCCATCCGGGGTGCTCCCCCCAAGTGCAAAAATTTTTTTTTTTCTGTGTTTGTGAATTGTGTGCGCAGTAGCCGCACGTGCATCAACAAAGTAGTGCCAAGCGTGCGCCTGTGTCATAAGTAAAGGGCCGGCTGGCTCGACCGTTAAGGGTGCTGTAACCCCCAAAGTGCACTCCATATAATATATTTTTTTTTCTGTGTGTGTGAATTGTGTGCACTGTGGCTGCACGTGCATCAATAAAGTAGCGACAAGCGTGTGCCTGTGTCATAAGTAAAGGGCCGGCTGGCTCGTCTGTTAAAGGGTGGTGTCACCTTCAAAGTGCACTCCAAACAAAATAAAAAATATATTTTCTGTGTTTGTGAATTGCGTGCGCCTGTGTCCCATTAGTCTGTTAAAGGGTGCTGTACCCCTCGAAGTGCACTCCACAAAAAATAAACAATTCTTTTTTTTCTGTGTTTGTGTGTGAAATGTATGCGCAGTAGCCGCACGTGCATCAACACAGCAGCAGCGCCAAGCGTGCGCCTGTGTCATAAGTCAAGGGCCGGTTTCCACCCACAGCTTACGAGCGTCCATGATGATGGTCGCGATGGTCAAGACCATCGCGACCATCGGGCTTGCGACGAGACCCTGCGGTAGGGTCTCGCTGCCGCAAGCCCTGGAGTGATTTTGGCTCTATCGGACCCTGACGGTAAGCGTTCCCATCTGGCAGCCACGCCCCCGGCACGCCCACCAAAGGGGGCATGCTGTCACTCACCATCGACAGCACGCCCCCTTTGGTGCGAGACCCTGAGCGACGGCTACCCCGTCGCTCGCCGGGTCTCGCGCACAGCGCACGACGGAGCTCCCTCCATCGTGCGCATGCGCATTTGGGTACCATCGACCCGCTTGCGAGCGTCCTGCGCTCGCGAGCGGGTCTGAATGAGACCCTTTATGCGCAGTAGCCGCACCTGCATCCTCAAAGCAGCAGCGACAAGCGTCCGTCTGTCTGTTAAAGGATTACATCGATGACAGCTTCCACATAGGGATGTCAGACAGTCCGTACCTGTACTGGCAGGAAAACGAGGCAATTTGGAGGCCCCTGTACAAACTGGCTCTATTTTACCTGAGTTGCCCCCCCCTCCAGTGTGTACTCCGAAAGAGTGTTTAGTGCAGCCGGGAACCTTGTCAGTGAAAGGCGTAGGAGGTTGCTTCTACAAAATGTGGAGAAGATGATGTTCATAAAAATGAATTATCAACTCTTCCAGGGAGACCAGCCTCCAGAACGTACAGAGGGACCTGTGGTGGTGAATTCCAGCGGGGACGAATTGATACTCTGTGAGGATGAGGATGTACACAACACTGAAGAGGGTGAGGAATAGGTGGATGAGGAGGATGAGGACGACATCTTGCCTCCGTAGAGCCAGTTTGTGCAGGGACAGTTTAATTGCCAGCTTGTTTTGTGGGGGCCCAAACGAACCAATCATTTCAGCCACAGTCGTGTGGCAGACCATGGCGCTGAAATTATTGGTTTGTTAAACTGTGCATGTCCTGTTTATACAACATAAGGGTGGGTGGGAGGTCCCAAGGACAATTCCATCTTGCACCTCTTTTTTTTCTTTGCATTATGTACTGTTTGGGGCCTAGTTTTTCAAACTGCCATTCTGTCTGCCACTGCAGTGTCACTCCTAGATGGGCCACGTGTTTGTGCCGCCCACTCGTGTCGCTTAGCATAGTCGTCCAGCTACCTCGGTGAAACCTTTTGGACATAAAAACACTATTGTGAGGTGTGAGGTGTTCAGAATAGACTGGAAATGAGTGGATATTAAGGTTATTGAGGTTAATAATAGCATAGGAGCAGAAAAACCCACACATTCTGTGATTTTAGCTGTTTTTATGCTTTTTAAAAAAAAATACAGATCCAAAACACAAAACCCAGAACCCAAAACACGGAAGGGTGGTTTTGGCAAAACCAATCCAGATCCAAAACACGATGAAAGATCCAGATCCAAAACCAAAACACAAAACACGAAAAGTTGTCGGTGCACACCCCTAATTACAACCCATGTAGCCTAACCCTAACCTTCCCCTGGGTTCCTAAACCTAACCCCCCATTCCCAGTCTAACTGCATACTTACCCAGCAGGAGAACAATTGTTCTGGCATCCTTTGGCGTTTCGGTGTCGGGATTAACATAGGCGTCGGTATTTCGACCACAGGGGTAATCCCCGGTGGGCCCAAATACCTGTGGGCCCACATCCCCTCCTCTAGGTTTCAGGTGCTAGATCTCAAATTATAGATTGTTACTCTATTAGACGGTCAGTTACCTGCTGGAGCAGGACCACTGATCAGCATGGCGGCTTAGTTCCCTTCTGCAGACACTACACCAAAATTTGCCTAATGGTTAGCGCACACATATTTCGCAGCGCTTTACAGAGAATATTTGGCCACAAGTGTCCTGCTCCAGTGGAGCTTACAATCTATATTCCGTACCACATGCTCACACACATACTCGCTAGGGTTAATTTTTTTGGGGAGCCAATTAACCTACGCAAGCACAGGGAGAATATACAAACTCCACACAGTTAGGGCCATAGTGGGAAACGAGCCCACGACCTCAGTGCTGTGAGGCAGTAATGCTAACCATTACAGTGTCTGGGCAGTTATGATGTCTTCATTGTTAAAATGTCAACAGGCATGTGTTGACATTCTCAGCATGTCGATGTGTGAAATGTCAACATCAGGGTTAGGCTGTGAGCAGGAGGGTTAGGCTGTAGGGGAGGTTAGGGTTAGGCTGCAGGTCGGGGAGGTTAGGCTGCAGCGGGGGAGGTCAGGGTTAGATACTAGAGGGAAGGTTATGGGTAGGGATTAGGGATAGAGATAGGAGAAAATACTTACCAGAACTCTGGACAATTACAGGCCTGACCCGGAAGTGACCCCCACACGACCGCCAGTAGCCAGAAGACGCGCTGGAGCCACTGCAGCCATCAGGAGCAGGTAAGTCACTGCTGGGCCACCAGGGCTGATATGTTGACATTCTAACAATTCAACATTTCATTTGTGTCTACATGATGTATGTCGACATGTTCAGTGTTGACATGTCATACCACAGCCCAGTTCAGCAATCATGGAATAGATAATACTATGCTTTTGTTCCACAAAACCTGCGTATTGATGTGATATAAAACCTGAAACTGTTGTATTCCCAAATAGTACAAATAGCTTTTATGATTTTGGTCAAAATGGCCTTTTCGATCCAAAGAAAGAATCCTGCACTACCCACATATACAAAACAAATGATTCACTAAATCTCTAGCTGTATTTTTAGCCGTGTCACCTCATCTTCTGAACAGAGAAAATCTCTAACCATTTTGAGAATGGATCCGCCACTTCTCAGTCACATCTCAATGTTGTCTTGTTTATGAGGTCCTATGTAATCACTCCGCAAGGCAGCTTAAGGACCATTAGCACACCCCCTCACAGTAAGGACCATCAGCACATCCCCTCACAGTAAGGACCATCAGCACACCCCCTCCCAGTAAGGACCATCAGCAAATCCCCTCCCAGTAAGGACCATCAGCACATCCCCTCCCAGTAAGGACCATCAGCACATCTCCTCCCAGTAAGGACCATCAGCACATCCCCTCCCAGTAAGGACCATCAGCACATCCCCTCCCAGTAAGGACCATCAGCACATCTCCTCCCAGTAAGGACCATCAGCACATCTCCTCGCAGTAAGGACTATCAGCACATCTTGTCCCAGTAAGGACCATCAGCACATCTCCTCCCAGTAAGGACCATCAGCACATCCCCTCCCAGTAAGGACCATCAGCACATCCCCTCCCAGTAAGGACCATCAGCACATCTCCTCCCAGTACAGACCATCAGCACATCTCCTCCCAGTAAGGACCATCAGCACATCTCCTCCCAGTAAGGACCATCAGCACATCTCCTCACAGTAAGGACCATCAGCACATCTCCTCGCAGTAAGGACCATCAGCACATCTCCTCCCAGTAAGGACCATCAGCACATCTCCTCCCAGTAAACCTCCTCTGTCAGTAAGTCCTAAAAGCCTAGATGACCCAAGTGAAAGATTTTTTTATAAATTCTATGGTGCTGAGCTCCTCATCATGGTGAAGACACTGGGCCTGATTCATTACCGATCGCAACTGCGATTACGCACTCAATGAGACGATTGTTGCATTCTGCACATGCGTATGCATCACGGTGCGTGAAAACTTCACTGCGATGGGACTATGCAGACCCATCGCAGAGTGATTGACCGGAAGTGACCTTTGGGGGGGTGATGGGGGGGTGGTCAGCAAAACGCAGGCGTGCCAGTGCATTTGAGCGCCATTACAGGGGCGTGCATAAATTAGGCACTGCAATGCCATACGCAGCTTGGGCTTTCACTGCGTGCGACGAAGTTAGCAATACAATACAAACGAATAAAACAGTGCGCTTCAATATTGGATAAATCAATATACTTATAGTTATTAATGTCCGTATCTCTTCTCAATTCTGAATTCTTTCTCAGACGTTCTCAAACAGATATTTCTCCATATATGAGAGGGGAGAAATAACAGAGAACAAAGTAGCTGATAGTGTAGTATTTCTGTGATATTAGTAATCCATATATAAAGTCACAAAAATGGTCCCTTCCACATATAAAGAATGGGGTTTCGTGTAGATCTATTGATAGCAGGTCACCCACAAGTGCAAATTTATCGTAGGATGCTCACAATAAAGCTTACATCCACTAGTATCCACCGTACATATAATGGTTTCTTTACACTTCTTTTCTTTGTGCACAAATCAATGGTTATCTATGTCGTTACCACACCACGTGTCAATCCAAATAATGAGACGTTCTTACACGTATACTGTAGTAAATACTCATATTAAAAATGATAATGGTAACTTCTTATAAAAAATTTATTTTTATTAATATATCCAAATAGAATCTTCTTAAAATATCATATCCATTTATATGGGCAACATGCACATTACTGATGTCAACACCACAGCTTGCGCAGCGAGCCCTTATCCATGGCGGAGAAGCGCCTCTCGGACATATCTATGTCAGTTGTGTGTAACAGCCGCAGCCGCCGCTCACTCTCCGCGAACATCTGCATCTCTGAGAAAGGTCAGAGCTTGTGCCAGTGTGCGTGAGGCTGCGATGGTCCTCCAAGTTACCGATGGTTTCCCAGTCTTGCAAAGTAATATGGATGTGTGTAAGGTAAAGTGGGCGTCCTTATGTTTGACTGCGACGGCATAGCCATTGCAATCATTAGCATATTTTCGTAGTGAGAATGTGTATGTAATCGCAACTGTGATCGCAATAGTGATCCGTAATGAATCAGGCCCACAAAGCCATTTTCGGAGCTGGTCTTATTTCCCTTCTCAATTCTTGTGAAACCCAGTCAAATAAGACTATAGTATAATAAATGGTCATGATTATAAGAACTGTAGCCCCAAAGATGAGATATCAGTGGACTTTTTCCTTCTCCTGTCTTCTTTATTCTGAGGAGTAGCAAGGGAAGGATCCAGTGTTTCGTCTTCTGCATATGAAGTAAGATGTCTGTATGTTTCTTCAAGGGAGGCTACATGTACAGGGCCTGATTGAGTGTCTTGTATTAACGCTGTTTTATTATTCAAGGAATCTACAGTACTCGGTCATTGCTTATACAGTACTTTAGTTATTATCCTCTTTTTAGTGTTGGGTACGGGATGCCGGTGCTCGGGATCCTGGCGGTCAGAATCCCAATGCCGGCATCCCCACAGGGTTAGAATACCGACACTTGTCAGTCAGTATTCTAACCCTCCTCCTCTCCCTTTCCCTACCCCTAACCTTCCATCCCCAGTGTCTAAACCTAACCCTTCCCCCTATGTGACTAACCCTCCCCCTAGTGACCCTAGTGCCTAACCCTCCCCCCTTAGTGCCTAACCCTCCCCCCTTAGTGCCTAACCCTAACCCTCCCCCTTAGTGCCTAACCCTAACCCTCTCCCCTTAGTGCCCAACCCTCCCCTAGTGCCTAACCGTCCCCCCTTAGTGCCTAACCATAATCCTCCCCCTTTGTGCCTAACCCTCCCCCTTAGTGCCTAACCCTAACCCTCCCCCTTAGTGCCTAACCCTAACCCTCCCCCCTTAGTGCCCAACCCTCCCCCTAGTGCCTAACCCTCCCCTAGTGCCTAACCGTCCCCCCTTAGTGCCTAACCATAATCCTCCCCCTTTGTGCCTAACCCTCCCCCTTAGTGCCTAACCCTAACCCTCCCCCTTAGTGCCTAACCCTAACCCTCCCCCCTTAGTGCCCAACCCTCCCCCTAGTGCCTAACCCTCCCCTAGTGCCTAACCGTCCCCCCTTAGTGCCTAACCGTCCCCCCTTAGTGCCTAACCCTAGTCCTCCCCCTTAGTGCCTAACCCTCCCCCCTTAGTGCCTAACCCTCCCCCTAGTGCCTAACCCTCCCCATAGTGCCTAACCCTCCCTCCTTAGTGCCTAACCCTCCCCCTAGTGCCTAACACTCCCCTAGTGCCTAACCGTCCCCCCTTAGTGCCTAACCCTAGCCCTCCCCCTTAGTGCCTAACCCTCCCCCCTTAGTGCCTAACCCTCCCCCTAGTGCCTAACACTCCCCTAGTGCCTAACCGTCCCCCCTTAGTGCCTAACCCTAGCCCTCCCCCTTAGTGCCTAACCCTCCCCCCTTAGTGCCTAACCCTCCCCCTAGTGCCGAACCCTCCCCCCCTAGTGCCTAACCCTCCCCCCCTAGTGCCTAACCCTCCCCCTAGTGCCTAACCCTCCCCCCTTAGTGCCTAACCCTCCCCCTTTAGTGCCGAACACTAACCCTCCCCCTAGTGCCTAACACTCCCCAGGGCCGGATTATAGGAGGGGCAGACGGGGCGGTTGTCCAGGGGCCCCCACACCTTGGGGGCCCCCCCACTGCCACAGATATTAACCGGAAGCTGGCCACACTCCCTGGCCGGCTCCCGGCAGAATCACAAAGACAAACAGCACACTGACAGTCAGCGTCAGGACACTGCTTGATGGACCTCTAGTGACTGCCTCTAGAAGCCCCGCCCCCCTGTTGACATATCCCCGCGATTCGCGGGTGCATGTGTAGGGGGCGGGGCCTAATGTAGTGAAGTGCCCGCCCCATAAGAAAGCTGATGGCTCCTGCAGCTGCAACAGGTATGTGTACCCCCTCTCTCCTGCTTCCTTCTCTCGCTCTCCCCTCTGTCCATTCCTTCCTCTCCCTCCATTCCCTTACTCCCCTCTCTGTCTCTCTCCTCCATCCCTCTCTCTCTATTCCCTGTCCCTCTTCCCTCTCTGGGCCTGATTCAGAGCCGGACGCTATTTGCGCTCGCTCGTGCAGAAAAAGGGGCTGGCTATTTAAATTGAGCGCTCGCTCTTTGCGGTCTGTTGACGCCTCTATGTCTGAGCGAGCGAACAAAACATGCGCTCGCTATTTTGTAAAGACGCCCCTTGGCCGCTCGCATCATACGTCATCTCCGCTATTTATTAGATTAATCGAGTACAACGAAAGGCATTTGAACTGCTCGGTATTCTTGTGGTGGCATTTTCCTACCGCAATCATGCGAGCAGTTCAGGCTAAAAGACAACCAAGTGACGTGGTCGATGACCGCTGCTTTGTTAATTATGCACACCCTTAAAACGCCCGTTTTGACCGTTTGGCATGCCTGCGTTCGGATCTCCACTCCCCGTTTTCAAGCACCTTCCCCTGTTACCACCCACAAACACCTCATTCTGTCACTCAAATTAGCAGGCATTCGCTATTTTGCGAGCACACGATTTCCGACCGCACTGACTGGTTGGCGCATGCGCATTACGACCAATATGCATGCGCAGATGTGCGAACATCGCTCGGAGTGAACGAGCAGCCGCTTACGAGTGGCTCTGAATCAGGCCCACTGTCTCTTTTCCCTCTCTGTCTCTCTTCCACCCCTCTCTCTGTCTATACTATATATATTATAATATAGCTATAATTTCTCTTATCTAAATAGAAAGCTTGCCACACTTCAGAAGGGATGGCTGACAGTTTTTCACATGTGGAAGGCAGAATCCATTTCCCCACAATGAAGTCTGCACCAATAGTCTCTCTGTGTCTCTCTCTCTGTGTCTCTCTCTCTCTCTCTCTGTGTCTCTCTCTCTGTGTCTCTCTCTCTCTCTCTCTCTCTCTCTCTGTGTCTCTCTCTCTGTGTCTCT